>BMAC01000087.1:1775967-1830856 GCA_014905375.1 Phtheirospermum japonicum
CCGGAAGAGTTCAGCGCGTAATAGATGAATTTCGATGTTCAAGAATAGGAGAACGAGCTTTCCGGCGAAACGAGTAGCAAAAGATCGAGAGACGGAGACAGACGCTCTGTCGCGTCGACTGACGCGACCGTCGACGCTCCGTTGATGCGAGCCATGATCCGTGTCAGTCAACGCAAGGCCAACGCACTGCCGACGCTATGTTCTGAAGCGTCAATTGAAGATGCGTCGACCGACGCAGCATCGACGCAACTTGCTGAAACGTCGATTGAAGACGCGTCGACCGACGCAGCATCAACGCAACTTGCTGAAGCGTCGATCCATGACCGCATCAGTCGACGCACCCACCCAGTCGATGCGCACGCCCAGGCAGCACCGACGCCGAGCACCAGCACGCGTCAGTCGACACACTGTCGACGCGACGGCCCAGAATTCGGATTTTAGGGTTTCTTGTGCGCCAAGACTTACAATATCTATATAAGCCCTCCTTATTTCGGATTTTTAAGAGAACACACGACCCCCTAGGGTATTTTAGCTGATAATAAACATAATTTCAAATCTCATAACGAGATTTGAAGACGAAGATCAAGGATCGAAGAACAACGCGTCCAAAACATCAAATTCGCGTTCGGGATTCAATCTTCGCCCAAGATCGACGTGCAACTCCGGAATAGCTGGAGCTTCTCATTGCTTTTAGTAGTTCTAATAAGTTTTCTAAACTCTTAGTTAATTAAGTAGTCAATTTCTAGTTTAATTGTTAGTTTAATTCTTAGTTAATTTCTTAGTTAATTCTAGTTTAATTAGTTTAATCGTTTTATGCTTGGATATTGGATATTGATTAATTTAGTTTACTTATGCGATTGATTTATGCTTAATTATTCGTTCTTAGATTTGTATGATGCGATTGCTTAAGGGTAGTTATTATATTTATGCTTTAGATTCGTTGCTATTGATTCTTAGTTCTTGAGTTCAAGTAGTTTAAATATTGCTCGTAGTTGATAATTTAGTTAGAATAATTAGTTTAAACAGATTTAGTTTAATTATTGATTTAGTTATAATGATCAACTCAATTTCTTTTAAAACCCCAATTGTACATGTATTTTAATTTAATTCGTAAATTGAGAAAAACATCCGAAAGACCGAACAGTTGTTTCCTCGAGAGATACGACTCGAGTCAAACTCATCACCCTACAGTTACCTCATACTCTTGCGAGCAAACTGACGTACTTTTAAATTAATTATTAAAAACGGGGTGCATAAAAGTTTGAGTCAGTACACTAAATCTAATCGAAATTCTAAACTTCCTAACCATGTGATCAAGAACGCATCACTTCACCAAGGGTCCAAGTAGAAATAATCGCAAACGGCTCAAATCACACGATTATCACACATCAAGCATACAAATCCCTAAAACTTCAAGGATTTCCCAACCACCCAAAACTTAGAAACCGAGCAACGACCCCGTTGCTAATTAAACATAAAAGAAACGAGGTAAAAAGTAGGAAAAGAGAGTACGCATCTAGAGTCGGTTTCGTGATGAAGAGTCGAGCACGTTCGTGGTCCACGGGCGGTCGAGGCAAGTAAAACCTACAAAATAAGGGGTGAGGTATTTATTTTTATTTGAATAATTGGGTAGCCTCCCAATAAATGCTACTTTAAAGTCTACAGCTCAACAATCTATACGAGTGATGCTATCTAGGATTCAAGAGGAGGTGGAGATCGTGCCACACCTTGGAGTTCTCTGGAAGAAACACTGGGTGACAAGAATCACCAAGGCAGGCAAGTCGATCATGCCAGAAGATCAAAATAACAAAAGCGCAGGCTTGCTTTGGAGGATGGAAGAGTGAGTAGTCGACCACCAAAACTTGATCGTCACAAAATGGGTCGACATATTCCTTTGTCTCCCCGACCGCCATCTCCTCACCCTCAACATTAGAAGTAACCATAGTTGGGCAAAAGAGAGTAGAGTCCAACGTATCCCCCACTACCTCTTCCACTACCTCTTTTTCAAGTAGACTAAAGGAATCGGGTGGTGGAAAAAGAGGCTCGCGTATCTCCACATCCTCCAAAACCGGCACAACTTCATCATCCTCACAAAGAGAAAGTAATCTCAACACTCCAAGTGTCATTGGAATCCCCAAAATGCGACTCCCCCACACATTCCTCTACAACATCTTCAAAAAGCACGAGAGGTGTAACGCCGACTTCTGATCCTTTCTCCTCACCCACCAACTCAACCTCCTTGCACACCTCTTTCAAAAGATCGTCAAATCTTGAATTGCCATCAACAAAGGTGGGGTCCACCACAATAAAGATGGGCATCTCATCAACACAAGGTTGTTTTAGCTCGTCCAAATTATTGGGAATTTGCACTATTTGAGTCCCCATGCGATCAAGGCATTCATTCAGTTGTCGAACCGCATCCATGAACTCGGATAAAAGAGATTCTAAGTCCGGGGGTTAGGACATAGACAAATCTTGAGAAACCTTGGTGTAAGGATCATCGTTTGAAGTATATGAATTTGAGATGGGTAGATTATAAACGTCGTAGCTCGAAGAATAGGAATCGTGGATTGGTAGAGCATACAAGTCAAAGCTCGGGTAAGAAGAAGGTGGGGCGAGTGGAGCATATGAATCGTCAAAACCCGGATCATAGAAATCACGAGGCGGTGCATAAGGATGTATGTTCGGATTATAGAAATGTGAAACTGGTGGAGAATATGAAGGGCTTGGGCTGGAGTAACTGAAAGCATATGGTTTATCATGAGATAGAGGAACTCAATAATCAAAAGGTGGCGTGTATGGGTCATCATAAATCAAGGAGACCCGATAACTTGGAGGAGTGGTGTACAAATTGGGGTAATCGGGAGTTTGGATATAAGAGTCATCATATGGCAAACTAGCTCAGTAGTTTTCCATCTTCAGTCGGATTAATCTCAGATCTTCAAAGATGCGGGTTGAGGTTTTTAATGTAGCAACAAATCAAAACACTCAACAGCCGGAGAGAAACAAGACAATTCAAATTACTCTATAAATAGACATGAAAAGAAAACACAAAAATACGCGACCTTTAGCCTTCCCTGGCAACGTCACCAAGAATTGATCGAAGATTTCTTAGCACTCTAATTCGAAATTTGATATGAGAAATTTCCTAATTTGGCAAAAATCTTGAAGAACACATAAGAGCTTCCATGGGGTTTTGCCAAAAATAGTAAATGATGAACATGAAGAACATGAAATGAAGAACAAACTCAACAACTTAAGAAAAGCTTTAGACATTTTAGGAATCATTAATCTACAACAATAATTAAATAAAACAACAACAATTAACAACTACAAAGCAAGTAATCAAGAGGAATGAATTATCATTACCAAACCAAAAGATGCAAGAACCAAATCTCCAAGAGGTGTCAAGTCTTGAAGAATATCCAAACCAAATTACACTACAATTACATTGATGATTGAAACTAAACTAAAAATATTTATCTAAGAAAATGGAAAATGGGTTTTGAAGAGATGGAAACTTTGTCAAGGTCCCGAATTAGCCAAAATGAGGATTTTTTTTTTCGGGCTGATAATGGGTGGAAAGCATATATAGGTCGATCAAGGGCAAATGGTCTTTTTCTCTTGCCAAAATCACACAACCTCAGTGTTGCAGTCGATCCGATGGTGGCAGCCGATCGACTGCTTAGCTGAAGCATTCTGGAACCCTCAGTCAGTCAGTCGATCAATTTCCATGGTCGATAGGCAGAAAAATACACAAAACCAGCCATCAATGTCTGCATATGAAGTTTAGCCCTTTATCTTGGCTTTCATTTGGCATTTGATTTGTGTCGATTAAAACTTTCTTCCGAGAGTTATTTGATCCACCCAAAAACCTACCACAAGCAAGGCCATGGTGCACTATCTCCATTTAAAGCTGTTTTTTACCATTCTTAGGCTTAGAGTTTGGGATTGTTTTAAACACAAACGTTTTAGAGATTTCTCTCATGTTTCCAATGATATAAGATGGAGGCAAATGACACTAGTGGTTTTGGATTTATGCTTGTAATACGACAACTGATTTATCCACCGAGCGAATGCGTGAGGCGACAATGAATATGGCCACATTTCTCATCGTTTCCGGTTGATCTTCGCGCCAAAGATATATCGAGGCTTGGAAATGAATTCCTCGGGTTTGAATCATCTTCCGACCTAATCTCGGGCCCACTTTGACCAAAGTTGACATTCAAAACAAAAACTAATAAATAATAAAAACTAATAAAATATAAGAAAAACTACTAAAAACAAAGAAAACAATACAAAACCTATAGTGATGCATAATGTGTCAAGTGGACTTTAAAACCACATAAATACAAGCAAATAACGCTCAAATGAGCCACAAAAATATCGTAAAAAATTTACAAAAATGTTCAAATCAGTTAGGAAAAGGCGGAAGCCCTAGAATGGTCCTATTGACCAAATACAGGGTGAATTCCCCATACAAACCTGACCCGACAGGTCAAGCAAGGGCAGAAGCCTCATTATGGTCCGATTGACCAAATAAAGGGAGAGGGACCTATAAAAACCTAACTTAATAGGTCAGACAAGGGCCAAAACCCAGGAATGGTCTGACTGACCGAACAAAGGGTAAAAGCCCTAAGCACACATGCTGCGATAGGTCACCCTAGAATGGGCCTATTGGCCAAATAAAGGGTAAATACCCTAGAAAAACCCAATCTGATAGATTGGTAAAATGTGGACACTCCAAGATAATCCAAGTGGATGCCTTAAAACAAGAATTGAAAGAACAAAACCCATAGTAATCTAAAGATCGAGACCTAGCATAACTGGGAAGTTGGTAAGGGAGCACCGAGGGTAAATTAGATGGAGCTCAGCCACGCATGATTGACCTGAGCACGTCCTGCTAGGTGCAAATCTCACGATTTACTAAAAGCAAAAAACACTGAGAAAATCCAAAGGGTGTTCCAGCATTATTTACCAAATTCTTAGATAAAGCAAGTACAAGATAGAAAACCCCATAGGAGTGAAAATAAACAAACAAGATTCCTATCACCAAGCCCAGATACACAAGTTATTCAACGGCCCTCCCAGAAAAACTGAACACCATAAGCAGATAGGTTGTTCAGAAAAGTTTAAGGATTGGATGATGAAATCCTCCTATCTGCAGCTAAAACTCGATGAATACGCAACAGTTCCTGCTCCATCTCGTGAAATTTGAGGCGATACTTTTCAGCACGCTCCGACTCGAATTGAACATCGTTCACATCAACAGATAAGCATTGCACAGACTTTATCAAGTCGCTACGTTCCTCTCGAAGTTGTCGATTCAATTGGTGGAGTTCAAGCCATTTACGTTTGTAATGGAATTTTTTTTGCCATTTCCTCTCTAGGTATTTGCGCACTTGAGAGAAGTTCTCATGGAGGCCGGGACTTTCCTCCGAAAGAAGGAAGTTTTCATTTAAGAAAGAAAGATTTTTCTCCTTGAGGATATCTATCTCTTTTACTACGGATTCAAAAGCTATAATGATAATGCAACAGCAGGAAAATCCATTTATATAGATAGAAAATAAGCAATACATAGTACAAGGGTTTCCTTGCTTCATGGAAACCCTGGGCAGAAAAAAGACAAAAATACATAAAGGACAAGCATATGGTTTAGTACAGGAAAGCATAAAATCCTTAGCAGAAACCAGCCTACGCTCTAGACCCCATAGTCCTACGTATTTAGCTCATCCTCTCCTCTCTCAGCTGGCCCAGAGGTTCCCCCAAAATCCCTCTCCCCGAAAATATTGTCAAGCTGATGCCCGCCCCGAAGCTCATCCAGACCAGCATAGGTCTGGGAGGAAGTAGCTCCTGGAAAAGCAAGGGTCAAAGCCTGCTCTGGATGAGGAGTCTGGCTCGAAATCAAAACACGGAAGAGCTGAAGGAGGTGCCCGGCAAACTCCATCATTTCGAGTTGATGAAGACAGTCGTCCTCTTGGTCAAAAACAAGGTTGGCAAGCTCTGGGGGGTCTTCGAGGGGCACCTCATGATCAAAGGGGGCTGAGGGGTTCTCGGTAGACCACTTCTCATAAGTGTCTAAGCCAAAGTGGTTGTACGCTTGGGCCTCCTTGACAAGAAGTAGCCAGAGCTCCCGAGAGTGGGTAAAGGCTCATTTAGTGATGTCCCTGGTCATTTAGATGAGCCGTAATCCCTCTTCTGAATTGGGGAAGCTGGCATGCCCCTCAGCTCGGGCCTCATCAATTTGCTTCATCACCTCATCCCGAGCCTTCCCCACTTCTTCCTGAGCTCCTTTCAGCTCGTCCTTCAGCTTTTTAATTGCAGCATCCTTCTCCTTGCATAGGTTTACCAACCTTTTCTCTCTTTACTTCAAGGCTGCGTGCTCCCGAGCCAAGTCTGTGTTCAGGAGGACACCCCGAGCTTAAGCCACAAAAATATACATCTTGACATCGGCCTGACGTTTAATAAGAGCAACAAAATGTCAAAAGAAAAAAAAAGGGGGGGGGGGGGGGGGGGAGAGAGAGAATGAAAGAGGAGGGCTACTCACCCTAGCTTTATCCTGGCATAGGGATTCTATTAGCTGGGGATCCGACCACTTCTCCAAGATTTGGCGGTCAGATGAGGGGCATTGCCCCTGAACGAATTGAACTGCTACCCCTCCAAGGTAGTCCAGAATAGATGTACTATTGAATAGGTTCAGGTTGGGGTTCACCACCTTGGACCCCAAAGCCATGCCCCCCTTTCAAGGTCGACTTCATTTCCGAGAAGGTGACTGCTCATCCCCAGAATCTGAATGAACAGTGAGATCGATTACCGGCCTTGTCTGATCTTCTGACAAGCTCCTATCACCAGAATGCAAGGACTTCTTCTTGCGCTCCCCGCCAACAGCTCATTCATGCAAAAACAACATTCCATGGCACCTCATCAATGGCGGTTCCAGCAAAACCACCGTTAAATATGTTTTTATGGTGGTTTTCCAGAAAAACGATGTTAAATCCATCATTTAACGGCGGTTCTCTTAAAACTGCCATAGAATCCTACTAATTAACATCAATTCTTAAGGAACCGCCATTAATTAATAAGTATTTTACTGCGGTTGTTAGTGAACTGATGTAAAAAGGTTAATTTACAGTGGTTCATTAAAAACCGCCGTGAAAACTAACACACATTACGGCGGTTGTTAGTGAACCGACGTAGAATGTTTTTGTTTTCACGTCAAATGTATAAGTAAATACAAGCCCAAGAAGCAGGCCCAACTAAATAAGGGCCCAAGTAAATACATAGACAACTCAGCGATCCGTGTATAACCAAACACAACCAATAAGAACAAACCCAATCCAAAAATAGCCCCCTTTTCTTTCTGGATAAATTTGATAAAAAAGCCATCACCCATAATTTTTCACCAAATAAGCTCATCGTATCCGGCAAAATTCTGTCGTATTCTCTCGAACAAAGCTCGGGAAATGCTTTAAAGTGGCCAAAATTAGGCACGAGGCGATGCAGAAGCTGATGGGAAGGTACGTGGAGGGATTGCCACTGGAAGGGTTTGATTACGACTCAATTTTGGGGCAATGCTGCGAGATGTCGGTGGGGTATGTGCAGATTCTTGTTAGGGTCGCAGGGCCGTTGTTTTTGAGGTTAGTTATTTTAATTCTTTTGATCTATTTTTTATTTCTATCTATGCGTTCAGTAATTGCAATTAGGTTGGTCTTCTGGTTTATAATATTTCCTCATTTTATTATTACCTTTTAAATTTCCCCTAAATTATGCAGATCATTTCTCTTCTTTAAGATAGTGGCGAACTTTTCTTTAATAATCCAAATCTCTTCAGGCGATGGGTTTGTTTTAGACGTTGATGGTTGGTGGATCTTTTAAAGTAGAGTGAATTCGGTAAGATTTGACGGATTATGGATTATTATTTCTTTTTATTGATTAAGATGCCAAATTTTTGTTAATTTTATTTGATTAGGGTTTAGTGATGGTTATTATTAGTCTTTTATGAATTATTCTTTGGGTTAAGTATCTTTATTGTTATTCTTATTAATTATGCTTTAAATAATGATTATTGTTAGTCTTTTATGAATTAAGATTTAGTTGTGTTAGTTGAATGGGCTGATGGTGAGGTTCCGACGGGATGACCAGAGCTCCGGTGGTGAGGTTCATTTCGTCCAAGAGGGCCACGGAGTTGAAGTTTTTCTTGGAGGATACTCTTAATTTCGATATGTTGTCTATTGTTTTCAACAAGTAAGCTTCTTTATCTGAGTTTCTTATAATTTTTGTTGGTCCTTTCTGATTTATTGGATTATATTGGTTTGATTTTGATGTAATAGATTTGTTGAGTGTTTGTTGATTGGTGTTTGATTGAGTGTTCTGTTTGATTGGCGATTGAGTCGTCGCGGCTGGCGCGATATAATAAGAAGTCGACGATCACGTCGCGCGAGATCCAGACCTTTGTGAGGCTCGTCTTACCGGGCGAGCTGGACAAACATGCCGTCTCTGAGGGTACCATGAGAAAAGAGCAAGATGGATATGTTGTCGCAGTTAAAGGAGCTGAAGGCGGAGCTATCGTTGTTGCTTGTGGCCAAAGTCACCGACGGTGCACCCAACAAGCTCTCCAAAATCAAGGTGATTAGGATGTCAATTGCGCAGGTGCTAACCGTCATTTCGCAGAAGCAGAGACCCTAAGAAGTACTTGCCACTCGATCTCCGCCCTAAGAAGACCCGCGCCATCTACCGCCGCCTCACCCAGCACCAGGTATTAGTTGTTTTTATTTTACGATTCTTTTCTGAATTATAAAAATGTGACTTATGTTTTTTTTTAATTTATTTGTTATTTCATTTAGTTTTGACTGCTCTGCTACGACATTTGTATATATATGTATGTACTTAAATGTAATTACGTAGGATGAGGATTATTCTTGTTTTCAGTTTATAGTCTAGTATCATCTGTTGCTTATTTCTTTTTAAATAAAAAATACAAATTGGAGGTTGCGGAGTAAGCTTGTATTTACTTGGGTTCTTTTATGTCTGACAATTTGTAGAGATGAAACTCTGAGTTCCATTTAAAAATTGTATGAGGTTCCTATTCTAGAAATCGCTGAGGCTAATAAGGACAAAATTGATAATGTTGATCTTGTTTTCAAAGGGCAACATCTTAATAAGCCTTCTGTCATTGCTGGATTTTCTCAAGTGGTGAGCCACTTGTCATGCAAATTGTGTTTTGCTTGATTTTATTATTATCATTTATTTACCTATTTGCACTTGTTTTACAATTTGTTATGATCTCTTGATTTGTTTAAGAAAATCTTGAAAAGTTGCTAATAGGTTAATCTAGTTTTGTGAACTCAATAGACTCATTTCTCTTGTGCTGGTTTTTGTCTATGTATTGCATGTTAGTGACGCTTGGGGGAAAGCGAATTACATGAACGCCATTTGGATATACTTGAGAACTCATTCTCTATATTTTCAATGATAAAATAGATATATATTTTCCTCCTGTGTTGCAGGTATATGGATGTGATTCTTCAGTTGATTGCCAGTGATGACATTTGGTTGTGTGTGGTGCAGTTTGTTACAAATGAGGATTTACAGGTAACTGAAGTAGCCAGTTATGTTACATACATTATGCTTGGGTTTTATAGTCTGTCAAGTGAACTTTCATTTTTATGGTCTCATATCTGTGTCTTTTCAGTCTTTGAAAGCCAGAGAGTATCTTGATAAACCTGCTATTCACGAGACCATGGTGATGTCACACTTTATTGTTCTTAATATGAGTTAATGGGCTTTACCTATTTTTTTTTCTTTTATGCGAGAGAAGGGCATGCTAGATTTAAAATTATATTAAATGAGGAATGATAAAAGAGTAATATTGTCTAATTGAAAGTTCTGATGCATCTATTATTTTGTCATAAAACATTCTAGTAAGTTTATTTGCTCCCAGTTTCTGATTCTTGATTTGTTCTCAGTAATAATATCAAAATGTTATTTATTGGATTTTAATCTATAATGACACATAGGGCTATTTATTTTAGATGTTGGATTGAAGAAGCTGTGGAAGCACTATTGAGTTTCAGTTTCATTGTTATAAATGTAAATGCTTCACGCTGACAGGAGGAGTTTTGGGTCGGTGCTAAGTGTGGTTCCACTCGCTGATACCGTGACAGAATTAACAGCGCGATGTGAGGAATGTGGAAAACGTGCTTTATTCACCATGAGAGAAATGGGCGAGATGCAAACCGAACTCATAGGTGTGATGTTTACATGCCTGTAGCAAACAGACACTATACCAATGAACGAGGTGCTAATAAAGCTGTTGTTTAAGCTCCAGTTGTAATTCAGAATGAGCTGGTTTTTGAAACAGCTTCTGCGACGATTTAAATTAAAATAATGTTTAATTATATTCAACCTGGATGAATGCTTAAAGACCACTCGGTAATTGGTATTGCTGTTTTTTCTTTAACTGATGTGTAATATTTCTTGTGTATAGATTTATAGTATACTACTGTTCTATTAAGTATGGAAGAAAATAGTTCTTCCTCCAAGCCTTGTTGGATGAGGAATACCCGGTGAGAAACCTAACGACGGGCCAGGCAGATAAGTAGAAAAATCCAGAAGATGAGCTTTTTGCCTGATACAAAGAATAAAACATTTGGGCCGAAGGAGTAAGCCCAGAATACCGTGCCACAAGCCAAAACCCTACTATTAATCTAAAGGCATTAGGCACAAACTGATACACTGGGACCCGGTAAATACGGGATACGGGCAGAATAAAAGGATGAGGATGGAGACGTAGCCCGCCTTGAAATTGGTTGGTGAAAAAGGTTAAATGCCCAGATGGAGGTTGGGACGCTCTGTTGCTGGCATCAGGATTCACAATGGGAAAAGTATTTGGAGATCTAGAACCTCCTCCTCAGATCCTCTAGAGATCTATCGCTAATGGTGGATACTATATTTTCAAGGCCACGACCCAGAAAGGAGGAATTCTGCTCCTTGGAGGATGACAGGGAT
This sequence comes from Phtheirospermum japonicum, assembly GCA_014905375.1. Lineage (NCBI taxonomy): Eukaryota > Viridiplantae > Streptophyta > Magnoliopsida > Lamiales > Orobanchaceae > Phtheirospermum > Phtheirospermum japonicum. Next base: position 1,786,975 of record BMAC01000087.1, read on the forward strand.
AATGTACCGGAGTGGTGGGTGAGACCCAGAAAGGAGGAATTCTGCTCCTTGGAGGATGACAGGGATAATGTACCGGAGTGGTGGGTGAGAGGAAGAGGAAGACATAATAAGAAAATGGAGGGAGAAGTTCTTGGCTTGAAGTAAGAAGAGCAAGTCCTAACCGGAGAAAGAACAGAGAGGAAAATCTTGGATGGAGGAGAAGTAGAGAAAGAGATCTTGATCGAAGAGAGAAGAAAAAAGATTATGGTAAATTTTGGGAAAATGGGAAAAATATGATATGAAGGAAGTTTGTGAAAACAGAGAAGTGTGATAGGACGTTTACCATTAATGTGTGTCAGGGCGCGGGGTACGAAGGTACATGGTTGGAATATGAACTGGTTGGGGTAAAATCAAAGAAATTTGGCACCTCAACTGCTAGGGGGAGGGACTGGTTGGTATGACTTAATTTAGGTTGAACTGAATTCTTGTGGTGAATGGTCAACCTTGCAACCAGCTCTGGCTGGGAGACCTGACCAGAGGTGGCCCTTGATACTAGGGGAAAAGTCGAGCTGAGCCTTAGGAGATTCCCAGCTTCAGGATAGCTCAAGAAGGATGAACTGAACAAGAAATGTGCCATGCTAAAATTCTATGGGGAGTGCTGGGACAGTGGCTGATTGGGTAGCTACAAGTCGTTGAATTTGGCTCATGGCTTGATAGCTCCAGGTCATGGGAGAACCTATCTAATGATCGGCCCGAAAGGGCGCCGTAAGAATTTGCGATGGTTATTTAAGGAGAATGCTGATTAAAGTTTGGCTGAGCTGAATTATGTCAGGCTCTTCCGGGCCTAAGTCCTGGGAAGAATCTTATCCAGAGTATGAAAGAATATGGAGGCAAACCTAATTTGTCCGGGTCTGGTCGCCTCAAAACACCTGAGCTGCTTATATCATTTGAATAACGGCCCGAGATTCACGGGTAACTTTCCGGGATATTGGAAGGGCCTCAACTAATTCAAGGTATAAATATCTCAGCCAGATAATCAAGGGAGGCATGAATTCCTCATCTGCTCTTTTTAATATTCATTAAAATTACCCCAAACCAACGACTGACTAAAGCTTCTGAGAGGGCTCCACCGGAACCTCTCCGATGGTCCTTTCGAACGTGTTTCTTAAGAAGGTCTTTCAGGTCATGGCGAGGAGTATCCTTGCTTCTACGTCAGCATTTTTGGGCGAATCATTTAGTAATTTGTTTCATGTGCTTGCTTGTGTATATGATCTGATTCGTGTGGATTGATATTGGTTGGAACCTTGACAAAGTGGCGTGGTTAGATGATTTGGTTAAGTTGTTTAGATTTTTTTTTTTGACATTAGTGTAATCGTGGGGCATGAAGTTTAGGGAACCTATGAAGTGTTTTGGCCTCGTTCTATTTCTATAATTCATTCCGATAGTCGAATACTCTTTGCTAGCCCCATTTTCAAATGCCTTCTATAGGAATTTTTGTAAATTTTTGTTTTATATTTGGAGACACAAAAACTCTACGCGCTTATCGAGAAATGTTGTAAGTTGTAATTAGAAACAAGTGATTGAAGTCAATGAACTCTCTTTTTTGTGTTGTAAATATCATGTTCGCCTAGTACATCGTCTTTATGGGTACTTATAAAGAAAAGGCAAAAAATGTGAAAAGTTAAAAAAATATAAATAACCAAGGGGCGTCAATAAATCCTTGAAGTTATGATGTTAATAAATTCTCAACCCTTTCAAGTTTTATTTATAAATTTTATTTTAAAGAGTTGTAAAGATGATTGAGCTAGTAGGGTACCAATTTAGTGGTTTGAGCATGGATAGATCTTGGCTAAGGTATGGATGGAGGACATGCATGAAGGGAAACTCGTTACTTTTATGTATCAAGAAGTGAGTCTAAATCTTTTATCTCAACGTGTCGTCCTATCCTTTTAGCTATTTTTCCAATTAACTTAATGTATAACTCCTCGAGTCATTTGAATGCATTAGTTTTGGGTTAATTAAAAGGCTAGATTTTTATTGTCGATTTCTAGTTTTGGTTTTACTTGAGGACAAGCAAAAAAGCAAAGTGTGGGGGAGTTTATTTGTACATATTTTTGTGTGTGTGTGTGTGTTTGGTGTTTTTTGCTACTTCCTTTGTGTGCTTTAGTTAGAATTGAGTCCTGTTTTGTTCCATTTTTCCTTGTTTGCATATTTGTAGCGTTTTTCAATTTTTTTTATATTTTTTCTCATATTTTTGTAAATTTTTATGTTATTTTGTTTTTCTTGGTTTTAAGACAGTCGAGGGGGCCCAAGGGCATTCTGGGGATCACAACCGTCTCGATTTGATGAAAAGATGACTCGAGCCCATGAAGCACAACCATCAACCGATGGACAATCAACGCGCCCTTTCCTCCTGCCTCGACCGACGGGCCAAGGATCACCTGCCACCGTCAATCGATGACCAATCGATGCATACCCTTTTTCCACCGTTGACTAACAAACACCGATCGACAATAAATTAACTGTAGATACACCGTTGTTCAATGACTGATCCGATGGTCGATCGATGGAAGGCCATTTTCGGCAATTTTTGACAAACTTTACCATTTTGCGCCTAATTTCACCCTATATAAACCCACATACCCAGCTGCACGAAGGGATCTCTTGGACTCTTTAGGTGGAAGCCTTATCCTATTTTCATACCATTTAACCTTCAAGCATAAATAACCCCTAATATGTTTCAATCCCAAGTTACCTTAGCTTAGAATTTAGAATTTTAATTTAGTTAGTTTAGCTTGTAGTGTGGAGAAGCTTAATGTACTTGGTGAAACATTCACTCTTTTGGCTTTCAAGACTTAAGAACCTTCCTACTTAGGGTAATTTGTAATTGTTGTTCTCTTGCATTTTCTTTGTAATTTCAATGAATGTTCGAAGCTCTTTACTTTCTTATGTATGATTTGTAGTTTGGATGTTTAAGCGTTTATTGAGTTGTTAATGGACTTTGCATTTTCTCCATTGTTGTCCTCTTGCTCCTTTTCAAGCTTCTTTCCTTTTGTTATCATAGATTAGGTAGTTTTTAGTGTAGAGCAAGTGCATTTAGCCACATTTGTGCTTGTAGTATAGAATAGCCTTTTAGGTTAGTAGATGTGTAAGATTAGCTTCTCTAGCTTTTTTAAGAGTTGTTTAAAAGTATTTCCCCTCTAATTCTTGTGTTAGTTTATTTGTGCTTTTAATTATGACTTTATAATTTTACTAGCTTGATTTATGGATTTCCTCATTGGCTTAATTATGTTCATACTGGATCTTAGTTTATGTTATTACATTTCTTGATATTTTTAGGATAAAAATTAGGATTCTAGGATCTATATGAGTTTAAAACCATCAATTGGTGATTATCGGGTGCTTAATTGAGAATTGGGATTGACAACCCTGATTCGTATATTATGTGTTTGATAAATTGTCAATTGATCGTGGAGATGAGTTTAGGACCTTAGGCCCTCATTTTATCGATCTTTACAAAAGTCGTTAATTTCATTTCTCATATTTAGATTATCATTTTAGTTTCTAAAAACTTAAAACTAAAATTTGATCGTGTGTTTAGCTTAGGTTTTCTTCTATTTTCTTTTTCATGATTCAAACACAAAAACCACTTCTAATTAGTCTTCCTCATGACATTCAACTTGAGTCACCTCACCGCACTACAATCGGCCCTTTTCTCTTGTGAGCAATAGTCAAACAATGTTTTAAAAAAATAGTGCTTTAGAGATCACTTCATCCACCAGTGTCCAAAGTTTAATTGCTACAGCGAAATTGTCTCGAAAGATTCATGGAAAACAAAATAACATTCATAACATCATCAATTATTACAAAACAACATTAATATATAAATTTATGAAATTCATCTATATAAAAAAATAAAAAAAAATAAATAAATAGTTCATACATGGATAAATGAGAGCTTCATGAATTTAAACCCCCAATCTTGGAACCCTAATTTGATAATGTTGTTTCACTTCCTTCTCCATTCCCTAATATTATCCTCTCCCACTGACCTCAAACAAAACAAGTAACATACCTCAAGCTCAGTTCGGTGAAAGATGGCTCGACAGTGTGAACTGGGCGAGACAAATAGTGAGGGTGTAGTGGTGAGTCTCAAGCGCGGGCTATGCGGTGATTTTGGTTTAATTTTAGGGATTCTGAATTCAATCATACCAACATGGGGTTTTCACTGAGATTTTAGGAGTTGCGATTGAGGTTTGGGGTCGGGGAAGAGAGCGAAGAAGAAAGAATGGGCAATCCTGCATTTTTCTTTCCTTTTTCTATGGATCCGATTGCTTGTGGCGGATCCAAGTCTGGGGTGGGTTTAGGCTCCGTCAAATAGAAGGGGGTCCATGTGGCCTTCACATATGAGACTTACTCTTTAATCTTGATGATATAACTATAAATTATCATATTTTAATCACATTTTTTATGATATTTTTTATAGTCTCACTATGAACTTACTAATCATGACCGGATGGAGTATTACACTATCATGAAATTAAGGAATAAATACATGTAATTATTAAAGATAACATGAAACTGAATGTTGATTTATCATATAAAAGCATAAAACAGTCATACAGTTCAAAACTATAAAAGAAATTACGAGAAACAAAGCCTAGATCTAGAAAACTAGTAAAAAGCAATTAAAGGAAATTAAAGTAAATAAAGGAAATAAAATAATAAATATTCTTAAAAGTTAAATGAATATATTCAACACTAATGCATAAAAGAGCTCAAAACTTGAATCTTGAAGCAAATCAATGAGAAACAAGCTCAAGATCTACAAATCAAGTTATGGAGGAAGAAACCTCCCTCTCCCCCTGCCTCCACAACACCCCCCCTCCCCTCCCTGAAGAAAAAATAAATTAAGATATGGAAAATTAGGATTAAGGAGTGGTATCTAAGATGGAGAGGTAAAAAAGGGTTAAAAGGTTCATTTGGTGCAAATTTGGACTACTTAGTTGAGAGGAATCGGTGTTGGCACTGCTGCAAAAGAGGCATTGAGCCACCATCAGAGTTGCACTGTGAGGAAAGATCAGGCACCAAACTCCATATGAAAGTGTCAAAGGGGTATCGAATGGGTATTTGAGGGTCCACCAAAGCTTTTTCGAGGTTGTGCTTGACCTGGATTTGAAGCAACAATGCTGCAATGAAGATCCACCATAACCCTACCAAGTAATTGCATCACTTCACCAAAGCTACAATAGAGGGCTGTAAGGGGCCATTTTTGGCATCAACAAGGTTTTACTGAACCCACTTCAAAAATAAATACCACCTCATCGAGGCAACGCTTGGTGAATGAGTCGATGGGCAAGGATATATGCGCGCACTATTGGAAGCTGACAGACACTCTTGATAGCTCAGAGGTTCCTTGCGTTGATTTCTATCTAGGCTTCCAAGACTGGCATGCGTCATGTTTGATGGCTACTTGATTTTCACGTTTTGTATGCGTTTTTGTGAACTTCTTGTGTCGATTTTGCATGTGTTTTGCTTGCATTTATGGGTATTAGGATTCGATTAGGCCTTTTTTGTTAGTTTTAGGTTTTTGTAACGTTTGCGCAGTTTTTATTACGTTTTCATAGATTTTCACTCATTTTTATATTTTTGGTTGTAGAATGACCAAGCGGGACCCACTCACGCTTAGGGCATTCAATTCGACTCGCTATGGAATTAACAAGTGAAGACAAGCAAGGGAACATAGCGCGAACAAGGAACGACAACCAGCGGACGTTTGGACAGAAAACGAGAAAAGTGAGCTGGGAGCAGCCATGCCAGTCGATCGACTGGCATGCAGTCTTTATACTACTAGTCCAGTCGATCGACTGACCCAGCCCAAATTGACTGCTCGACAGAAGCTTGACCATTTTGAGGATGAAGCAGTCGATCGACAGGGTTTCAGTCGATCAACTACGATGCATGAAATTTTGTAATTTTTACCCATTTTGACAATTTTGCCCCTGCGTCTTTATATTAGTATCCTAGACTCCCCCAACAACCTTATCTCTTCCTTGGTTGATTTTGAATTTTTTTCAATCTCCTCCAAGCCTTTACTATTCCACTGCTTTTCAAACCCTAGTTAATAAATTTTAGAGTAGTTTTAGTTTGGTTAGCTTTAGTAAGTTACTCTTAGCAAGTGTTGGAGAGGGTGACATCTCCTTCATTTGTGGTTCTTTATTGTGTTGAAGACTTGATTTATCTTTTGAAGGTTGTAAGCTAAACTTGAAGCCTTTGTTTGGAGTAATATTGGTAGTAATCTTTCCCTTTTGTTTTGTGTGTTGTTCTTGATTGTTTGTCACTATTTGTGTGTTGGTTATTAGTTTTGCAGTTCATGTTGTTTTGCATAGTATTCCAGGCTCTCAGCTTAATGTTCTATCTTTTTAGACTTCTTCTTGCATAACTCCATTGAAGCTTGTACTTTTAAGCTTCCCCTTATGCCCAAACAAAAATTTGGTCTTTGAAAGACATAAGGGGCTTTCTTCTTTAATCAATTTGACTTCTTCACATTTAATGCTCTTTGACTCCTTTAAGTTTCAAGTTTGATTTTCCCTCCATTCCATATTTCAAAATTTACAAGCTTTCCGTAGTTTAGAAGTTTTAACTTATTTAAGGTTGCTAATTAGGTTAATTAAATTCATTAAAATTTAGTTACTTTCAAGCAAACTTCAATATTCATTAGCCTTTGCTTTAATTAGTGTTTTCAAGTTTTCATTTCAAGTCAAGTATTAGCATTAAAAACTCAAACCAAGTCAAATGACTTAATGCTTTCTTAGAATAGATTAGTGTGATCGAGATTAAGTGAAAACACCGATTGCCAATAATATCTATCATCGAGAGACACGACTCGGAAATAACTCACCACTCTACAATCGACTCCATACTATTGCAAAGACGATTTCTAGAACTAGAGTGTTAAGAAATCTTCAGTCAAATTTTGGCGCCGTTGCCGGGGATAGATTAAGGATAATAGTTTTCTTAATTACTCTTCTTGTTATCTTAGTTAGTAGTTAGAATAGATTAATGTTTTACATTCGATACCCGTAATCTTTTGTTGAGTGTTGTGTATTCAAGGTAGGTGATCGCTCGGACGAGAGTTGACCCCACTTTTGCCCAATCTCGAGAGGTTGAGACGAGGCATACAACTTGCGAGAAATCAAGACACGTTCGATGCCCTGCCTTTTCAACCATTACCCCCGGTGATAGAAGAGCGAATGATGATTAACTCATTCGAGAATCTGACGCCGCCCGCCCACACTCACGACAATCAAGGGATGCCGCCACCTCAAGCATCAATCGGGCATATATCGTCACCTCACGGCCCGCCACTACAAGGTTCTCAACCCACTTACGGGTTAACGCTCGACCAAGGGAGAAATGGTTTTACAAACCAAGACCCCCAAAGTTCGAACGCCCAATTTCACGGCCCTTATTCTCCATCCCGTGCTCGTTTGCCGACACCCGAGCCACAACTCCAAGTATCACCGTGCTCGGACCCCTCGTCACATGGGTCCCAATTCCACAGCCCACACTACCAAGGCCCGATCGTCGACGGCCCTTCATATCAATTTCAACCTCAATTCCAAGCGTCGAGGCCACATTACCAAGGGACACACTTCACCACTCCTCACATCCAAGAGCCTCGATTCCCACATCCAGCTGGGCCCGTGCCCCGATTCCGAAATCAGAATCCTCAAGACATTCCACGGGCGCCCGCCGTCAATGAGAATCCATATGCCGTGCAAGATCCGGTTGGCCATCCTTTTTCTACTCCCGATGGAGGCCCGATGAATAGCATCAAGGAGGTGTCAAGACCGTACATGGGTGACTTTTCCTCGTGCATTTGACTAAGCGTCGAGACCCTCAAGTACGATTTATGGCCAATTGATCTCAACCGACTCCCATCTTTTCATGGCCTACCGCAAGAGGATGCTCTCCAGTTCTTTTGGTTCTTCTCCTACACCGTGTCGAGTTTTCTGCGCAAAGGAACCCATATCGATCAAATCAAGATGCGGTGCTTCCCGTATACGATGAAGGATAAGGCGGTCGATTGGCTTATGACATTACTGGCCGATTCCCTCACTAATTGGGACATGGTAACCGAGAAGTTCATGGAAGAGTACTACTCCCAAGGCAAGACGGCCGACTTCCGAGCAAAGATCGCCTCGTTCGTCAAGCAAGAAACAAGACCTTCTACGAGGCATGTGAGTGATTCAAGGGATATCTTACCAAGTGCCCTCATCATCGGTTCGCTAGCGATTTCTTGAACCAATTTTTTCACAATGGCTTGATATTTGCGCCTAAACGCATGGTGAACAAAGCCGCCAGAGGGAACCTTGTCGGCCGCTCAATGAGGTAATTATACGATATTTTTGTGAATATAGCCACCTATGATCACCGGATGAGTATATTGGAGAGAAAGGAGAAAGTCAAAGAAGTGTCGAAAAAGGATGAGCCTGAGTGATCCCATAAGATTTCCAACCTCGAGAGTCAAGTGGCTTCTCTCACCAAGCCCTACTCGGGGTTGATAGAGACATACATCACGTGCGGCATCGCGGGTCATGAGCTGGTGCGTGCCCGATGGTTTAAGGTCAATCTAGTGAGTTCGACGAGCAATCATTCGCGGTCCAAGGTTACCAAGCCCAATGAAGTTGGACCCAATGACACATCGATCCATATGCTCCAATTTACAACCCAAGGTGTAGGAACCACCCTAACTCTAGGTGGAGGGACACGTCCAATGCTCAAAATCCACCCGGTCCTCCGATGCAACAACCACGACCTCAAGTCCCGTTCAATGCACGAACACTTTTCCCGCCCCATAAAGCCTCATTTTCGGCCCCTCAAGACAATTCGACATCACGCCAACCAAGCATGGAGTCCATCTTGATCGAGCTTTCGGGTTCTATCCAATAATGGACCAAATGGCTCGCGAGTTTGGAGACACGAGTGGGGCAAGTGGCAACGGATGTTAATGAACTTAAACAGGCCCGTGACAAAGGAAAGCTACCAAGTCAACCGGCTCAAGCTCAAGTCGTGACTATTCTTCGAAGCGGCAAGGTGGTATATAACAAAGTTGCCCATCCCGACGATGACCCCTTGCCTTCGCTCCAAGTTCAAGAAGACTTGACCATGCAAGATTCAGACGAGCCCATAGCCGCTCCTAGCCCACCCACATCTTCTTCAAGTGGTGAGGCGAAGGAAACTGAGGCTACCGGGGGATTACACAAAATCCGCGATGCCGTACTGACCTCCGATTTTATATCCGAGTTGTATCCGACCGACGAAGCAAGATGCCCAATTCCTCGAATTGTACAAGATGTTGTCGAAGGTTAACATAAACCTCCCTTTGCTCAACATTATCCGAAACGTGCCCGCATACACGATGTTCTTCAAGGAGTTGACATCCAAAAGGCGATGGTTCGAGGACAATGAGAAGGTGTGTATATCGAACGCAGCAAGTATCATCTATAGCAACCCTCTTCCACCTAAGGAGGGCTATCCATGGAGCTTTTGCATCAAGATCACTATAAGGAATGTAAAGGAGACACAAGGGATTCTAGACCTCAGCGCGGGGATAAATTTGATGCCCTACTCCTTCTTTAAACAATTGGAGTTGGGCGATCTCAAGGAAACGAGAGTGTGTTTACAATTGGCCGACAGATCGATCCGATACCCAAAGGGAATAGTAGAAGATGTATTTGTACAAGTGGGAAGCCTCATAGTCCCCATAAATTTCATAATCTTGGATGTTGGAGAAGTGAGCAACAAAAGCCATGAGCATACAATCTTTCTTGGACGACCATTCATGGCAACCACAAACACTTTGATAGATGTGAAGAATAAAAGGTTGTCATTCTCGGTTTTGGGGGACACGGTGAATTTTTCGATCCATGAATTAGGTGTCATTCTGCCTTCCTCTTCTCAAGCCGATTGTTCGATAATCGATCCAATAGAAGAAGTGGTTTAGGAGGCCTATGGGGAAGTTGTGGAAGAGGTCGTCGAGGACAATGAGTGGTTAACATTTCAATCGGAGGGGGTGATGGGGATATCTGAGGTATCAAGTGGGGGACCGGCCTTTACACCGAAGCCGAAGCTCAAGACCCTTCCGAGCCATCTCAAGTACATTTATTTGGAAGATGGGGAATCAAAACCCGTGATTATCTTTGCCGGGCTATCCGCGAATAATGAGGCACGATTGGTGGAAGTGTTGAAGAAGAACAAGAAGGTGATAGAGTGGAGCCTTAGTGATATTAAGGGGATAAGCCCCTCCACGTGTATACATCGAATCACTCTTGAAGACGGGGCAAAACCATCAAGAGAGTGCCAACATTGATTGAACCCGAATTTGATGGAGGTAGTGAAGGGGAAGATCTTAACACTCGTAGCCGAGGGCCTAATTTTTCCGATTGGAGATAGTGAGTGGGTGAGCCCGGTCTACGTGGTGCCGAAAAAGAGTGGAATTGTCGTTATCGAAAATGACCATGGTGAACTCGTGCCAACTCGGGCAACCACCGGGTGGCAGGTGTGTATCAATTTCCGGAAGCTTAATGCCTCCACCAAGAAGGATTAATTCCCACTTCCGTTCATCGACCAAATGTTGGATAAGCTCTCGAGTCATCACTCTTATTGTTTTCTCGATGGGTTATTCGGATATTACAAAATTTCTATCTCACCGGATGACCAATCCAAGACGACGTTGACTTGCCCCTTTGGCGCGTACGCTTTCCGACGCATGACTTTCGGGTTGTGAAATGCACCAGCCACGTTTCAAAGGTGCATGATTTTGATTTTCTCTGATATGATTAATAAGTACATGGAGGTTATTATGGATGGTTTTTCCATCTACGTCTCCACGTTCGACGAATTTCCAGATCACTTGACAAGTGTTTTGGAGAGGTGTGTCGAGAGCAACCTTACATTGAGTTGGGAGAAGAGCCATTTATGGTGAGAAGTGGGTTAGTGTTGGGACATTGGTGTCATCCAATGGGATCGAATTTGATAAGGCAAAGATCGACGTGATCGAGAAGCTCCCACCACCGATCAACGTGAAGGGAGTTCGAAGCTTTCTCGAACATGTGGGATTTTATAGGCGGTTCATCAAGGATTTCTCGAAACTTAGCCACCCTTTGTTCCATTTACTTAGCACCGAAATTCCATTCGTGTTTGATGACGCTTTTCTTTCGGCGTTCAATTCTTTAAAGGCAAGTTTAACCTCAGCCCCCGTGGTTGTGACCCCAGATTGGTCTCTTCCGTTCGAAATAATGTGCGATGCATCGAATAAAGCGGTGGAGGCCGTCTTGGGGCAACGAGTGGACAAGCTTCTTCGCGTCGTCTACTATGAAAGCCTCATGCTCAATAACGCCCAAAAGAACTAAACAACTACCGAGAAGGAACTCTTTGCCGTGGTTTACTCACTTGAGAAGTTTCGCGCCTACATTGTTGGTTCAAGGGTTATCGTACAAAGCGATCATGCGGCCTTAAGATATCTTTTCAACAAGCCTCAAGCGAAGCTGAGGCTAATCCGGTGGATACTCTTACTTCAAGAGTTCGATATGGAGATCAAAGATAGGAAGGGGTGCGAGAATGTTGTCGCCGAACATCTCTCTCTTTTGAAGGTCAAAGACGGGGAGAGGAAGCTCATTGGAGAAAATTTCCCGCATAAGAATTTGTTTGGTGTTTCCGTCATGCCTTGGTATGCCGACATTGCTAATTACCTCGCTAGTGAGGTGCTCCGCCCGGACTTTTCTCATCACGAGAAGAGGAGGTTCCTTGCCATGTGCCGAGGGTATTATTGGGATGGCCCCCATATGTACAAGATTGGGAAAGATAATATGTTGAGGTGATGCATTCCGGACGAGGAAAAGGCGCAAATTTTGACAAGATGCCACGATCACCTAGTCGGGGGGCATTTTGGTGGTGAAAAGACCGCTTACAAGGTTCTTCAATCGGGTTTTTATTGGCCCACTCTTTTCAAGGATGCCTATGAACATTGAAAGATGTGCGATCAATGCCAAATAATGGGAAGTATAGGCAAGAGGAACGAGATGTCGATGACGTATAACTTGGCCATCGAGATATTCGACGTATGGGGGATCGACTTCATGGGCCCCTTTCCGAAGTCTCACGAGTTCGAGTACATCTTGGTCGTGGTTGATTATGTGTCCTAATGGATAGATTCGGTTCCGACGAGGAGGAACGATGGCGATACCATGGTAAAGTTTGTTGGTATCAACATCTTTAGTCGATTTGGAGTTCTGAGGGAGATTATTAGTGATGGCGGCAAGCACTTCAACAACAAGATACTTGAATGGGTGTTGAAGAACTATGGGGTCGTGCACAAGGTGTCCACTCCATACCATCCTTAAACGGTCGTGCAAGTCGAGATGAGCAATCGCAAAATCAAGAACATTCTCGAGAAGACCGTGCAACCAAACCGGCAACAAAGCTCGTGGATGCTTTGTGGGCGGCCCACAAGATAGTTTTCGGGATGAGCCCCTATCGCCTCGTGTACGGGAAGTCGTGACACCTATCGGTTGAAATGGAGCATAGAGCTTGGTGGGCCACCTGGGCGTGTAACTACGATTTGAAGCAAGCCGGCGAGGAGCGAAAGCTCCAAATTTAGGAGCTTTACGAGTTAAGGAATGAAGCCTTCGAGAGTGCCCGAATATACAAGGAAAAGATGAAGCTCCTCCATGACAAGAATCTTGTGCCGAAGGAGTTGGAGGAAGGAATTTGATAGGCGAGAAATTGTGCTTTATTTAATGGTTTAATTCCTATATTTTTATGTGCTTAATATTCTTATATTTATTTATTTCTCGCATATTTATTATTATGAGTAGTCAAGCACCAATTGTATATTTCTTTCTTATTTTACAGTAATTAGGTGCTAAATTGGTGAATTAAATATTGAAGGATGATCCATAGGAGTTGCACGAAAAAACGAGACACAAAACAAGTGAATTGGTGAAGAAATGACAGTTTTGGGCCTTCTAGAAGGGATGACTCTGGGCCCATCCGTTATAGAAAGCTGGGCTGGCAGCACCTCCTGATTTTGGGCCTTCTAGGAGGATCGTCTCTGGGCTCAACCGGTATGGAAAGTGCTGAACGTTCTAGAAGGGGCGGAAACCCTAATTTTGACCCCTTTTTCCAAGCCACCTACACCTATAAATACCCCCATCACATTCGAAAACACACAAAAATCTAGGGTTTTACACACAAATCCTAGGGTTTCTAAGCCTTAAAAGGAGTCCAAAACACCCAACATCAAGGGAGCTTGAAGATTGAAGATCCAAGACTCAAGATTCAAGATCTAAGCTCTCTTATCCCTCTTTTCTTATCTTAGAATTATGTTTTATTTTTTTTCTTCTATTATTTCATGAACTCCATTATTGAGTGATTGTTTTATCTAGTCCTAGGGATGTGGAAACCCTCGTGATATTATGTTTTAATTAATTTATGCGTATTTATTTCGTTCTTCATATGAGATTGCTTGTGTTATTCTGTTTACATATCATGATTGCTATATTCATGCATGATTGCTTAATTCTTGATTTGGATTGGCCACCTAGATTAGGGTTTTGGTTATCAGAATTCAAGTGCTCCTTTACAATACTCGCCTCTCCATGTTTCCTGGGAAACTTATGTCCAAGTGGAGCGGACCGTATAAGATCGAGAAGATATCCCCGTCTGGAGCCGTAACATTGATCAATCCCAAGATGGGTGAATAGTTCCAAGTGAATGGCGCACAAGTCAAGCCCTACCAACACGGATCATCGCAACCCAAGGATCTTGAGTTCGTGATCGTGGAGGAGGAGAACTTGGGAGATTTGCCCCCGACAGAGTCCTAATCGAAGAAGGATAGTCGAACGAACGACTTTAAACAAACGCGCTACATGGGAGGCAACCCATGACTTTCTAACCCCCTTTCTTATTTTTCTTTTGATTTTGTGTATATCCTTTCTTTATTAGCATTAACTAATGTTTTTGGGTTTATGTAGGTGGAATCATGGAGGTTTGGGAAAGAAGGAGACCAAAAATAGGAAATTGGCTGCAGCATAGCAGTCGATCGACTGGTTTTCAGTCGATCGACTGATACATGGCAAATCGACTGAAGGACAGTAGCTCCCGAGTTTTGCAAGGAGCAGTCGATCGACAGACACTTAGTCGACCGACTGCCAAATCGACTGCAATGAGCCAGATCAACTGAAGGACTATGGCTCCCCAGTTTTGCAAGGAGCAGTCGATCGACAGACACTCAATCGATCGACTGTCGGTCGATCGATTGCTAGATCGACTGCAATGAGCCAAATCGACTGAAGAATAGTGGCTCCCGAGTTTTTTAAGGATTATTCGATCAACAGACCCTCAGTCGATCGACTAAAATGCAGTCGATCGACTGCCCCACTGAAGCAGACCCAGCAATGCACTTATAAGGGCAGTCGATCCGGCCCAATTTTTTCTTCACTCTCGACTAAAAAGAAAAAGGGAGAAGGAGAAAGAAACAATAAAAGAGAGAGATAGAGAGTCCCAACCCTTCCATTTTTTTGGAGGTCATCTTTCCATTCTCATAATTACGAAGAAATCCTTGCACCTTTTAATTGTTTCTTCATTTCCTCCATTTTCGACACAAAGGGGTGGGGGTTGCAATTTGGGTCTCGATTCTAATTTTGAGCCACATTGAGTTAATTCTCTAGAACCGCAATCCTTGAAGCTTTATTCTGTGAATTGGTTGAGTTTTGGGGAGGTTTGAGTTTCAATTTTTCTTCAAATTCCTTTTTCAAGACCTACGCCCACCAAGTGTTCGAGGAAATGCCTCAATGAGCATTTTTTTTTTCTGAAACTCCCTCGTTTTTCCATTGTGCCCATTCCTTTTGATTCTAAAAATTCTTAAACACAACCCTCGTATTGTCCACGTCAATCATTTCAAACTGTTCATATGGCCTACCATTTCAATGACGATTTTCCCTATCCCAACATTGACGACAACTACGGTACCCCTTTCCCTATTTATTCAGAAGCCGAGGGGGAACACTATCAAAACCTTTACTAATGGAACCTCGCCCTCCTGCGCTTCATCAACCTTGAGCACCTAAACGAGTGAGTGGAAAATGGGGACTACCAGGGATTTGGGGCTCGGATGCTCCAATTCGTTGATGACTTGAGCGGTCTCCAGTTCGCATCCCTCTGGGCACCGACCTATCGAGAGCTAATGCTCGAGTTTTTCACTACCTACCGGGGCAGCGAGGCCACAAAATTCCCTGTTCAGATTTGCAAAAGCGAGCACCGGATCACCCAAGAGGTGCTCCAAGCGGTGCTCGGGCTTAATTTCCAAGAGGTCTGGGGCGAGCAGCCGCGCGAATTTGCCCCAACTCAATTTTGGGCGAGTATCACGAGTAGGCGTGGTACTTCTCGGTTTTAGGCCTCGGCAATCACTGACATAACATTGTTGGGGGCAAATAAGTTCTTCTCCCACGTCTTGATGGTCAAGCACGAGAGCACTAACCTCACCCAGGACAAGGTAGACGTTCTTTGGTGTTTGCACCGCGGGCATCAAGTCCCCATTTATCCCTTTCTCCATGCCGGGATTATTGGGATTCGGAGAATGAAGGGAAGAAGTGTCGCTCGGGTTGGAATAGGGCCCATGATCACCTTGCTAGCCCGTCATTTTAGTTTTGACCCCGAGGCAGCCCACTTGGAGAGGATCGAGCCGATGGAATTGGTTTGGAAAATGCCTAAGATCCCGGCGAACCCACGACGCCATCGCTGCCGTATCCACGAACAAGAAGAATAAGATGAATATGGATGGCACAATGAAGGCGTCGAGGCCGAGGAAGCCCCGAACACCGGTTCGGGTGCGCCTTTCGAGGCAAGCACAAGCCACGCTGTAATCCTGCATCGAGAAGGAGGCCCGAGCACCAGCTCGGGTCACGACATGAGTTGGAGCGAGTTCTAACTACAAGTGTTTGCACGTTTCAATCGGCTTGACGCAGGGCAAGCAAGGACCGACCGGGCACACCGCGCCCTCCACAGTCGCCTCTTATTGATCAAGAGCCGATTGCATCGAGACGAGGAAAAGGATGAAGAAGGCAATGACGTAGAGAACGAGGAAGGAGACGAGGAAGAAGATGAGGAATAGGAAGACAAGGACGCAAACCTCAACCCCCAACGTAGG
Source organism: Phtheirospermum japonicum (assembly GCA_014905375.1). NCBI lineage: Eukaryota > Viridiplantae > Streptophyta > Magnoliopsida > Lamiales > Orobanchaceae > Phtheirospermum > Phtheirospermum japonicum. The sequence continues at coordinate 1,803,167 of BMAC01000087.1, forward strand.
ATACGTCACTAATTCTCCTAAATATCCTTTTTAATTATTTTAATAAGTTTGTGTTTTATTTTTTTTATTGTTCGATTATGTTCTTTTATTTCTCATCTCAACTCTTAAAATTCAAAAAAAAAAATATATATATATATATATATATATATATATAAACATTTGTATATAGTGTGCTTATGTTTCATATTTCTCTTTTATTCCTCCTTCCTATTTAAAAAAATAATATTAATAATAAATATAATAAATAAAATCGAAAAAGAAAATCCAAACAAAATAGAAATTTCAAAAACTTAAAAAGATTCTCACTTTTTGTAAATAGTCTATTTTTACAACCCCCCACCCCCACCCCCCACCCCTGTTCATTTCGTGTAGATCGCTTGTCTCGAATCCTGGAGAGGACTTATGCACGACCTCGTCGTCACAAGCTCAGAAATAGGGGCGTTCTCTTTTCCCTTACACTTTTTACCTTTTTTTAGCTTAATTTGCAATGTGGACATTGCTAGGTTTTAAGTGTGGGGTGGTTAGGGTTCATATTAGGCTCTTAAGTTGTGTGTGCTTGCTTGTGATAATTTGAGTAGCGTGTGTTATATTTGCTTGGAACCTTGGCGAAGTGACGCGGTTTTGATGATTTGATTAGGAAGTTTAGAACTTCGATCGAATCTAGTGTACTTAGGTAATTTGACATGTTGGAAACTTTGTTCGGATTTAGATTCGTACTATACTTGAGCTCAATTAAGAACTAGTGCCTCGACTAGCCTCGTCATCGAACACTCTCTATAGGGTTTCTTTTTTATATTTTGGAGTCGTCAATTGCTCCATGTGCTCGATCGAAATTGTAAGTTTCTAATAGCAATGAGTGATCGGAGTCATTGAATTCTCCTTGTATTGTATATACCAAAAGAAAAAGAAAAAATAATAATTAAAAAAAATGAATGATGATGAATAAACAATGATACGTTATAAATCCTCGAAGTTATTAAGTAATAAGTGTGCAACCCTTGAACATTTCTTATTTCTCTTCTTTTAGATTTTGATTGTTAAAGAGATTTGTAGATGATTGAGGCTAGTAGGGAGCCAATTAACGGTTCGAGTGTGATAGACCTTAGCCGGGGAAATGACGAGGGGACCGACTTAGAGGGTTACCTAGTACTTTTAGGTTCCGGGAGTCAATCTAAATTTTCTATGTCAACGCATCTTTGTCATCGTTTTTGATCAAACTAACAAGCATTGTAACATGCAACGTCTCGAATTACGTTAATTGTGCATTAGTTTAGGATCATCCGGGGTTAGTTTTGTAATTCTAGATTAGATTTGCTTGAGGACAAGAAATCATTCTAAGTGTGGGGTGGTTGATTTGCACATTTTTGTACATGTCTTTGTGAACTTTTTGTGTTGCGTTTGCATGTGTTTTGCTTGCATTTATGGGTATTAGGAGTCGATTAGGCCTTTTTTGTTAGTTTTGAGTTTTTGTAGCGTTTGCGCGGTTTTTAATTACGTTTTCGTATATTTTCACTCGTTTTTATATTTTTGGTCGTAGAATGACCAAGCGGGACCCGCGCACACTTAGGGAAATCCATTCGAATCACAATGGAACGAACAAGTGAAGACAAGCAAGGGAACATAGCGTGAACAAGAAACGACAACTGGTGGACGTTTGGAGCGAAAAACGAGAAAACCGAGCTGGGAGCAGCCATACTTGTCGATAGACTAACCCAGCCCAAATCGACTACTCGACAGAAGCTGGACCATTTTGAGGATGAAGCAATTGATCGACAGGGTTTCAGTTGATCGACTGCGACGCAGGAAATTTTGTAATTTTGACCCGTTTTGATTATTTTGACCCTGCGTCTTTATATATATATCCTAGCCTCTCCCTCTAACAACCTTATCTCTTCCTTAGTTGATTTTGAACTTTTTCAATCTCCTACAAGCCTTTACTATTCCATTGCCTTTCAAACCCTAGTTAATAAATTTTAGAGTAGCTTTAGTTAGTTATTCTTAGCAAGTGTTGGAGAGGGTGACACCTCCTTCATTTTTGGTTCTTCGTTGTGTTGAAGACTTGATTTATCTTTTGAAGATTAAGAGCTAAACTTGAAGCACTTGTTTGGAGTAATATTGGTAGTAGTCTTTTCCTTTTGTTTTGTGTGTTGTTCTTGATTGTTTGTCATTATTTGTGTGTTAGTTATTAGTTTTGTAGTTCATGTTGTTTTGCATTAAATTCCAAGCTCCCAAATTAATGTTTTAGATTTTTAAACTTCTTCTTGCATAACTCCATTGAAGCTTGTACTTTGAAGCTTTTTACCCCTTATGTCCAAACAAACATTTGGTCTTTGAAAGACATAAGGGCCTTTTTTCTTTAATCAATTTGACTTCTTCACATTTAATGCTCTTTAACTCCTTTAAGTTTCAAGCTTTGATTTTTCCTCCATTTCATCTTTCAAAATTTACAAGCTTTCCTTAGTCTAGAAGTTTTAATTTATTTAAGGTTGCTAATTAGGTTTAATTAATTTCATTAAGATTTAGTTACTTTCAAGCAAACTACAATATTCATTAGCTTTTGCTTTAATTAGTGTTTTCAAGTTTTCATTTCAAGTCAAGTATTAGCATTAAAAACTCAAACTAAATCAAATGACTTAATGCTTTCTTAGAATAGATTAGTGTAATCGAGATTAACAAGAGATTAAGTGAAAACACCGATTGCCAATAATATTTATCCATGAGAGACACGACTCGTAAATAACTCACCACTCTACAATCGACTCCGTACTATTGCGGAGACGATTTCCAAAACTAGAGTGTTAAGAAATCTTCGATCACTACTTACATGGTTCAGTTAATGAAAGGTTCAATTGATTCTACCAAGACTATTGAAGAGTGGTGCGCAGTTGCCGAGAGGGTGATGGGTTGTGTGCGCGCTACTGCCTATGGTGTCCGAGAGATGCGTGCTGCTACCAGTGGTGGCCAAGATGGTGCTCAATGTCCAACCATTCATAAGTTCACCAGGGCCTTGTATGCGGGGTGTGTGGGCATGCGGCCGATGACGTGCGGCCGTCACTTGACGCATCCTCGATTTTCATCCATTGTTATTTTCACTTAATTTCGCACCGTTGACTCATCATGGAGATTTTTGGGTTTGGCCAGTCTTCTGACCTCAGCCTGGTTCTACTTTGACCAAGACTGACTCTACACAATAAAATAACATAAAGATTCTAAACAATATGAGAATAATACAAAAATCAATAAAAATACAAAATAAACTACGAAAATACAAAATAAAGCAGACTGACTCAAATTACGATAAATACTCAAGTAAAAGACAAAAAAAAAAGAGATGCAAAAACACACGAAAAACACATACAAAATGTATAAATCAATTCCCCCACACTTTAATTTTTTCTTGTCCACAAGCAAAACTAAACCTAAACACATAATTAAGACCTAACCCCCGAATGTACAAAAAAATAATGGATACTAATGAATATAGGTGTATTTGTCACTCACAACCATGACAAAGAATGTCCCCTGGTACTTTTATATAAATGGCTTAGACTCATTTCCTTGTTGATTAACACGAGTTTCCCTTCATGCAAGTCTCGCGTCCATACTCGGCCAAGGTCTATCCACATGTAAAATATGCTAGGTTGTCTTCTGACTAACCCAATGCTCATAATGCTCCTGTTTTACACGAGTACTACTATTACAAGAAAATTAAGATCTTAATACAAGGGTTTCTCCACCTTGCACAACTAATTATATGAGAATTACAACAACTTGTACAAGGGTTTCTCCAACTTGCACTTTTTGTTTCATCTTTTTTCCTTTTTTTCTCTTTTTTCTTTTCTTTTTGTATTCTTATTTTTTATTTTGTATTTTTTCACTTTTTTTTTGTTGTGTACTAAGTGATAAGGTACTAGATGAACAACTATTTTCAACACAAATTATAAAATATACATATGAGTGTTTACGACTCTGATACTTGTTGCAGCATGCAACATACTTCGATAAAGCTCAATGGGAGGCCCCAATGGATAAGGCATAATATCTCATAATTTATTACAAATGTCTAATTAATATAGAAAAATGGAGCACAGGGCTATTAAAAAGTAATTTTGCTCAAGATACATATGGATAGACCGAGCTCAATGCACTTTCACAAGAAACCTACACTTCAAACTCCACAATTATACTAAAGCTGAATGAAAGTCGAAGACACCTAACCAATGTCTCGAGTTGCCTCATTTCGCCAAGGTCCCAAGTAATGTCAACTACACTACGACTCATCCATATTACAACCAAGCACACATAAGACATATCAAAACAATGACAAACTACCCTACACTTAAATCATGCAATGCCCTCATTGCACATAGAGAAAGACAAAATAATAGAAGAATAGGCTAAAGTATACGCCCCTAATATCGTGTTTGAGTGAAAGATTCAATTGGTGACATCCACATAGGCAACCGAAATGAGAGGAACCTACAAAAAGAATAAGTGGAAGGAAAAACAAAAACAAGAAAGTACTAAAACAAAAATACACACAACACAACGCTTAAGTATAAGTAAAAACATGGGTTACCTCCAAAGAAGTGCTTCTTTAAAGTCTTTAGCTTGATGATCAATTCATAGTAATGTCATCTGGGATCCAAGAATATGTGACGATAATGCTACGCCTTAGTATTTTGCAAGAGCAAGAAAATGCAATAAAAGTCGCTAAGGTGGGCATGCGAAACAAATAATAAGATAAAAGAAATGAGTGTATAAACTTTCTTTGGAGGTAGAGACTTGAGAATAATTGACCACCGAGAAAAGCTTGGCAAATAAAGGGGACCTAGCACAAGGCTTGACCACCGGGAAGACAAAAATATATGTCGAGCATATCAAATGGTCTCTAGGCAACTCAAAGCTCTCGGAAGAAGAAATTCGAAGAACATCCATTTTCCAAAACAGGTCGACAAACTCTTTCACTCTCTCAATAACCATCTTCTCAAAATAACATATAGCCTTATCCGAGCACAAGAAAGGGGGATCGGGCTCCTTCGACACTACCTCTTCTACCACCTCAATTTCAAGTTTCAATAAAGCATCGGGCGGTGGTAAATGAGGCTAAAATAAATCTCAATCATATTCAAAACATCCTCCGTGGATCCAACAACTCCATTATCCCCACAAAGGAGAGTTAAGCTCAACTCATCAACAACATCCGAAATCTCCAAAGGCAACACCTCCTCGCACTTATCTATCAGTATAGCTTCATCGAAATACATAGGGACATCGACATACTCATCCAAGAACACGATGCCCACCACCTCACTCTCATCCTCAATTAAAGCCATCAAAATCAAATCACAACTCTCCATCGAAGCCTCCATCAACATCACCCCCACACTTTACTTCACAAAATCATCAAAAAGAATAAGGGGTAATGCACTCATCCAAATCCTCAACCTTAACTGTCACTTTCTTACACATATCTATAAATGTAGCCTTTAAACTCAAATCATGACCAACCAAGAGGGTTCCACAATGGGAACACTATACAAGTCATTGTCATACGGAAGCCATTTTACCTCATACTAGCCTCATGAATGTACTTGGGTGAAGGGGGTGCATGATAATGATCGTAGCTCGGGATATGAAAATGTGAACATATGAAGAGTAATGGTCATATCTTGAATTGTAGGAATCAAGAGACTCATATTGTTGACCATGATTGCAAGAAGGAGACAAAAGATAGTAATCATAACTTGGAACATAAGAATGTGATGCACGAGGAACATATGAAGCATTATATCTTAGATCGTGGTTCTTGGGAGGCGGAACATTTGGCTCGTAACTCGGATCATAGGGAGTCGGTGTGGGTGGAGCATAGGAAGTATTATAGTCGGAAGGAGGTGGGGCATAATCCTTAACCTCAACATCTTAATTAGCCAAAGACTCATTCATAAATGCTTAATATGAAAGCCTTGTAGAATCTATAATCTCAGGTGAATAAGAAACTTGACCAGGTGGAGTATAATTATTATAGCTCGGAATGGAGGGAGTCGAGGTGGGTGGAGAATAAGGGTCGTATCTCGGAAAATACGACTATAAGTGGGTGGAGCATACGACTCATAGCTCGAATTAGAAGAAGGGGAAGTTGGTGGAGCATATGTATTACTGTAGCCGTGAGTAAAAATCGTGAGGCAAGACATGAAGATCATAACTCAAACTGTAGTGACTGGGTGGAGCATATGGATCATTACAGGCCAAAGTGCGGTAGTTGAATAGAGCATAAAAATTATAATCGAATTGTTAGGTGGGGCCCATTGATTGCTCGGAGGGTATCCCGAAGGGTTGGGATAATCGTAGCGACCTTGGGATGAGTATTCATAAGACAGGGCCCTTTGTGGATTATGATGAGTATAAGGATCGTCATATGGCAAAGATACTCGATAATTTGGGAGCTTTAGTTTGTTAAATCTCGGATCTCAAATATCGTCGAGTAACTTGCACACACAATACTCTACAAACTAGATTAAATGTACCGTCGAGAAGCGAGATAAACAAGTACAAAAAATAAAAATACAAACAATGCGCAAAAATAAAAACAAGCAAAAGTCCAAAGTTAGAATCACGAAAAATAAAAACAAAAGTAACGAAACCTTGCGATTGGATATCCTTTCGTTTATTTTCGTTTCGTTTCACTTGAAAATAGTGAAAATAAATATTTTAGGGAGATAAATTTTTTTTTTACTAAGATAATGATTGGATATAATTTGTGTTTTTTGAGTAAGTGATTGGATATAAAATTATTTGGTAAATAAGATTTCAAATGGGACACACAAAAGTTTTTGTGTGGTGGGAATTAATGATGGTAGAAAGATGAGAGAAAGGAAATAAAATAAGTTTTTTGTGTGGTAGAAAATTAATGGTAGTTGAGAGATAAAGAGATGAGGGAAATAAATGAGAGAGAAATGAGAAAAAATATTTTTTAAGAAAAAAATAAATTATATTTTTTGAGTTATAAATAATTATTTATTTGCTTTTTTTTCTTTTGTTAGTTAAGGTAAATTAAAAAATTTGGTTTCTAATCGCACCCTGGCCTTCATTGGTAACGAGATTGGTAACGAGACTATTAAGCTGAAAATAGCTTAGTGCGCTGGGCCTTCAATAGATTGTTTTTTTAAAAAAAAAAATTGAGTGATAAGTCTCTTATTTTGATCGAATTTGCCGTTTTTGGTTCCTTACCTACCCATCTCTGGTGGAAAACTTTTATCAGTTTATATAAAGGGAGTATGACTACGGATTCAATTTTGTACGTATATCTCTTCTTTAGCTTCTTTTCACCTTAACACTAATTTTCTTTTTTCAACGTTAATTCCCATATCACTACTGTTTCATTGTACACAAGTTTCCCTAATCTCTATTTATGTTTATGTTTATACACAAATGTTTTTCTTATGTGTATTATTGTCTACTGGGATAACATTCTGTAGCTTTTAAAGATGATGCTCTATATTCCTTAAGTGTTAGTTTTGATATATTTCTTAAAGCGTATAATTTTGATGGCTTTCCTATTCAAATCATTAAACTAGACCCGCCATTTAAGATTATTTGAATTTATGTATGTTAGCAAACTTTAAATATACCGCACAATTATCTAATTAAGATCATCGAAGAAACTACATTGTACCATCAAATTTGACCTTTTTAACCGTTTCGAACATCTTCAACGGGATATTAATTGGACTAAATATTTTGCCACATAAGTTTAAAATTATTATATGGCAAAAAAGAAAATGTAAACAATATCTAACACGCTGTTTACATCTAGATAGTGTGTTAGATATTGTCTATTTAATAATTTGCCTTATTTACTAGTTTCATTTACACTCGTGCGATGCACGGGGTAGAAATTTAAAATATAAAAATGTAAATTATATTAATATTGCTTTTATTAATATCTACTATGTGAATATATAAATAAATAGAGAGATTGAGATGGAGAGATATAACTAAAAAATCCACACTACATAAATTATAGATCGAATTCACATTATATATATGAACGTTAATATTATTCGTTAGTGAATACTTCTTTATACATTACATTATTGGTCATGTTCGATTCCGATTCGTCATCACCATAAACTAATATACCCTTCGATGGGTGACATGCGAAAGCAACATAAAACTAACCATGACTGAACACGGGATTCTTCAGATAAAGGCCGACGTTCAAAAGTGATTGACCCTTACTCTTGTTTATCGTCATCGCATATGAAATCACGAGCGAAAATTGTCTTCGTTTAAAATTTGAAAGGTATTCAAACGCCAGAAGGCGTTAGACTCGTGCGGGGAAGCAACACCTTTTCGCCTGCCTTTTCACCAGTTAGAATTTTGCATTCAAGGACGTGCGTGGAAGTCTTGTAACAACCAATCTCGTCCTGTTACATAATCTCATGTAGTGGTCTATGTTCCTCAATAACATAATGGGAGTCCACACCTTCAGGTGCAATTCGTGATTGGGCACCCCACAACACTTTATACTATTCAAGAATTCAGGCATGTGCAAATCACTCAAAAAGTCATTCCCACCGTCGGATTTTTTAAAAAATAAATAAATAAATAATCTCATAATCTTAATTTACAATTACACACAATTCATTCATAAAAAGAATTAATAAAGTAAATTAAACTAATCCACGTGAATGAGAATGAAAATAAAATTCTCAAATCTATACATTACCAGATGCATGGTTTTAATTAAATACAATAGATTTAATAGAATTACCAGATAATATATTTAAATTACATAATAATAAAATAAGATATTATTCTAATATCTTAATTCAATTCAAAATTAATAAAGTACATACATACATACATACATACATACATACATACATACATACATACACATACATATGAAATTAATGAGTTTTTCACTTCAAATTACGATTACAAACAAATTGAATTTACTCTACGATTAATAATATATTATAAATTAAATTAAATTAATCTGCATTAATACGTGAACAAAGTACTTAAGAATTAATAAAATATATACATACATATAATTTTCTTTTATGAGAAGATTACTTATGTCATTAATTAAAGAAAATATACATGAAGCATTCCAAAAGTTATTTAAAAAAATAACTAAAATTTAAAAAGTCAACAAAATAAAATAAAATACGGTGAAATGTTAAATATAATGCTTTATCAAATATATAAATATATATGTAATTTATAAAATATTTACTTAGTAATTTAAATTTATATAATTACAACTAAATCATATTGATTCATTGAATACTAACGTATTTGATAAAAAAAAAGTCTGAAAATCTTGTAATATAATATTACAACTACAAACAATTCAAAATAAATCTATTATTCATAAAATAAGAAAATTAAATTAAGTTAATCTACATTAATAGATATTGATATTAAAAAAACAAATGTATGCAGCACTATATAAGGTTTAAATTAAATACAAATAAATAATAAACACATTTGATAAAATACCTTACATCATATTAGATAATCAAATCTATAAACAAAAGTAAATTACTCTACACGCATGGAAATTAAAATCAAAAATTGAAATATATACAATAACGCATAATCGATTTAATTTAAATATAATTGATAAATTTTAAAAACATCATAATCTAATTTTAAATTTTCTATAAATTTAAAATAAATAAATAAAGTTTAGAAATATTTGATAATAGAATTAATCAAATTCAACCAATTTCAAACCGATTTAGTTGATTAAATCCAACCCAAACAATAATTTATTCTGAGTCCACATAACAATTGAGAGGCCTAATTATTTTGAGTCCAATTTAAAATTTGATACCCAACCATAGATCCAGATCCAAACCCATAACATGACAAGATAACCCTATATATAAAAGTTGGTAACCCTAAAAAAACTGAAGTATCTTGAATTTAGATCAATACATTACCAGATACATAATTTTAATTAAACATAATAGATTTAATAACATTACAGACAATACGTTTAAATTAATATAATATTAGAATAAGATATTATTCTAATATCTTATTTAAATTCAAAATTAATAAATTATATACATACATACAAATACACACACACTCTCTTTATATACTTTAAAAACGAATAAAATTATTATTCTAATATCTTACTTCAACTCAGAATCATATAATAAAATAAAATAAAATAAAATAAAATATCCAAAATTATTATTCGAATATCTTATTTCAATTCAAAATTAATTATAGTATATACATACATAAACATACATATAAAAAACAAATACTTATAATTTAAAGTAAGAAAAAAGAATATAATGTTATTAAATTAATAATTAAAATAAATAACTAAATTTGAAAAAGGAAAAAAAAATAAAAGAAAATACATAGACATATTAATCATATACTATATTATATATAGAAAATATTTAAATTATTTATTTTCTATAGATAATAATTTAAATTTAGTTATTTTAGAAATACAAACAAAATATTTTTTTAGAAGCCCAATTTATAATAATAATAATAATAATAATAATAATAATAATAATAATAAAAATAAAACTAAGACATTCAATCTCGAACAACCTAACATTGATCTTCTTTGTTTTACATAATTAGAGACAATTTAAGTCGATTCAATACATTAATTAATTATATACAATCCAAAATTATATATCTATATATAATGATAAAGATTAGTAGACTAACTAAACATATATATCTATATATAATAATAAAATTATTGAGAACCAATAATTACCTCCGAATCATGAAAAATGATATACATGGAAGTCTTTTGTTTCTTATCATTAAATCGTGACCGAGCAAAAAATCAAAAAACTCTAAGCTTAAGTTCTTTTTTATTCGTTCGGTCGATGTCTTTTGATGAGTTCAGATAAAGGAGGCATCGTTCTAAAAATTCTTGCAGCCCAAGTTTTGAAAGTAGAGAAAAAGCACAGACACCGGGTGGGGAATTGAAATTGATTTGCAAAGAATAGCAACGTATATTTATAGGGATAATTAGTTGAAATCTTAGAGATTCAAGTTTTGGAATTTTGATAACTCAAACAGATATGATTTTGTATCCCCCCATTACATTTATTATTATTTGTCCATTTTTATTTGTCGATTGTGGAACAAAATAATAGATCTAGTCCATGAATTAAATGTCTTTAATTAGGCAAACAAATCGTATAAAATTTAATTTTTTTAAATATGATTTCGACTTGAAATATCAAAATTATTCAATATTGACAAAAAATCTGATGTACTGTATTTTCTTTGTTTAGAATTCTATTTTTTTATATTTTTTATTAGAGTGAAAAATCAATCTACTGCATTTTTCATAACGAAATATCTTTAATTAGGCAAACAAATCGTATGAAATCTGATTTTTTTAAAAATATGATTCGAACTTGAAATCTCAGAATTATTCAACATTGAATAAAAATTTGATGTACTATATTTTCTCTGTTTTGAATTCTATTTTTCGTACATTTTTTATTGGTTGGTTTTATTTTTTAAAAAAATGATCTGCTACGTTTTTCATAAATTTAATGTCTTTAATTAGGCAAACAAATCGTATGAAATCAAAAATCTGATTTACTGTATTCCCTTTATTTAGGATTCTAATTCTGCAAGTAAATCAGATTAAATCAACTACCGATATTTTAAAATAAAATTGTTGTAGAAGATACCAGATTTCTTAGAGTTTAATTATGCAAGGAGATTATTATTTGTTCGATTTAATATGCTTTAATGTTTTATTATCTTTTGTCAAATCAGTTATAATCGAGGCCTGTAATTTATTTAAGTTTGATGTCTTACTTTTTTTTTTTTGGATCTGATTTCTTCTTAGAGCCTCTAATTTAATTTATTTTCATGCTTTACTTTTCTTTATTCGGGGCATGTAATTAAATTTATTTTTATAGTTACTTTTATTATGCTTGGTTTATCTATTATTTCAATTCAAAATACCAAAAAATACAGTTTATCTTTAATCAAAATATGAATATTTGACTATTATATAAACTAATTTTATCATTGGAATCACTAATTAGATGATAGAAAAACAGATTTTAAAATTAATAAATGGATATATATATATATATATATATATATATATATATATATATATATATATATATATATATATATATATATATATAATTCTAAAATTGTGAGTTTTGGGCAGTTAAAAATTCAATTTATGTGGCTCACAAATTTGAAATTTCGAGACTTCAAAAAATCGAAATTGATTTTTCAAAAATCTAAATTTAGAGTTTTAAAAAATTCAAAAACTCTTGATTCACAAATTCAAAAATTTTAGCAACATATCCTAATTTTTAGACATAATATTTGAAATTCATCTACTTGAGAATTCGAGAATTTTTAAAAAACACACGACTGCATTTTTGAAACCTATGTTGAAAAGTCAACAATTGTGTGCTGTAAGATTTAAACTAAAAAAAAAAGTAAAAAATTGTGTGCTGTGAAATTTAAATTTAAAAAAAAACAGTTGAAAGTCAACAATTGTGTGCTGTGAGACTTAAATTAAAAAGAATGTTGAGAAATCAACAATTGTGGCTGTGCTCAAAAAAAAATTCTTTTTTGGGAAAGAAAATAGTTTTGGAGGGAAACGAAACAATCAGTACTGTTATTATATATATATATATATATATATATATATATATATAGATTCATCTATTAATATTAATTAATTTATTTCTCTCCCCTCTCCACCAATAGTAATTAACTAGTGTAACAACCCGCGTATTACGCGGGCATATAAGAAAAATACATAATAATATTAAATTACTTTAATATTTGAAAATTATAAACGTTAAAATATGAGATTTTTGTTGATTTTGATTTTATAACAAACATAAGTCAACAACTAAGAAATATTTAGAAAATCATTATCGTATACGAAATTAAACCAAACAATTAGAACTTTTTCTCTTTTGGTAGAATTGGAATAATAGTTAAATATATAAAATAAAATATTCAACTAAAATATTATTTACGACAGATTTGTTAATCTTCTATAATATATATAAATATTATTATAAAATCTAATTACATATATATAGACGAAAACTATTTATGGATATATGGTTATGTTAATTGACAATTGATACGTGTTGTATTTATTGCATGCAATATAAATGAAAACAAATCTTAAATCGGATGTTTTGGAAATAAATATATGTACTACATATATACTGTATATACATATATATATTTATAGTTCGAAACTATTATTTATGACAAATTAGATGAGATTAGTTTTCATTGTAGGTAATTTACGTGATTGATTTTCATCAATCATGGAATATTTTAATAGTTATCTATATATAGTTATAGTTATCTTTTATAACTACATATAAATCTATAATAATTTCAATAGTAAATAACACGACCAATTCCTTAATAAGAATCTTTAATTTGATTGGTTTACGTCAAATTATTTACGACAGATTTGTGATTTTGGTACGTCAAATCTTTATTGTACTATATATATAATATATATACCTTTATGCCTTTATTTATATGTCGAAAATATTATTTACGACAGATTTGCTAATCTTCTATAATAAATATAAATATTATTATAAAATCTAATTACATATATATAGATGAAAACTATTTATGGATATATGGTTATGTTGATTGGCAATTGATACGTGTTGTATTTATTGCATAAGATAAATGAAAATAAATCTTAAATCGGATGTTTTGGAAATAAATATATTTACTACATATATACTGTATATACATACATATATATATATATATATATATATATATATATATATATATATATATATATATATATATATATATATATATATATATATATATATATATATATAGTTCGAAACTATTATTTAGATTAGTTCGAAACTAATATTATTCCACGTGAATAATGTTCACAGAATAATTCAATTAAGATTTGCTTCAATATTTTATTACCTTAATTCTCATCAACTACTGTCTAAATAAACATGAATTAGTGATATCATATAAATTTTAATATATATTATATTACAAAAATATACAATTGAAATTAATAAAATCATTTTACTTTCTGACAATATACAATAATATATATTATATTATAAACGTTGTTTGCAGGCAATAAATATTTTGACAGAATAATTCAAAATACATTCTGTATTGAATAATGTTAATATATTATAGGGGTTGCACATTATGGCCTATATTAATACGGGGATTGTATAAAAAAGATAGTACTTAGAGTATATTATCAAATTAGAAACAAAAACATAGTAATAAGGGGATTGCACAAATCATGGCTAAACATTATAATAATTATTGTTTGAATTATAGCAAATTCCATAGATATTTCACATACTAAGTAATTAAGTAATGTTGCTAAAATAAAACAAATCACAATTAATAAACAATCACTGTTAATTGTAAAATCAAGCTAGATGATTAAGAATTTCCATTGTTATAAAAATATGAAATCATCATTGAGAAAAACCCGCGAAGCGGGCAAATATAAGAAAAATATAAAAGTGCCAACCAAATTCTTTCAATCATGACGCCCCAAATTCATTCTGTCAACCAAATTACATTCTAGGAGAAGATGATCAATAATGGCACTATTTTTGCTTTCCAGGCATGAATATATAATGCTCTCCACATGATGATGCAAAGCATTATTGTACGGGTATCTGCACCAGAAAAATAATAGAGGTCAAAAAATATTATGACTTAGAAGTGTACACTCTGATTCAAAAGAGTGCCATCTAGGAGGTTAGAAGATAACTGGCAGTAACGTAAAATTCTTACTCAAAAAATAGATCAAGGACTCTCCGGATTGTTCCAGAGCCAACCAATTCCTTCTGTGCTACTTCATTGCCAGTTTTTAGTAGCACCGCGAGGAACTCCACAATCTACAATCAGGCATCACAAAGACACTTAAAAGGTGACATGGCCAAATAAAGAGGGAGCAGAAGAAAGAGATTAGCTTTTTATATCAATAACTACATGGTTTGTGTTCCCCAGTTAGAAAGGGAGTAACCAAACAACAAATCTGATAGGTGAATTACAAAAACTACTCCACACATTTTCATACAGTTCTTCAATTCTAGTAATTTTTGTTTTTTTCTATGCAAAGATAATACATAAGGTCCAAAATTCCACTCTTGCACTTAAAGAGGGAAAAAAGGCTAACCATTTAAAGAGTTTCAGAAAAAGATGTAGCAC
The DNA here is from genome assembly GCA_014905375.1 of Phtheirospermum japonicum. Taxonomy (NCBI): domain Eukaryota; kingdom Viridiplantae; phylum Streptophyta; class Magnoliopsida; order Lamiales; family Orobanchaceae; genus Phtheirospermum; species Phtheirospermum japonicum. Next base: position 1,818,416 of record BMAC01000087.1, read on the forward strand.
AGCAGAATGGAAACTAACCTTTAAACGATATAGTCCAAGAGGAGGCCTCAATTCTCCATATAATGTAGGTAAAACCTTCTCGTCGGATGAAACATTCAAAAGCATCAACAGCTCTCCTGAACACAAACCATGTAATTGCGTCCGTCAATTTTATAACTAAAAGTGTTTGGACTTGTATGCTTAAACATGCTTGACAACCTATCCTGCCGTGCAATTAATTCATTAATTAACCAAACCCAATTAATATTTTGCCAAGTAATCATATCAATCTTGCTGTTAAGACATTATGATACTTTATATCTCTGTCACAATTGTCAAAGAGAGAGAGCGGAGATACTTTATATCTCATATCAATGAAAACGATTACTAACATCACGCTGTTTTTTATTATTTGGAGTTCCCCAAGGATTGAACCCACCGGAAAAGCTTGGCAGATTAATGCATACAATAGACCTAATGCTGTATTGGAACAGAAAAGGCCATATTAATCCTCAACAATCGTATATGAATCTGCAGTAAATTTGTGATTAGTTTTCATGTTCGTATGTGAAAACAAAGCGCACATTTAATTACAAACTTAAATAGTTTCAGCACAGCGAGTTAGTGTTAATTACCCTGAAGGATTTGGAGGTCTTGCCATTCGCCGTCCTTTTTCATGACCTTAACCTTGCAAAACTGAGCTATATTCCTGCACGATTATTTAAATCCAGAAAAGAATTAATTGAAAAAGAAAAGTTGACCTTAACCTTCCTTTTTCATGACCTTAACCTTCTGTCACATTATGATACTTTATATCTCGACTCACCAGAAGAGTTGTCGCCGCCATTGGAGAGCGGAGCGGCTCCGCCGCTAATATCCACCGGAGCATCTTCTTTTGTAATCAAATTTGGCCAGATCGACGGATCCATATAAGAACCCAAAAAAAAAAAAAGATCGGGAATTATCATGTTTCGGCCAATTATTTCCGACTTTCCAGTTCTTAAACAAAAAAGATCTGAATAATTTCTGGAAAAAAAAAGATGTAAAGAAATTTCCGGATCGACAGTCTAAATTTCAGATCTGTATTTTTCAGATTTGTAAACAAAGAAAACGGAAAGGTGTAAATAGAAGGTTGGAATTTCAGATCAATATATTTCAGGCCAAATAAAGATAATTTGTAATCAGATTTGGCCAGACCAGGAAGAAACGGAATCAAAAACTCAAACAGCAGATTCTGAAAAAAAATATGAAAAATTGGACATCGCCGTTTTTGTTTCTTATGTGAAGATCAGCGATCGGAAAAAAAAAAGGAAGAAATGAACAGAGAAGAAAATGAAATGTAGAAAGAATAAACATTAGAAAGAAAACGTGTGAATAGATAGTAAAGGAAAAAAGTCCTTATTTATACCCAACTAAAAAATCCCACTTTGGTAACAAAATATACGAACCATTAGAACCTGCCAACTAATAAACCGAAGCTATTGTTAAACGACACATGTCATCCGTACCTACAGATGAGTGACACCTAGGTTAGGGTGTTAGCAGTATTAACAAATATGTGGATTATTTTACACAATTCACATTTACCATTGGAGAAAATTTCTAAATATTTATAAAATATTTTTTATGTCATTGAGAATTCATAGTGTCCCATCGGAAAAGCTCTTAGGAAAACTCTTTTTTTTTTCTTTTTTCATTCTCTAAACTATATTTTACATCAATTCAATAAAAATAATTATATATTTGAATTCCTTTTACACAATAAAGTACTAGGAAAAAACCTTTAAGGGTAATTATTTTTACCCCAAAATTATTGTATTTTTCATAATTTATCTTGCAAATTATTATTTGAGACAAACTGTCATACGAATTATACGCGATTTGCAATTTGTCCCGTACATTAGAATTGTTGTAGTTTTGTACTCAAAATCAAGTGACGTGACACAATCGGAAACAAATCACCCGATTTTGAATATAAAACTACAAATATTTCGATTTAAGGGGTAAAATATAAATCGTGCTTCGCTAAACGATTTGTCCCCACAAAAAAATTAGCATAGTACACTGTTAAAAACGATATAGTACACTGTTAAAAACGATTATAGTTTGAGGGGGAAAAAAACGTACATAATAATATCACACGGTCGGATGCACCAAGACGAAGTGGTATACTAGTTGGCCATATTCTTAAAACCCTTGTAACATTCGCAGCGTCTACTCCCTTTCCTTTTAAACCCTTTTAGTATTCGACTATCATTTGTCAAAATGAGTTCTCTCGCTCCTAAATTCTTTAAACTTCTTGGAGTTCCATCTGCATCTACGTCCTACACCGGTAATCTTGTCAATCCTTTGTGCCCAATTTTTCACATTTTCATCTTCTTTATGATTTCCAATGGGGTACTGTGTGTATGTGTGATTTTTTGGTTGAAATTGTCGTACTATGGATTTGCAATGCAATGTTCTTTTTGCTACTGGGCCTTCTGTGTATTCTATTGAACTTTACAATTATTGTTTTCAGTTGTTTCATAGGAGAATTTCAGTGAATACTGGTAGGCGTGACTATTAACTGCTAAAGTGTGTTTTACGTCCATTTTGGTTTTAATTTGTAATTGAAAAAACCTAATCTTTCGTATTTATTTACATATATTTTTGTTAAACTGAAACTTTACAGTGATGGGTCTGCAAGTTAGCTCGAGGTGTTTTTTCTCAACCGGGTCATTGAACTCCGGTAATGACGATGATAATGTGGGAGAAGGTCGTCGTTTGGAAATTGATGATGATGATTTTCTTCCTGAGAGGCCGGAGTTACAACTCCAGGGAGTCGATCCCAGAAAGGGCTGGAATTTCCGTGGTGTCCACAGGGTAAGAGCTTCTTATTAACTGAAAACATGTGAAAAGATTTGTCCACAAGAGCTTGAGATATCTGTTCTTTATTAGTGCTCGTTCTGTACGCTCAATGTAGAAGCTTTATTACAAAGTTGTTAAATTACCCAGAAAAAAAAAAGTTTGAAACACATTCATTTCCATGGAGTATCATATCTGGATTGGATTACATTATCAATGGTATGATTGTTTGCTTGCCAAGCCATTTGTTTTTCCTGATATTATTTTCATGGCCGGAATTACCCTGATACTGCACTGTTGCTTGCTTTTGGTTCTTTGTATAACATTCATTCATGTGTTTTTCTATTGTCCAGGCTATTTTATGTGGAAAAGTTGGTCAAGCCCCCGTCCAAAAGATCTTAAGAAATGGTAAAACTGTGACGACATTTACGGTTGGAACTGGGGGCATGTTTGATCAGAGGACTGTAGGTGCAAATGACTTGCCAAAACCAGCTCAGTGGCATCGCATTGCAGTGCATAACCCTATGCTTGGAGGTTATGCTGTTCAACAACTTGTGAAAAAGTAGGGATGAATTATTTCAAATTAGTAGATTTTTTTTTAATTATTTAATATATATATTTGAAGTTCTGTCTAATATTGGAGCTTGTTTCAGTTCTTCTGTCTATGTTGAGGGTGACATTGAAACAAGAGTCTACAACGACAGCATTAATGGAGATATAAAAAGCATACCCGAAATTTGTGTGCGTCGTGATGGTATGTAAATTAAACTTTTATTCCCAAACTAATCTGGTGTGTTCATTTGCCTTTATCAAAAGTTAATTTGCACACACTTTAGTGTCGGAAAAAGAAGAAAAAAATGTTCATCTAATTTCTTGCTGGTTACTTTTGATTGATGTGCATGTCATAATTATTGTCAGTAGTTATGTTTCTTCTCAATTAATTTCAACTACATTCGTTTTTAAACAACTTTTAAATTGTACCACTGGTTTTTGCAGTTGTAAATGCCTCAAGTTATATCAGTGTTATTTTGTATTAAAGTACCCCCAGTTTCTCCAAGAGCAGTTATTTATTTTCGTATCTAATACACTTATAAGCCTGTGATACAATGGAGAATACACTCTAAAATGAAACTGACCATCTGTAGTTACATCTTTGATTTGCTGTGTGGAAACTGTTTTTTCGTCTTGATTTCGAGGAGCATTTGTGTTTACAAGAAGCAATCTTTTATCATATATATTTGTTTCAGACTATCACAATCTATTTAACCAATTAGGTGTTCATTAACATCATAGCACACTTGATTGGAGTAGATCATTGTGGAAACATATCAAGTTTTTTATTTTATTTTATTTTATTTTTATAAAGTACGAAATTATTATTAAAAAGAAAGAAATCGTTCATACAAACAAAGATCACGACGTCCATTTCCTGACTAGAGGCATCTGTTTGGGCCTCATTAAAACCTCTCGAGGTAAACCCACCCTTGTGGGAGAAACCCTCGTAGAGGAAAGAGTACCCTCCCCATGCCAGTAGTAGAAGGAATAGGACAAAGCGATAAAGTCAAGTTTGTTTATTTACATTTGCAGAGTTATATGCTTTCATTTGTTAATTGTCCCTAAATCTTATGTTTGCTTCATTTTCTTCAGTGCTCTTACAGTTGAGTTGAAGTTTCACCCATGTGAAGTTAAGGGTGATAAATATCGGTGATTAAGTAAAACCCTTAAACCAGTAGAGAAGAACAACTTTATGCAGTTGACTTGTTTGAATTCGTGTTGTATTCAGACTGAATGATTGTTTTGGATGGTAACAGGATATACGACTAGGGGTCAAAAGGGAGTATAATCAAGAAAATGAAATTACAATCGATAGAGGAAATGAAATTTATTTTTCTAAATTCTAGACTAATCTGAAATCACACATTTATAAATATGCAAGTTGATTTAAGGTTGTTCCTGGGGAGTAATGATATATTTAGGAAAGTAGGGCAGATGAAAAGTAACCATGAGGTCTGATCAATTATACGAGTTTGAGAAACTGATTTGTGCAGTTCGTAGTTTATTATACATGGTTTTGAAAATAGTTTGAAGCGCATGTTGAAGGAGTTGTGGCCTGTTTGGCTGTTATTTTCCAGGTAGGCCTGCGCCGCTGTTGAAAGAACAACACGACTTGAAGCGTGTGCTCTAATTTTACCTAAGAAACGTTTTAGTATCTCCCATGTGATCCATTTAGGCCCATAGAAATATAAATAAGCAGGTTCGTAGTAGCCAACTAAGACTCTAGTACCTAGGTTTATTAAAAAAAAAAAAAAAGCTGCCGAAACCCAAAAGTTGGCTGGTTTGATAAACTAATAATATATTTACATCTCTTGTGACTAAAGCAGCTTTTAGCACAATTGGAAAAGAATTACTGAGCGACTAATGACCGATAATTTGCTGGTTTAAGTTTATCTTTGTCTTTATTTATAATTTTAGTCAAATTTCTTACACTGATTTGGTATCTTTGGGTTTTACGCCTCGAACCCGCTTCATGGCTTACGCTCCACTGCATAAGAAAAATGCCTCGGTTCCCATTTACGTTTTTCAAAACCATGTTATTATATGCTTTGGCTATTTATTGTTGGGATATATAACTGAAGTATGCAGACATATTTGAATTTGATGTCCACCTTTAACTTGATATGGAACTCGTTTTACTAAAACTAACTTCTTTTGGAAAAGCAAAATTGTGCAAATATTGCACTTTCCACCCCAAGTTGTGAAAATGGGGGTATTTTTTTGGATTTTGTTTATAGGTAGAAGCCTGGAGTATATCCACGCTTTGTAATAATAATAATAATAATTAATTAATTTAATGGAAGTGTGACCGATGTCCACGTTTCCAATTTCTGATAAAAAAATATTATAAATTTGGAAGCATGTATGATGTTCACGCTTCGTGCATTAAAAAAACAAAACAAAAAACTTTTAACTTACACAAACTTACACAGGGAAGCATATATACAACATATTCATCCACTATGATTTAACAAAATAAAAAAGAAGTGAATTGTAACTTAGATAATGGAAAAAAGAAGATAAGGTATAAAAAGAGTTATCTCAAGAAGACATGAAATAAAGAAGAAATGGTAAATGTGAAATTATGAACATTATATATAACTGATTTTCTCGCCTAATACCAAACAGCCTAGTTTTAGATTGCTGTGTGTATATAGGAATTGGATCCAATGGGTCCTATTCTTAAAATATGTCCTAGGTCAAATCTCAGCCACTCATAGGTTTAGATTTGATGGATGTAAATTGGCCGGAGGATGGTTGACTAATAAACATATAACATGTATTATTGTATACTTACACTACTAACTGTGCATCATCGGACATGTATATGTGCATTAACAAACTATTAAATGTGCAATAAAACCGTTGGAAATTTGCTTGGAGAAACATGACATATAATTCAAACATCATTGTCATTCTAATTATGCATCAACGTACTTCTAAATGTGCAGTGGATTTTTTTTTATTTGGTTTTTCAATTTGAACTTTTAAATGTACAAATTTGTTGGCAAAAATGGTATGGGTATTGTTTCTTAGGTCGTAAGGAATAATATGGTGTAATTCACTTTGAAAATATTTATTTTTTTTGCGACTTATAGAGAGATTTCAATATAGGAGAATTATTAATTGAGGAGAGAGGGAAATATAAATAATTAGTTAATAATATTAATGTTCATTTAAATATTAATTGATGCATATTTAAAAATCTATTGATGCACATTTAGAAAGATATAGATGTATTTGTCACCCAAATTAATTTGTATCCGTTGCATCTAATGTATTGGATGATTGTGATTTGGCCCTACGGACTCCTATAAGAAATGGACCCATTTGGTCCCTCTCTCTCTATATATATATATACACACACACATAATTTAACATTTCATTTTTTTAATTAACTTTTCAAATATATACTTTTAATTTTTTTATATATACAATTTGGGTGTCCAATAGTAGATCTCCAAAAGAAGATTAATTTGATCAGCACAATGATAAAGATTAAAAAACTTAAAAAACAATACACACACACATATATATAGATATGTATATATATGAATGGGTGAGTTCATGTGGAAGGTGAGAACTAGGAATTAATCCAGACCACTTGTTTTAAATTTGCGGGAGACGTGGACTGGGTTTACGCTTCCATTTTTTTCTTTTTTAGAAAAAGAAAAATGAAAATGGGCGAAGAGTGAACACCATACATGCTTCCGAATTTATATATATATTTTTTTATATCAGAGATTCCATTTTTTCTTAATTTTATTACGAAGCATGGATATACTCACGCTTCCACCTATACACAATCCAAAAAATAAAAGAAGAAAAAAACTACCCCTATTTTCACAACTTGGAGTGGAAAGTGCTATATTTGCACAATTTTGCCTTTTGGAAAAGTAAGGGCTACCTTGCAGTGCGAACCAAATTCATTGCTCCTTCAGGATATATGTTATTGGAAATTGAGGTGACTAATGTGTAGAAAGGACTGACTACTGACTGGATTTGTAAAATTGTTTGTTTAATAGTGTCAAATGGTCGTTAACAAGTGTACACAATGTTAAAATTGCAGGTTACCATTTATACCTGTTGTGTTGTCTTTATGCAATCTAACGAATTTTATCTTCAGTCTGTTATTCCCGAGAGCTCGGTATGGGACCATGGCAGTATTTGACCAGTATCCCTATGAATACTTCTTACAATAATAGGGTAAATAGTGCTGAGAAACTTGCAAAGAGTAAACCCTCTCCAATATCTCATTTGACCTCTTTTGGTCATTAGGTTATGCTTTACTTTTTGACCTTCAAGAGCATAGGTGACTAGCAGCTTTCTGATTGAGTATATTCAATTCAGAGTCCAAAAAGAAATCTGTACAAAAAAGGGACTGTAAAAAATTCAGCCCATAAAAGATGAGTATAGGGTTGATTGTTCTACTACTATGCTCTATGAAAAATGATATATCAGTAAGATATTTTGTTGTCTTAGAATATATGTAGTTTCTTCAATGGCAAATACGTTATCAGACCAATTAAACTATTGTTTCCATGCCATGTGCATTCTTGAATTGGTAAAGTTTGATATGGGCAAACCAGTATCAGCCCCAAAATTATCAAAAGATTCCAAACGAAATAAGAAAGTAATTGATTTATAATGTTATAAAATATTGTGTTCGCTTTGCCTCATATGTTGTTTGTCAACGCTTATCCTTCTGAAATGTTATGCTTTCATAGTAGTCAAAGGCGAGAGATGAACCTAAGGCAAAAAGGCCTCAGGTGCTAGGCAAAATTAAGGCGAGCGCCCGAGCGTAGCCAGTCCAATAGATGTAAAAACATTGTATGTACCTATAATAGACATTATCTCTTCGTTCCTCAAAAGAAGATGCTACTGAGACAATAAAAATCATTATACACAAGAATTACCTTTAGTGAGTATATTTTATGCATTGGAGAGCTGGAGGAGAAAGAAAATTGAGAAAATATTATTTTCCGTGCACTTTTAGTTAGTAGATTAGGGTTACTATATATGAGCTCACTTTTAGTTATATAGAATAGTAGTATGGGCCTTCTTCTTTCAAGGCTTGATAATTGTTAAGTCTATTCAAGCCCAACCCATAGTAGAATTCTTGCCCGGAGAAAAAGGTTAGCGCCCAGAGTATATTCAAGGCGTTCCAGAATCGTCTGCTTCTGAATCTCGCCTATAATTCGTATTGAAACCAAAACCAAAAACTTTATTAGAAATTTCAATGCTTCATTGGTTCAGGACTAAGTAGTTCTTAAGCCTCCGGTTTATGCGTAATTTCAGTTACTTAAGGACTAATTGATTCATATATTTATTAATTCTTTATGTTTTGGAAATAGATGGTTTGGCTGACTATGACTGAAAAGTAGATGATCATTATCTGGTATTTCTGATGGAATCTCATGCACACGAATCAGTTCCAAAATATGAAAAGATGGTTTTAATAGGTCTACTGCATTTTTTTTGTAGCTTGAGCTTTATGAGATTACAGAATTAGTTTAAAATTTTTTGGTTATTCCCTTCGTAAGTCTCATTGTGGTTTAATATACTACTTCTGCAGGAAGGGTTCGACTTATAAAGGCAGGGGAAAGTATGAGCAATTTTTCCATTGACGAACTACGTAAGCTTTCTTCTATTCCTGGTGATGAGTTTCAGTAGTTTCAAGTAATATATTAGTTTTCACAATATATAATTCCTTGTAATAATTTGAGTTAGATCTGACGCATGCAGGTGAAGGATTATTGTAATGATTTCTGATGGATAAATTGCACATTTATGACTGTGCATGGTGCGAGCAGATGAAGAGGCATGTTATATGGAGCGATTAGGTTCAATTTTAAATGCCCAAGACAAGAGAAAGATATATTCTAATTAATTAAGGTAGCTGGGACCTTGCTGTGTATATTATTTCTTTCTTCGTGTTGGTTAACTTATCTCCAATGTATTTCAGTGTTAACTTTTCCTAATGATATGTTCTTTTCCTGGGTCTCTTGTTCTTCGTCTTATTATTTCTTTTGCCGGACTAGGGCTTGGCAGAAATAGCATCTTAGTAAGATTTAGTGACTTGGAGTAGATTTCTCCTGTTAGACTATGTACACCGTGCTGTCAAGAACCATTTACTGCATTGCATTGCACCTCCCCTTCCACCATGGACCCAGGTGTAACTTGTAAGGTGCACCCTGTAATTTAATTTATCATCGTATATAACTGGTACATATCATCACATATAACTGGTACATATCATCACATATCACTTATACATATCATCACAAGTAATTGAAATTCTAAATCTAAAATTTAAAATCCTATAAATAAAAAAATAAACCTAAAATTAAAAGTTAAACCCTAAAAATGGAAAATTAATCCCTAAAATAAAAAACTAAACTCTAAAATTGAATATTAAACTCTAAATCCTAAATTTCTATCATATATCATCACATATAACTACCACATATCATCACATATAACTAGCAGAATGACAGATTTTTGTCCGGACCTAAAATGGAAAACTAAATAAAAAAAATAAAAAATTAAACTTTAAAATGAAATATTAAACCCTAAAAATGGAAAACTAACCTTAAAGTATAAAACTAAACTCGAAAATGGAAAAGTAAACCCTAAACTCTAAAATTTTGACACATATCATCACGTATAACTACCATATATCATCACGTATAACTATCATATATCATCACGCACGTATAACCATCACATATCATCACGTATAACTATCATATATCGTCACGTAAAACATGGTGCACCTAGGGTGCACCTAATAAATTGTCTTTCCCTATGAGATTTCCTCGATTATTATTTGAAATTTACGGATTGCCTTCTCAACAATTCTTCATATTAGCTTACATCAAATCTTTCCGCCTGTTGAGTAGGGCAGCAAGTGAGGTGAATTGAGCCGAAAAGGGACAATACTCCAATTTGGCTCGACCTCGATGCGAGATTTTGCACAAAAGATAGTTGGAGAGTCGTTAGTTATAAATAAAAGAGAGCACATAATGAATCAAATTATGGGGAATTAGCGTATAGTACCTAAGAAATCTTAATTTGCATTTAATTAGTTCAATTAGTTGTATGTAGTGTTTGAAAAACTGCTGTAGCGCCTACGCGCTAGGCACCATCCAAGGATTAAGGGAAAAGGTGCTGGCCGACTCTGAAAATCGCCGCCTAGGCGCTCTAGGCGTTCAAGTCACTTTCTAGCCATTGAATTATCTTTTTTTTTTTTAATCTGCATATCCAAAATAATGTCATTTTGGACCTCTTTCTTAAAAAAAAAGTCTCCTTACATACGACCAGCACATGTAGAGATGTTATTTCGGTTCCGATTATTTGGCAAACTGCCGATTATGATTTGTGGTCAATGGTTCGATTATTGTTGAGCACGGTTCACTGTTAGAATCATGAATTGGTTTTCTGCGATTATGTTACGGTTTTGTGAAAATGTGAATCGAAATCGCCGGTTTTAATCGGTGATTTAACCTTCATAATTTTTTTGAAAAAAATAATGAACCGCTTGTAAAATTGGCGGTTTAGGGACTATTTGAAATCAACAACCTTGATGATAGAGTCGTTGATCATCAACAATTAAAAAAGGAATTGTTGAAAAAAACCCAGCCAGTTAACCGATAAGCGATGATTTAAATCGAAAATCGACTGTTCCAATGAATACTTTTCAATTTTTTTTTAATAAGTTGGGTCAAGTGGTTGGAAAGTAAAAGATAAACCTCAAATAACTTGAGAGGTTTAGGGTTCGAACCCTTATCAACACCCTTATAAAGGGTTAGTGCCACTTGAGCTACAAGCTCGTGGTAACGAATACTTTTCAATTTTTTTAAATCTATTTATACATCTACAAATACCCCCATATTCAACACAAATTCTCACACAAATTCATCTCTAATCTACTTCTTATCTTATATTTCAAGCTTCAAGTTGTGAAAAAAAATACTATCAATCTTCTTCTTCTTCTCGTTTTTGTAAAAAATATTCTAATATTATTATAACAAACTCTTCTTGTACTACTAACACTATTCGAGGTCGAGGCCGAGTACCTTCGGCCCATTACTAGTGATTATGTTTTCGATGAGATGACAATGCAAGAAATCGATGAATTATATAATCAAACCGGCTTCGATGAAGATTTACCCACCTCCGAAGAATCTGAATCGCTCGCCCACGTTAATCTTGATGAAGATGAGGAAGAAAGGGGTGCTAACTTTTGCTATGCCGCCACCGCCTCAAAGAAAACCGAAGGTGAAATAACTCAAATCCCCCATCTTCAAATATCATTTCAGAAAAAAGATGGATGGTGTAAGTCGTGCAAAATGTAATTATTGCTCCAAGTACTATGCCTTCAGAGGTAATAATACATGCTACATGACGATGATAACACACATGGAGAAGAAGCATCCCAAAAAATACGGCGATGATTGCTCTCAAACACAATTAAACTTCTCATCCTCATCTACTGTAATAGGGTCAAAGTACAAGTTCTGATTTATTTCAATATAGCAAAAGTGGTCATATAAATTTTTTTGTATAATTTGTTGCCGTTATGAGTCTTCCTTTTCTAATCATGTGCATAGTAGTCATTATGAATATTATACTAGAGGTTCATATAATTCATGTAGCACTAGCATTTCACGTAATAAGGTTACTCGTGATCTTGGTAACATGGTTGGTGAATACAATTGAATTTGATTTCCTCGTTTGATAGTTTGGCACATAGTGTCTCAATATGTTCAGATATTTAGACGGATTGCCATCATAATAATAATTATATGAGAATTACATGTCATTGGTTTGATAATTCTTGACTTAGCAAAAATGTTTGATTGCATATAGAGAATTTAATGGTGCGCATATCACGGTTAATATTTCGCACAAAATATCCGCTATTTAATCAAAGTTTCATTTAAGTAGCAAAAATATTTTTAATTTCACTTCATAATGCAGCCGCTAATACGGCTAGTTTAGAATTGCAAAATTTTTTTGTCAACCTCTATTGGTGTTAAAGATATTTCATGTTGGATGCAT
>BMAC01000087.1:1830881-1869011 GCA_014905375.1 Phtheirospermum japonicum
TGTTGAACTCGGATTTGTGGATTTACTATAAGGTTTTTCATGATTTCTCTTGTATAAATATATTCGTACTCAGTATGGATCTATTGGATCTAAAAAATTTTAAAAATTTTCGTTATACGAGCATAGTGTTCGTCTTTACGAATTCCAATAGAGACTTACAAAGAAGAAAGAAAAAAGATATATATTACAAAGTATATATCACTTAATTAGGAAACAATATAATATCTTAGATAACTAATTAATATATACTCTTAATATATGAATAACTAATGAAATCAGAATAACAACCTAATCTAATTCTAATTTATAAAATGTTAGTGTACTACCGAGTGATACACAAGATTTTTAAAAGAAAAAATTTAACATTTGAATCACAAACTATACTTAGAATTGGTTTTGCAACAAAGTGGACTCATGTTATTAGTTTATTACATATGGAAATATAAAAACAGTCTTCACTCAATTCTTAAATGCTCTCTTCCTGATTTGATCCACTTGTCGTACACTACAATACAAAGAAGAAGTGAATGAAGATAATCATGCATCATGAATTTTATTTTTAATCTTAAATACCTCAAAAGAATTCGTGTGTATGTTTTAATTGTTTAAAAAGAATTATAATACAAAGTACTAAGTCCATTGGCAATTTTGAAACGATAAACATGTGAGAATCACTTAAATATGCTTGAAAAAGAGTTGAAGTTTAAGAATAATTTAACTCTGAGGCAGTTCAACATGGCGGCACTCTTTCATTAAAATGGGGCAAATAATTGGGTGAGATCGATTTTATAATATGAGATCAATTTTTATCATACTCATCTACCCAATCCACTCGTTGCCTGCCCCTCCCGCTGCCCACCCCACCTTAACCCTAAATATAAAAGAAAAAAAAAAGAATCATTCAGTCATTTTAGCCCAGCCCCAACCCCAACCCTTCTCCCCCCACCTCTACACTGCTTCTCTCTCGTACTCACGGCTACCGTCGGCGGCCATCGTCCTCCGGTGGTGAAATTTAGCAAAAAATATATTATTTGAATTGCCTCAACTTTCTCATTCTAAATCTAAAATCTTATTTACGATTCGATGTTTCGATCATCTTAGATCAGAGGTCAAATTTATGAATTTCAACTTTGAACTCCGATCTACGATGATTCATCGAGCCAATTTTGGATCTAAAGTTACCGCTTAACTCCTTGCGTTGTAATCTATGATGTCCTCAGTTTATATATTCAATCGGTGTCGTAATCGATATCGACGACGGTAGGTTGTTTTTCCCGCTTCACTCTCTCTCTCTCTTTCCATTTCTACCATGGTTTGATGTTAGATTGTTTGTTTATGTGTGTATTCATTTGTGTAATTTTTTATGATATTGTTGTAATTTGTCTGTAAATGAATGGTGTTTACTCTTCAGTTTATTGACTATATTTTTCAGAAATTAAGTGGCCCAAAATTGTTTACTTTTTCATAACTTTTTCATATGTGTAATGGTGTTAGTGCGGTGGGTTGAGGAGGTATGGTTGAGGGATCGATTGGTAGGGGATGAGAATATTTTTTTTTATTGCACGTATTAACTAAAATAATACTGTGTTTGGCTAAATATATTTGTATCACAAAATCGATTTTAATTATCACGAGTTATACTAAAAGTATCAAGAAAAAAGTGTTTTAGTTCATGTCAAATTATACAACCTTCACAGTTAAAGTATTACAATATCAATTTAAGGTAGCACAAAACATAATTCAAGTTTCACAATTACAAGTATTACAAATTAATATGATATTTTTCATATTAATGTATTATAAATTACAGTAAAAGTATCACAAACTTAATTAAAAGTATCACAATTTGAGTTAAAGGTATTACAATTTAAGTTAAAAGTATTATATAATATACTCATATATGGAGTATCAAAAATTACTATAAAAGTATCACAAATCTATTTAAAAGTATCACAACTTTTGTTAATATTATTACATAGTATAGTTTATGTAGGGGTATCACAAAATGCAGTTAAAGTATCAAAACTTTAAATTAAAAGTATCACAATTTTTAGGTGCATATACATAATATTATATGTTTTTATCAAGTATTACCAAATGCAATAAAAATATTAAAAAACATGTGATACTTTTACTATATTTTGTAACACGTGATCAAACTTGGTAATACTTTTAATTATTTAAGTGTAGGCATAGATATAGGGGGGAGGGGGGGGAATTAAGTTATAGATAATGTGATAGTTAAACTATTTTGTAATATTTTAACAATATTTTTATAATATTTTAATTAAAAAAAGATGAAAAAATATAAAACATGTTACTTTTACTTGATTTTGTGATACTTTAAATAAAGTTTGCAATACTTTTAGCTATTAACTTTTAGATGAATTTGTGATACTTTTAACTAATTTTGTAATACTTAAACTAGGCAGATTTTAACTTTGTTTTTCCGACGATCTTTTTTTTTTTTAATCTGTGATACTTTTAACTAATTTTGTAATACTTAAACTAGGCAGATTTTAACTTTGTTTTTCCGATTATCTTTTTTTTTTTTAATCTGCATATCCAAAATAATGTCATTTTGGACCTCTTTCTTAAAAAAAAAAGTCTCCTTACATACGACCAGCACATGTAGAGATGTTATTTCGGTTCCGATTATTTGGCAAACTGCCGATTATGATTTGTGGTCAATGGTTCGATTATTGTTGAGCACGGTTCACTGTTAGAATCATGAATTGGTTTTCTGCGATTATGTTACGGTTTGTGAAAATGTGAATCGAAATCGCCGGTTTTAATCGGTGATTTAACCTTCATAATTTTTTTGAAAAAAATAATGAACCGCTTGTAAAATTGGCGGTTTAGGGACTATTTGAAATCAACAACCTTGATGATAGAGTCGTTGATCATCAACAATTAAAAAAGGAATTGTTGAAAAAAACCCAGCCAGTTAACCGATAAGCGATGATTTAAATCGAAAATCGACTGTTCCAATGAATACTTTTCAATTTTTTTTTAATAAGTTGGGTCAAGTGGTTGGAAAGTAAAAGATAAACCTCAAATAACTTGAGAGGTTTAGGGTTCGAACCCTTATCAACACCCTTATAAAGGGTTAGTGCCACTTGAGCTACAAGCTCGTGGTAACGAATACTTTTCAATTTTTTTAAATCTATTTATACATCTACAAATACCCCCATATTCAACACAAATTCTCACACAAATTCATCTCTAATCTACTTCTTATCTTATATTTCAAGCTTCAAGTTGTGAAAAAAAATACTATCAATCTTCTTCTTCTTCTCGTTTTTGTAAAAAATATTCTAATATTATTATAACAAACTCTTCTTGTACTACTAACACTATTCGAGGTCGAGGCCGAGTACCTTCGGCCATTACTAGTGATTATGTTTTCGATGAGATGACAATGCAAGAAATCGATGAATTATATAATCAAACCGGCTTCGATGAAGATTTACCCACCTCCGAAGAATCTGAATCGCTCGCCCACGTTAATCTTGATGAAGATGAGGAAGAAAGGGGTGCTAACTTTGCTATGCCGCCACCGCCTCAAAGAAAACCGAAGGTGAAATAACTCAAATCCCCCATCTTCAAATATCATTTCAGAAAAAAGATGGATGGTGTAAGTCGTGCAAAATGTAATTATTGCTCCAAGTACTATGCCTTCAGAGGTAATAATACATGCTACATGACGATGATAACACACATGGAGAAGAAGCATCCCAAAAAATACGGCGATGATTGCTCTCAAACACAATTAAACTTCTCATCCTCATCTACTGTAATAGGGTCAAAGTACAAGTTCTGATTTATTTCAATATAGCAAAAGTGGTCATATAAATTTTTTTGTATAATTTGTTGCCGTTATGAGTCTTCCTTTTCTAATCATGTGCATAGTAGTCATTATGAATATTATACTAGAGGTTCATATAATTCATGTAGCACTAGCATTTCACGTAATAAGGTTACTCGTGATCTTGGTAACATGGTTGGTGAATACAATTGAATTTGATTTCCTCGTTTGATAGTTTGGCACATAGTGTCTCAATATGTTCAGATATTTAGACGGATTGCCATCATAATAATAATTATATGAGAATTACATGTCATTGGTTTGATAATTCTTGACTTAGCAAAAATGTTTGATTGCATATAGAGAATTTAATGGTGCGCATATCACGGTTAATATTTCGCACAAAATATCCGCTATTTAATCAAAGTTTCATTTAAGTAGCAAAATATTTTTAATTTCACTTCATAATGCAGCCGCTAATACGGCTAGTTTAGAATTGCAAAATTTTTTTGTCAACCTCTATTGGTGTTAAAGATATTTCATGTTGGATGCATTTGTCATGTTTTGAATTTATGTGTTCAAGATGGTTCAACTACTTTCAAAAATAAAATTGCTCCGATTAGGAGTGCATTATTTCATATTGCAAACAATGATTCGATTGCAAAGAATAATAAAAACATTGTCGAAACAATGGTTTACATCCCAAAATATTTTATATTGGTGTGTCAAATCGTTGGAACTGTACTTATTAATTGCTAAATGACTATTTTGAATATAGAGAAGCATTGTGTTCTTTTTTTGTTATTCAAAATGTCGAATTTGGTTTTATTTGACCATGCGTGGGATGATTGTTATAATATGATGTAACTCTTAAAAAAAATTTAACGACGCAATCGTGAATTTATCCGGTATTTATTATCCCAACTCTACACTTTTTCTTTATCAATACATTCAAATTGTACTTATTAGTACTTCTTTACTCGATTCGCTTCAATTAGGTGGTTGCATTACTAGCATGTTGACTAAATGAGTCAAATAACACTCCCGATATTTTTTTAATTTTGAAAACTTAGACTAGGATTATCAAAATGATGGTTTAGAAAACTTGATTTCAATTTATTATGAAGATTTGAGCCCTTTTTTAGAAAGTTTGGGCATTGGGACTCCTATCCGCTTACTTCTTGCCCAACAAGCTAAACATCCTTTATTTGTTCTTTTTAATGAATACACCCAATTCTTTTTAGTGATTTTAATGTTCCACCTTCACCTTCACCTTCACTTCCCCAATGTTGGTACTAATCGTAGTAGTAGTACTTCTAATGTATGACCATTATTCCACGACTCTCGACAAGTTTTAACCCATATACAAGATTGATTGATGATACTAGCTAAAATGACAAAGGGCTAGTGCTAGTCGAACTCAAGAATTGAAATCTTATTTTGGTAATTTTGAATTGGGAAGCATCCCGAAAAGTTTCGATGCTACTAATGATCTTGTACAGTTTTGGTCCAGAATGACTTCTAATTCTCTTGCACTTTTTTGGATTGCAAAGAAGGTTCTCCCAGTTCCTAACTCAACTGTTTCCATTAAACAAGTGTTTATCATGGGGGGTTTCTGTTGGATGATCAACAGTCTAACTTATTAACTAAAAATATATAAAATCAAATGTTAATGAATAATTAGACTAAAGCCAAAAAATACAAACAAGAACTACAACTCGATGAAGGTGAAGAGAACGGTCATTATGATAGCACTTCGGGAAGCAACAATAAAAATGAATGAATAAAGACGAGCCTCCTCCACTATCCACGTAGGTAAGGTAAGTATAAGAATTACGTGTGTTTTGATTCCTCTATGAAGATACGTAAACAAGTACATTTCAGTATTAAAAGTTAAAATTTAGAAATTTAATTTCTAATATTAGAATTAAAATCAAGTCCTTTCTTAAAAAAAAATATTTTTTTAAAACTCTTTTTTTTTTTCAAAAAAATAATAATAAAACCCGAACAACGTAAACTTTGATTTCTCTATGAGAATACTTAAACAAGTTAATTCCAATATTATAAGTTAAAATTTTGAATTTTAATTTCTAATATTAGAATTAAAATTAAGTCCTTTTTTTAAAAAATTTTTTTAAACTCTCTCTCTCTCTCTTTTTTTAAATGTAAACTACGTGGACTTTGATTCCTTTATAACTATGAGGATATGTAGGCAAGTTAGTTCCAATATAAAAGTTAAAACTTTGAATATTAATTTCTAATATTAGAATTTAAACCAAGTCCTTTCTTTTAAAATAATTTTTTTAAAACTCTTTTTTTAATTAATTCTTCAAACTTTATCTAAGTTTTTTGTTTATTTTTTAACTCATTTTTTAAATTCTTTTTTTTAAAATAAAATTTCTAAAATACATAAACATTAAAAAAATCTAAAAAACTGGTGGTTTTTAACTGAATCGAAACCTGCTACAAATCAGAACCATAATCGGTTCTACAGTGATTTGGTTTCAGTTTGTACTCTGGGTTTTTTTAACTGATGGTTAAAAAATTGATCGATTTTAACTGAATTAACATCTCTAGCAAGTACAAGCGGAGCTAGCTTAGGATGATTGCGGTCATGCGACTGCACTGAACTCTGGCGAAAATTTGTAGACCTCACAATCTTTTCACAGAGATATAGGAATGAAAGGAAAATAAAGGGTGAGATGATGATGATTGATTGAAAAGAAATACATGGTTACCCTATTTAGTTTATTTGTTAATTTTTTGCGTGGATGTTATGGGCCCAATATTGGGAATTTTCTTTAGGGGAAATACAAAAATATTCTTATTTTTGGTGAAAGGGCAATCTTACTTCACTTGGATAATTCCCAACGATATCGTTTTCTCACCATACCCAAATTATCTTCTCAATTTTGTATACCTCCCTCTCTGACAACAACATTGGGAATTCAAATCAAACTAAAAAAAAATGAGAGAGAGAGAGAGAGAGAGAGAGAGAGAGAGAGAGAGATGCATGCAATATTGAAAATTTCAATCGGTTTCCATTTTGGTTTCATCCGTTTGAGAGATTTGCGAGGGCTTCATCCGTTTCGATGCCATTAGTGCCTAACCAAGTGGTGGAGATTCTTGATGTATGGAGGATAAATTTCATGAGACCTTTTCTCAAAAGCGGAGACTTCGAATATATACTTGTAGGAGTTGATTACGTATCCAACTGGGTGGAGGAGACAAATGTTGAGATTGTGCTTAAATTTCTACAAGAGAATATCTTCAGTAGATTTGGAATTCCGAAGACAATCATAAGCGATGGTGGGAGTCATTTCTACAACCGAGCTTTTGAGAGGTTGATGACTAAATATGGAGTTCGGCACAAGGTAGCTACCCCATACCATCCTTAGACTTCTAGACAAGTCGAAATGAGCAATCGCCAGCTGAAGGCTATCCTAGAGAAGACGGTTGGACTAAATCGAAAGGATTGGGCAGCGAAGCTTATTGATGCACTGTGGGCCTATCGAACGGCTTATAAGACAGTGCTTGGTATGAGCCCTTTCCGACTCGTCTATGGAAAGGCGTGTCATTTGCCGATCGAGCTAGAGCATAGAGCAAGTTGAGCCATTCGCAAGCTGAACATGAATTATGATGAAGCGGGTGAGTATAAGAAGTTAGAGCTGACCCAGCTTGAAGAAATCAGAAATGAGTCATACGATGACGCATGGAGGTAAAAGAAGATGATGAAGATACGTTACGATTATAAAATTGTTGATAAACAATTGGAGGTTGGTAAGTTAGCTCTACTCTATAATTCTCGATTAAAGTTGTTTCCAGGTAAGCTTAAGTCAAGATGGAGTGGGCCATTTGTGATCAAAGAAATCAACAATTTTGGAGCGGTCACTCTGTACGATGAGAAGAAAGATTCAACATTTGAAGTCAATGGACACAGAGTGAAGCTGTATCGTGATGGGATGACGGCAAGCCAAGATCGTGAGGTGGTGAAGTTTGTGGATCCACCTCCAGCTGAAAATTGATTGCTAGAGTTCGCATCGAGCAAGCGACGTTAAAAGATGCGCTTCTTGGGAGGCAGCCCAAGTGTTTGTATTATTTTTCGTTGTTTTTGATTTTCTTTTAGATTTTTCGTTCTTTTTATTTCTGAATAATTTTTGTCAATTGTTGGGGTATGTTTAAGCGTTTGTTGATGTGCAGAAAGTTGAAAAATTTGCCAAATCTGGAGACTTAGCGGTTGGCTAGCAGTAAACACTACCGCTAAGCTTACCGTTATGATCTCGCCGAGGCGTTAACGACAAGAATCAACCGCTAACTAACCGCTATTTTTGAACAGAGGGGTTTAACGGTGGACCTAGCGGTGACCCTTACCGCTAAGTCCACCGCTAGCTAGAGACTGAAGGTTTTAACGGGCAAGGTAGCGGTGGCCAACTGTTAGCACCATCGCTAACTACTACAGAAGCACTTAATGGTACCCTTACCGCTAAGTTACCGTTAGTGGTAACTGATCCGCGAATTTTTGTGGATTTTGGAGGGCAAAATTCTGGAAGTTGTTCCGACAAGGTATGTTTTATTTTGGGTAATTCTGGGGACGAATTTTGGCTGAATTAAAAGTTTAAATCTAATTCCTTTTTAAGAGTCCTGCTTAGATTAGGTGATTTACTTAATTCTACCTTATTTAGACTTGGAGAGAATTTAGGACTCCTATTTTCATAATCCATTAAATACTATTCAAACCCCCCACACTCCATAAATCATAACCCTTCCAGCTCCTTTAATTCACCACCTCCCATCACCCAGTTTATTCCTTATTTTCGACACCATGAAACGAAGCCAACGAAATGCTACCCACCACGAGTGCGGGTGGATTCAACGAGAGGAACACGAGGAGACTGTAGAAGAGTTGAAAAATCAACTTTCCAAAGCTAGAGAAGAGATTGAGAAACTAACGACTCAGAATACCAACTTCCTATGGAACGAAGCGTCTCTTGCGTACGAAATAGCCACTTTGGAGGAACACCTGGAAGAAGCAAAGGTCAAACCTGCTGGGGAATCGAACCACGCTACTGAAATCCTGTTGGAAAACTACGAAATTCGAGGAGAGAAACACAAGCTTCAAGATAGGATTGGTGAGTTGGAGATTGAAATTTGCAATTATGAACTGAGTGACGCAACACACCTTTGGAACATAGAATATTGGAAGGAATGTTTGGACGAGGTTAATGTGAGGATCGACGAGCTCGAGGATATAGTTTATGGACCTAACTAGTTTTAAACCTCTATGATGTTTTTAGAACAGCTGGTCTTAGTCAGCAATTTTAATTTCTATTTTTGTTTTAAACCTTTGGAACATAGAATATTGGAAGGAATGTCTGGACGAGGTTAACGTGAGGATCGACGAGCTCGAGGATATAGTTTATGGGCCTAACTAGTTTTAAACCTCCATGATGTTTTTAGAACAGCTGGTCTTAGTCAGCAATTTTAATTTCTATTTTTGTTATTGTCGAGTCATAGGATTTCTATCCTATTCTATCTATGTTTTTATTTTATTGCAATTTTTATTTTTGTTGTTTGAATCTCACGAGTCGCTATTAATAAGATTTTAAGTTCGTATGACTCGATGTTCTATTTATTTTATGCTCGAACGTTTTAATTTTTTTTCATGAGACGTGCAGTTTTACATACTTAATGGTAGCTTAGCGGTAGCCGTTACCGCTAATGCTACCATTAAACGCAAGCAGATTCATCTAGCTGTATGGCCAACGGTCACTCTTACCGCTAAGCCTATAGCTAACGCGTACCAGGCCCGGCCCATTGCTGAGTTTTTAAAGACGAGAATTGTAGGGTTTCATTCACTTTTCTATCCAACCGCTATCTACCCCAGGAAACCGCTACCCATCGATTTTCCACCGGTATGGCCTCAACAAATTGGTTTTTCCACCAGCGAATGAGGATACCATCGCCGCATCCCGGCGAATTTGGGGTTGATTTTGGAAGTTCTTTTCGAAAAGCACAAGCGCATAACAAAATCGACTTCTCGGATTTGGGGTAAGGTTAAACTGCCTGTTTGGATTTGCAGGTTTAATTTAGGATTTAGCTGCGATATGTGTTGAATTTTACGGGGAAACACCGGTGAGTTTTCTGCACGCCAAGTGTTCGACAGATGGTTTAGCGGTCACAATAGCGGTAACAGCTACCGCTAGGCGATACCGCTAACACCTAGCGGTCAGAGGTAACGGTCAGGGCTACCTCTAGCCCTTACTGCTAAGTATTCTACCCGGCAGATTTCCGGGAGGGTTTGGAGACGCCGTTCGAGGTCGCATTCCGACCATTTTAGAGCCGCATCCCGGACATTAGTAACTACTTTCCAACACCATGTCGTCCTCATCAAACAAGAAACGGAAAAATATGGAGAAGACATTGAAGGCCAAATTCAAAGTGTACGACGACGAGGTCGAGCTTTACAATTACTTGCTGAGCTGGATCATCGTCAATACGATGATCATCGATATCAACTATTGGCTCACCCAAGCCGCGGATGGCAACCCGTTCGCCGAGAAGTTCGTCGGCTACGTCAAGGCCCTCAACTGTGTTCAGTGGGCTAGGATACGAGCCTCGGCCTATGAGCAGCTGATGCTCGAGTTTTACACGTCGTTTGAGATAATGGTCTGTTGACGTGCCTATTTAGAGGGAAGGAGTGCAATCTCACTACCTCCGCGATCGAGCCTTTTGACATATACGACAGGATGACTCTGCGTGAGCGCAACTCTGAGAAAAACGATTGCCAATTCTGGGAAGAAATCAAGCTTCCTGGAGTCGAGGGGAGGAACCAGCAGTACCCCCCACCTTAGTTCAAGAAAACTCTTTATACGCAGCTTACCATTTTCTATCGCGCTGTGTACTCGGCAAGGAGGAGCCAACTCTGATGAATAGAGATGAGATGTATGCACTGTGGTGCATGGTGAGGGGAAAACCAGTTCAAATCTACCCCCTGATGGTTCGAAGTTTGAAGAACGTGAAGAAGATTAGCTATGAGAGGCCTTTTCCTATGTCTCACGACACCTTCATCACCTGGCTAGCTAATATGTGCGGATATTCGCCGAGGAGCGATGACATCAAACATATTCCACAGCCGTTAGCACTCTCAACGAGGATGGTGCGAGTTCCTGGTAAGCCGAGAGGGGAGAAGATACCAGTGACTACGCTGTGGACATATGGAGTAGGGACGAGGAAGACGGTGATGATGAGGACGATGATGACGAGGCTGATGATGAGACCCGAGCTGAGCAGGAGGAGCATACCGGGTATACCGGTACTGATGCCGATACTCATGCTGGGACCCATGCTGGGTCCGATTTTGGGATGGCAGGCGGATCATCACACTTTAGTCGGCCCGATTTCGACACCTTTCTAGCCGACTATGAGGGATTTAAGGCTAATGTCTACGACCGGCTATCTGGCGTCGAGTATGATGTTCGCTCGGCGATAGTGGATTCGCGATTCGCCTTCGAAGAGGCTCGTTCAGCGCATGAGGAGGCGAATGGCGCGTGCGGAGGCTCGTAGGGCGAGAGAGGCGAGCGAGGGGAACCGGGAGATGTTGACGGCTTTGACAACCAACTTTGCCCAATTCATGGGTAGATGGCTGCCTGCTCCGCCTCTCGACTCCATGGATATCGTTCCCTACCAGGGATCGTTTGATCATTTGCCACCGGGCAATTGAGCGGTTTTGGTGGATGTCGACATTGATATCTTTTATGCTTTATGTTTTCCTTTTTATTAAAAAAAGCAAAAAAAAAAAAAAAATCGAWAAACCCAAAAATATTAGTTAATTTGTAATTTATTTTCTTCGTTAGTCTGTTTTGTTTTTTCATAGTTTTCAATCACGACAATCTGAATCACGAGAATCGAGACGATGGTCAATGGCACGACTTCAACGTTAAGCGCCTCGACTATTTTGGTGTTCAGGGATGTTTTTTTACTCCTTTCATCCTTTTATTTTATATGTATTTGTGGCAATACGGAGATTGCCGGATTTTTAGAGAGGGGGAGGGTAGTCGAGGACGATCTGTATTTCTTAAAGTTTGCGAATTTGAGTTTATGGCATGTAATAATTAGTAACATCTCGTGATTGATTGCTATTTTCGCGCTTGATTGTGTTTGTCTGGCTTGCCTGTCGAAGTCGACTACGTGTGATTTGAGGTTTTTGTCTTTGGGCGTGTATAAGTGCACAATTTCTCAAAGTTTTTATCTATATATATATTGTAAAATGGTGCTTGGACGCAAATAATTTCGCAAAACCCAAAAAGTAGCGTCAATTCAAAACTTTTCGTGCAAAAGCCAGTGAGTAGCCTGAGTGTTTATCATCTTTGCATGTACTTGAGTGAGTTCTGTTTTGAGATCTCTTTGAAATCGCTGTATGTAGTTAGTTTTGAACATGACGTTAAGGCACAAAAAAAATCATTATTCCGGTCATATCCATATATATTAGAAACTATAAATTACGAATGAGCCAATCATAACTAAATATCCATTTCCTATATCCATGCGTCATTAATAGCGTGGGGTAAAAGTTAGTTATTTTTGTTGGTTATCTGTGTTTTGGAGTGGGGTAAAAGTTAGTTATTTTTGTTGGTTATTTGTGTTTTGGAGTTACGATCACATATTAGTTAATATGTAGCGAGGGCTGAGAGTTTTTTTTTTTTTTTAGTAATTTTTAAATACACAATCCCATCCCCCCCAAACGTACAATTTATAGTCACTTTCTCTACAAAAAATATTGATCTCCCTAATTTTTTCCCCACTATTATCTAATCAAACAAAACGAAATGAAGTGAAAGGATATCCAATCGTCGCCTTGTTCCCTACTTTCAACAAGAAAAATATCATCTTGCTCGATTATTTTGAATAAAGAATTCAATCGCTGACAGGGTTGCGGATATTGCTTAAAAAACTTGTGGAAACCAAAACACATTGCCTAACCCTTGGTTTATATATGCTTGTTACTTATTGGATCCTTAGCAATTCATGCGGGGATGGGCCATTGGGGATCTTTAGAAAGCCCGTTTTATGAAATTTTGGAGAGATCAACGGGGTTACGACTGCTTTATTTATCACCAGGTAGAGATGAATACTATATGTTAGCAGTAGGAAATTCTTTGGCGTTGAATCAGGATATTCAGGAAGAACAGGTTGTTCCAACTCGATATCGTCAAGACCAGAGGGATTGGATTTCACCCAACCGCAATGTCCGGCTGAAGACTGAAGTGAAGACCTGGCTTTAAGCCTCTCATCTTTGATCCTTTATTAATATGGACTTCATTCTGTAAGGCTGTTAGGAGCCGAGAGAAGGCGAAAGAGCAGATAGTAAAGCCCCTTAAAAATGCATGCCCCTATCCAACGGAAGGCCTTGGTGTGATCGCTATAACCGTTCCTTGTTCTCGTCGAAAGTAAGAATTGAGGAGCGGTCAACACTGTGTTGTAAGGCCTAGCTCACCCCTTCACAATATTTTTTTGACATATGCAAAAGTGATGGAAAAGAAAGAATCTCTTTTACGTATCCCCCCAGTTTATCCATTTTTTTGAAAATGATAAAAAGAAGGATATCCCCACTTCCATTCGAAAAATCTTCACCTCATAAACTTTGGCTTTATACCAATAAACAAAATTATAAAAGTTTCAACAACGAGTTTCTAAATCGAACTGAAACTCTAGACAACGAGTTTATTTCTTTGAATATACTTGAAACAAGGACTCGGTTGTGTAATGACGATTATACAAAAGAATACTTATAAAAAAAATATGATCATTTCTTGAACAAAATGGAAGTTTTTCGCCTTTAAGACAGCTATGAAGGTATATTAGGGCCACTATGTTCGCATCCCCCGACTCAACATCAAAGTGGTCTCGTGCGATCTCATGCGCGACCATCATTAAGTCGGCTGGGCTGCCTGCGGTTACAGAACCGCCCGCAGAAGTCCCCTTGACTCTCTCTCTCTATAAAAAAAAAGCGTTCTGCATCATCCAGCGGCGCTGGCGCAGGTTTTTATTCCTTTTGAGTCAGGATCAAACTCTTCTTTTGAGAAAGGGTTTTATTCTATCTGGTAGAGTCAACAGAATGGAGTTCCTTGTTTGTAACTTCAGAACAGATGATTTCCTCCAGGTGTTGGAGTGCCCTTTCGAAATAGGGGCTAGCCATTCTTTGCTCACATAAGCTTTGATGAACCCGCAGGAATCTCCAACTATCAAATTTTTCGTCACATAATAGTTTTAAGTGTTCTTTCTTTCTAGTCTTGTAGATCTAAAGTAGGTTTATGTTCAYCAACAAAAAGAGGTGAGGTTCCGCTTTCTTACCCGAGAATATTMACTTTTGACTTTACAAGGGGGAAGCCTCGAAAGGCATACGAGTGCGCCTCTCATAGAAGAATACCGACTCAGTCCGCTCCTACTGCGCGGGGTGCTATTCCTATGATGTATAAGCAACAAGGGTAGACAGGGGCACAACAAGCCTAAAGTCAAATCCAATTCATGATTATTGCAGCAGGAAGAAAGTAAATTGCTACAGGAACAGGAAGACCCGGGTTTACGAGTTGATTTGAACGACCCGATCCCAGGAAAGAAAGAAATTCTATTTCGATTGAGAAAGATAGACGAAATCGTATCATTACGGATTTTTAACGCAAGTGTAGAGAGAATATATTATATAAATCAATATATGCAGTTGGGTAAAAGATGATTGGGTTAATGATTGTTTGGTTTCGTATAAGGAGAAAGAAGTTTTAAATCAAATAAAAAATGATGTTATTATACATGCAAGTGACTTTTCGTTGAAACCAATTATAATTTTAGCAATATATATATATATATATATATTTTGTACATTTATGAGACATATTTTGAAATTGTATAATCTTAACTTTTGCCCTTGTCGGACTATGTTCCCAGCTTCGCCCTGACCACCACTCACAGATAGATTTGATACAAGAAGTAGCTGTTATAGATAGATTTGATACAAGAAGTAGCTGTTATACATATCAACTATATGCATTATGCACAATGCCAAGCTTTTTATCACACTGAAAAGGAGAAACAAGGCTTCTTTCTCAAAGAAACTCGAAAAAGGAAAATACAAATACAAATATAAAATACTAGAAATGCACAGGGAAAATCTGATACCTAATCAAACTTATCCCTCTATAAACAACCAAATATTGCATTTATTTTAGCTGGACTCTCATAATACACCATACAAATAAACTACATATAGCAGAGCATTTATTGACGTCCTTAAAGGAGATGATGCTAACTTCTGATGGTGAGCTCTGAAGGGCTTACTGCATTGGCCAGTGGGACAGAGTCCATTACGTCAGACGTCAAATTCCCAATAGGTAGATGGTCCTCATAGGCCGAATCATGCACACCAATGGCGGCCCGGCCCGAGGGATCTAGGTTTTGCGACCACGATGCATCCCACGCCACGGCTGTGGCAGTGCTGCATGCTACACTTGGTCCGCCTGGAACGGTGAGCTTGGCTGAGTTCTGCATTGCCAAACGACGAGGGCAGTTGATACACTGAAATAAATAAAAAAAATTTCTTCTTTTTTTTTTTTTTCAAGTTATACTGAACGTCAATGTTATTTTGTGATTAACCCATAACCTTTATTCATCACCCTATTTCGATAAGAAAAGTTACCTGTGGAAAGAATCTCTCAAATATCATCCTATAGTAGTAAGCCTCCTTTGTGGTTGGAGTATTATGTGGGAAGATATGTGCAGCATTAAGCACCATCTTGTCAGTGACCTATTAATTAATCAAACCCAAACCTTTAAGCTATAAATAAGTATTTGGCTAATTCTAAAAGCCATTCAGACAAGAGTAATGCAGAGGAAAACAGAGCACTGAAGAACATACTCCCTCCGTCCCATTCTATCTATTGCATTTTAGAAAAAAATCGTTCCATTTTATTTGTCACACTTACAATTTTCAAAGAGAATTAATATTACTTTTCACTTGTTACTTTACAAATTTTACCTTACTTTTCATTATTTCACACTTTTAATTTTTCTAAACAAAAGGATATTGATCATTTGGTATCATTAATTATAACACTAATCATCATTCTTAATTTGTGTGAAATGGTCGTGACAGATAGAATGAGACGGGAGAGTAATTCTTTGTTTCACTTGATGCTAGTACTCTTTCACTTAAAGTAATGTGATACGAGGGAACAAGATTATTGGCACTTGCTATTAATTTTTTGTGAAGATGAAAATAAGACATACATGCTGTTTAGCATGTGCTTTAAGCCCATCAATCCAACTATAGCCGACACCATCACTGAATTGTTCTTTTTGCCTATAGAGAATATGCTGCAAGCAATTTTTTAAAAGTATGTCAGTGAATAACTCATGGTTAAGACTTGCGACATTTTAGATACTTGACAAACCCACAATTAAGTACCTTTGGAAGATATGGGCGTTCCTCATCATCAAAGGCTCTCCTTAGAATCCACTTCTCAATTCGCCCTTGGTCAGGTTTTATCTAGTTTATAGAAAAATTAACAAGTTACTAAGACAAGCTCACAAATCTTGATAACAAATTTAATAATCATTTCATCCAAACCCTGATTCACCAAGCTGCATAGAGTCCGAAATTATTAACAATATAAATTAAATAACACCAAGAATCTTGGCCCTACCATCTTTGATTCGGGGTCGATGCTCATTGCCACGTTCACAAATTCCTTATCCAGAAACGGAACTCGAGCTTCTAAACCCCATGCAGAAGTTGCCTTATTTGCTCGCAGACAATCATATTGATGAAGGGCTTTTATCTGCAGATATATGAAAACCACCATGATTATTGAACATTATTCAGTTTCACATCTACAATCTGATAAGATATAGTGGAATTCTGTAGTTGTACCTTGCGACAAGTTTCACGATGAAACTCTTCCTTGTTCGGTGCCTTATGGAAGTATAAATAACCACCAAAAACCTCATCAGCACCCTCACCGGACATCACCATTTTAACCCCAAGTGATTTGATCTTACGCGACATAAGGAACATTGGAGTGCTCGCTCTGATTGTAGTCACATCATACGTCTCAATATGATAAATGACATCCTCGATAGCATCAATTCCATCCTGAAATATAACATAAAAAGCTTTGTAGTACATCCAAGAATAAAAATGAACAAAAGCCGAAGAAAGCTAGGGGGAAAGAAAAAGAACACACAGCACAAAATTTAATTGAATTAACCGCAGAACTGAAAAGTCTTACCTGCACAGTGAAATGAAATTCATGATGAACAGTACCCAAATAATCGGCAACTTCCCTTGCAGCTTTCAGATCAGGTGAGCCCTAAACAAGAAGGGGCAACATCTGTTAGTTAGCATTGAATACCAGATGCAGCTGCTTCAGCTCTAAAATCATCTACCTTCAATATAACAACTGACCTCAAGGCCAACGCAGAAAGAATGAAGTTGTGATCCCCATCGTTTCGCAGCTTTTGTGCCTGCCAAGTAACGAGCAGTGACAGATGCAACTAGCGATGAATCGAGCCCTCCCGATAAAAGAACACCAAAAGGTACATCGGTCATAAGTCTTTTAATAACAGCCTGCAATTGGTTCATCTTCAATCCTTAGTTATTGTATTCTTTTATCAAAAAAAAAAAAGAATACTTAAAACTCACATGTAAAACAGAGTTTTAATTCTTGCAGGGCAACATAGATAAATCGATTATGATCAGAGCAATAATTTTAATTTATAAACATAAAATTAATCTGTAAAGTCTCTCACTTGTTCAAAAGCACCCCTCAGGACTAATGGGTCATAAGGAGTTGAAGGAATAGCCTCAGAAAACCAGGGAGGATTGTACCACCGTCTAAAACCTTCAGTTTTGCTTGAGTATACGTGTCCCGGAGGGAACACTTCAAAATTCTCACATTCATCATGCAACCCTTTTAGCTCAGATGATATCCAGACAGAGCCTAGGCCAAGAATATTAATCTATGTCAGACTCCAGATTTAATTCTTCATTATAATATGGTTACAGAAATTCATAAATGATTGAGTAGCAGTACCATCAAGTCCCCAACCAATGTACAGAGAAGTTATCCCAAAGGCATCACGAGCTGCAATAAAGCTGTTATCACGAGAATCCAGCAGCACAAATGAGAACATTCCATCTAGCATGCCCACAAAGTTTTCTCCATACTCTTCATACTGGGGAAAAGCATGCAAATAACAATAAATCAGAAACATCAAGAACAACTCGTATTTGTTGGTTCATATTTCGATAAAAGCAACTAACTACTACTCACGAGATGCGCAATGACATCGCAATCGCTTCCGGTACGGAATTTGTGATCCGGCAAAAGCTCACGAAGTTTCTCATGGTTGTAAATTTCTCCATTTACCTAAAATAGTGCATGAGGAAGCATTTCAACGCAACGCACAGATAAACACACGCACACACACGATACAGATTACCGTGACTTAAAACATCAGAGTGAGAAACAACAACGGCTGGAATGAATCGAGGAGAAAAAGGGACGTACAGTGACTACAATCTTTTTGTCCTCGTTAAAGAGGGGCTGGTCGCCAGAGGCCGGATCGACAATAGCTAGCCTCTGGTGTGCCAAATAACAATCTCCATGTTGATGTATTCCACTCCAATCGGGACCACGATGCTTCAATCTGCTTCAGCATTTTCAACCCTCCAAGTTAAACTTCAATTCATATATTACTGAGAAAGAATCTAAACGAATCAAAAGCTAATGATTTCCTTTGAATTCCATTTCTTTATTAATATGCACAGTTTCGTTTTTTGTTTTTTATTTTTAAGGAGCTTTGAGACTTTTGGTCCAAGAAATTTATAGCCGTTGATATATTATAGGACTCACAAGAATCCCACCACTTTGATGGTTGCTTAGATGAATGGTCAATGGCAAAAAGACAAAAAGACAAAAAGACAGGAAAAGTCTATTACTATACTGGTCATGTGCTATGTCGAAACATTAGTTTGCTTGTAACACACAGTGCCAAAAAATGAACTGATATTTAATCAAACTCAAAAATCTCCACGGTCAACTCACGATGATGTCCATGTGCATGTACTATCAAGTCTCAAATGATCTTTTTCAAAAAAGATTCCTTTTTTTTAATGAACATCACCAGCCCACTACATAAAAATTAAAAATGAAGGAAAAGCGTATGATTTTCTATTCTACTATTTTGTAACAAGTAGTAATTATTAATCAGATATCGATCCATTCGATGAAAACAAAACAAAAGGATTCATAATTTTGAAAGATTAAAAGAATGGACATAAAATAAGAACCAACAAAACAAAGCAAAAGAAAATTGCCTGCGAGAGAGCTCGAGAACGCGAACCCTCTTGGCCTGAGAATCATCGGAGCAACCCAAAACCGCTAATATTCCACACATGGTAGTGTTTAAATACACAAACAATGAGGATTATAACAGTAAGTGCCTCAGATAATTTTTCCAAAACTATAAACAAAAGGCTATAATAATAGCGGTGAGAGAGAGAGAAATAGAGTTGGGGTTGTGAAGATAGCAAAATGTGGGGGCAATGTTGGGGGGAAGAGCTACACGTTAACACTAATTTTCTTTTTGGAGGAGTTGTGATTTGTGTGTGAACCGCTTCAATGTCTTAGGTTACGTATTTATAGGATAATGACTGGGTGGGTGGGCCCAAGAAAAATTAAATAAAATCCTTTTATTTTTGGCTAGATAATTTAATCCTTTTATTTGCGGCGACGTTTTGCCACACAATTATTGAATGTAGTCATATCAATTTCTTGTGTGGATAATCACGTGCATTTTATGTTAAAAATAAAAATTAAATAAAAATCAATCAATTTTATATAGATAGAAATTCTAGTGCTTTTTCGAGGTACATTGTAAGATAAGCACAAATAGTTGAGAAACACAAGTAAGAGATATTTGCATATAAAAGTGTGGTGTAGGCTCGATTGAACATTGTGGAAGAGTAACCCCTTTTTCTGTCGGGTTAACAAAAAAAGCTCAGCCCAAAATTCCATCTGGAATAGGCTGACCCGGTTTGGTTTCGTGTCGAGTTGCCGTACACGTACTTTTTTTTATTATTTGATCTAGGTCATTCGTTCCTTTTGATTTTTGGCAGACTAATCCTACTCGTCCTTTTTCCCTCTCTGTTGACCACCCCCTTGGTCTCACTACCGCATAACAGGGGTTTAAAGGCTTTTTTTTTTTTTTTTTTTTAGTTTTTACGGCGGTTTTGGAACCGCCATTAAATCCACCGCCGTAAATTTTTACGGCGGTTGTCCCTAAAACCGCCGTAGAAAGTTAGGCTTTTTACGGCAGTTTTTCTTGAACCGCCGTAAAAAACAACGCTGGTCGATTCTAGGGCGGTTCCAAAAAAAAAAACGCCGTAAAATCGTCACTTTTCACGGCGGTTCTTGAGAAATACCTTCTACAAAGTCTGTTTTCAAAACGGACATTTTACGGCGGTTCTTTAAATTACCTTCTAGAAAGTAGAAAAAAATTTTAAAAAAAAAGAAAATGAAAGCAGGTTGAAGTTGTAGTTTTTCGTGGTTTTGAATATATCAAAGGTTCATGGCTCGGTTTTATCGGACTTCAATTCATTTGCAAGGTTTCAATGTGTTTCAAGCTTTAAAAATAAAAGGAAAATGAAAATAATACAATTAAAATAGCTATACTACACTAGGAAATGAAAGTGCAAGTTGGTAGAATGCCTCGGTCGTATGCCTTAATTGAAAATGCAAGCAAATCAAGGAAATAAGCAAAAACAATCATTATTTCACCAAGTACAAGCATGCATGCACAAGGTACAACTAAGCTTGCATGTACATAAAAACTTGAACAATGCGAATTTACTAAAATTGAAAGCACAAATAGCAAGAGCAATGAAAATTAACGTCAAAGTTCGAAACTTTACGTGAAATAACAAAGATCAAGCACTAGATCTAGGATTTAAACCAAAACTATGCATGAAAACTATATTGCAAATAAAGCACAAGAGCAACTTGGAATTTAAACAACTTAAGACTCGATCTACAATCTAGATGTGTAACTCATCTAGAATCAATAGCCAAATCATAAGTTTCAACATGAATTCAAAGAGCTAAGGTAAAAAGCATAAAGTTGAAGAACATGCATAGAAATGAAGAACAAGATTGAAATTAAAAGGAAAGCTTACTATATTAAGAGGATAATTTCTATTTTAAACGAAAATGTCTTTCCTCTTTCCCAACTTCTCGTCCCCTCCAACATAGATTTCCTCAATGATCGAGAGGAGAACAACCTTTTAACCCCCAAATTGGTAAAGAACATTGACAGTCCTGGATTTTTTACGTTTTGCTTGACGTGTATTATATGCTGGTTTTTGACTAACCTGTTCCCATTTCCTTAGAAAATATGATGCAAAAAATCATGGCTACTCGCCAAAGGGGCACAACCGCAGGGTCAGAGCAATGGGCTCTGGTGGCTGAGCCTTCTCGAGCTGAGGCCAGTGGTTCAGGGACTCCTCAGGCCCCTCCTGAGCAAGAGGTGGAAGTTATTATCCCCTCAGATTCAGGGGAAAAGATGGAGCGACCAGCGAAGAGGCCGCGCTCTGGCACGGGGGGTGGGGGGTGGGAGGTCAGGCTCGGGAGTTAGGATCGTGACCCTGAATAACCTTGGTTCAACAAGTTTGTCCTGAGCTGCCCTGGTCCCTTAGCTGTTCAGTTCATCCAGGGGCAGTGCCCAAGTGCAGATAGGGCCACTCTGGAGAAATGGTTCGACCCGGACCTCATCGAGTCCTTGTGCCAGGACGAGGCGAGGGTAACTCACTCTTCACTTACTTCCTCTTTACACTTTCCATTTTATCCTATTAAGTCTACCCTCTTTTTTTTCTTTTAGGCGGCGGCCAAAAGGTCCATTTTGGTTGCCCGGGCTAGGGGGCCCCTGATGAATGTTGACCTGGCGAAGGAACACAAGAAATTGAAAGAGAAAGAGAAAAGGCTGCGTGACCTATACTAGGAGAGAGGCATCAAGCTGAAAAAGGTGGAACAAGAGCTGGAGGATGTAAAGAAGGCAGAGCAGAAAGTGCTGGAGATGGCTAGGGCCGAGGCGCGTGATGAAGCTTTGGCCGAGGCCAGGAGCCTAGCAGATGAAACGGTGTCTCGGGCACGTGAAAGAATAGAAGACGAAGTTCCTTAACTCCGAAGAAGGGTTGCAGTTGATTCAAATCACCAGAGACGTCACCCGCCGAGCTTTCCTGGGCTCAGAACAACTCTACCATTTACTGGCTCCAGAGGCGGAGGTGTATTATCACCTTGCCCTAGATGCTCAGGCAAAATGGGCCCAGGAGAAGCCCACACTTCCTTTCGACCGCGCGGAGCCTTTGAAGCAGCCACCTGAGCCCACATCCTTCTGCTACTCTCCCGAGTAAGACCGACTACACAGGCTTGACACTCCCGAGTTTGCTAGGCACATTCTCGCGGCCTTCAATGCTCCTCCAACTTATCCAAAAGCAGCTCAACCGGATCCAAACCTGGCCCTTGCTTTAACCACTTCTACTCCCTCCCCAACCTTTGCCGGTCTGAGTGAGCTGCCAAGAGGGGCTTCTCCTGGTGCTCTGGCAGAGGATGCGGTAGAGCAGCTCGCGGAGGAGTTAGACGCCGGGATTTTGGCTTAGCTCTGATAAGGTTGCCCTTTATTGTAGACAGATCTGTTTGCTTTTTTCCTGTGTGGCTGATCTGTTCTTTTATGCATCTCTTGTCTGTTAAACGAATTTGTCATGTAGCGACTTCTTAATTTAGGGTTTCCTGGTTTCACGGAAATCCTAGCACTTTTATTCGTAATGGCACATGATCCTCTTTTCTTTATATACGCGTATTTATAACTTGTGTCTTTCAATTTCATCATGACTTCTCCTTCCCTACTTGAGGATCTTGATATTGTAAGGCGAAAAAACCTTTCTCTATTTGCTGAGAATTTCAAACTCACTGATAAGCTGCTAGCCCTCCGGGAAAAGACCTCCCACATGTGCCGACTCCTAGAGAGGAAACGGCAGAAAAAATGCCACTACAAGTGAGAGTGGGTTGAACTTCGCCAGCTCAATCGCCAACTGGAGGATGAAAAAGCTGATCTGACGGAGTCAGTAAGCCGACTGACCATCGCCGCCAGTGAGGCTCATGCTATTCCCGAGCGAGCTGATAGGTACCGCCAACGCTTCCATGAAACAGAGCGTGAGCTATGGCGTGTGTATCGGATTCTAGCTTCTGAAAGGAGAGTTCCTGCTTCTCATGGATGGATTTTATGGGCTTTCTTTTGAATTTTATTTTTCTGCTTCTTTGTTGCACTTGTAATCAAACTCGCCAATTTTCCATTTTTATAAGAAGGTGTATGCATTTCTCTTTTGATGTATTTCCAGAATTTTAGCGATGGATGTTTCTGAGCAAGAATTTCTTGTTGAGTACTCATAATATTCTAATCGATCTCTAGCTAATTCCTAGGCTTGTTTGTCAATCGAACCGAGCAAATTGTGGCCTCAGTCCTTGGCCAGTCCTGCCTTTCTCCGACCATCAGGTCAGCAAAACTAGGACATTCAAACTGTCAATAAGGTCAGGAATTTCATGGGCGTCCGCCCTTAGCTAATCCTAGCGTTAAAATTTTAAACTGACAATCAGGTCAGGAATTTTATGGGCATCCGCCCTTGGCCAATCCTGGCGTTAAATTTTAAACTGACAATCAGGTCAGGAATTTTACGGGCATCCGTCCTTAGCCACTCCTGGCGTTAAAATTTTAAACTGATAATCAGGTCAGAAATTTTATGGGCATCCGCCCTTAGTCAATCCTGGCGTTAAAACCTGTACAAAGCAAAGACATGTGAAACAGGATTGTTATAAATATTTGGCTGTTTTTCATACATAATATTTTTGCAAGTTAGTAAGGTTCCAGGCTCGTGGTAGCTTGACCCCATCTAACTGTTCCAACTTATACGCTCCACCCTGTAGTATTCTTGTAACTTTGAAAGGCCCTTTCCAGGTAGCATCCAAATTTCCTTTTGCTTTCCCAAAAGCATACCTGCGAAGGATTAAATCTCCCACTTGGAAATGTCTTTTGATTAGAGACTTATCATAGGCTGCTTTGACTCGCCCCCCTAATGTGCTCCATTATGATGACAGCTCTTTCCCTCTTTTCCTCTACCAAATCGAGGGCATCCTTTATCAATAGCTTATTCTGCTCCTCAGCAAAGTTCTGGACTCTATGGGTTTCCATACTGATCTCCGCAGGGACCACCGCATCCATGCCATAAACCAGACTGAATGGCGTTTCTCTGGTGCTCTCCTTGGGATTAGTCCTATACGCCCACAGGGTTGAACTGAGCTCCTCTACCCACTTGCCTCCTGATATCTCTAAGCGTGCTTTGATTCCTTGTACGAGGATGCGATTGGTCACTTAAACTTGGCCATTGGCTTGCGGATGGTAAACAGATGTGAAATGTTGATCAATTTTCATCTGAGCACACCAAGATCTGATTCTGGCCCCCATGAACTAAGTGCCATTATCTGAGATTGAAATCCTGGGGATGCCAAATCAACAGACTATGTTTTTCCACAAAAATCCCATTACCGCATCCTCTATAATTTTTTCCAAAGATTCAGCCTCCACCCATTTGCTGAAATAATCGATGGCCACAATTAGGAACTTCTTTTGGGCACGGGTTGTGGGGAATGGTCCTACCAGGTCTATCCTCCATTTGGAAAACGCACAAGGAGAGCTCATTATCATGAGCTCCTCCGCAGGCCAGTGTATCAAGGGTGAGTTCTTTTGACACTTATCACATGCCCGGACAAAATCCTCTGCCTCCTTCCTCAGTTGTGGCCAAAAGTAGCCTGCTCTCAAGATCTTGCTTGACAAGGCTCTGGCACCCATGTGTTTGCCATAGCATCCCTCATAGATTTATTTAAGGACATGAGTGCCCTCCCCTGAGCTTAGGCACCGTAAAAGGGGCTGCCTAAACCCCCTTCGAAACAGCTCTCATTTAATCAAGCAAAAGAGAGATGACCTGGTCCTTAATTTCATTGCTTCTCTCTTGCTCTCCGGCAGCTCTCCTTTCTCCAGATATTCTTTGATAGGAGAGTTCCAATCTTCTCCTTCGTCCACTGAGCATACCTTTTCTTCTCTGAATTCCTGATGTGCCATTAAAGAGTGATCATTCTTTCCTGACAATCCACTGCTGAACTAGCCACTTTAGTTAAGTAATCCGCTCTCGTGTTTTCTTCTCTGGGGATTTGGAGGACAATCAGAGTCCCCATGGCACTAACTAACTCCCGAAACTGGGCTAGGTATTTTTGCATATGCTCGTCTCTTGTCTCAAATTCTCCATTTATCTGCCTACATACGAGCTACGAATCCACTCTTGCGCATACCTGCTCTGCCCCTAAATCCTTCGCCATCTGAATTCCTCTCAAGAGACCTTCATACTCTGCCGCATTATTAGACAAGGGATAGTTCATCCGCATTGCATACTCAGTGGTCACACCTGTCGGGTCAGTCAAAATTATGCCCGCACCACAGCCTAGTCTTCCCACCGAACCATCTGTATAAATTATCCATTCCTTCTTGTCCTCAGGAGAGCTGGCCATTTCTTGTATAAAATCAGCCAACGCCTGGACTTTAATGGCTGTCCTTGCTTCAAAAGTGATATCAAACTCACTAAGTTCAATTATCCATTTCACCGATCGTCCTGAGGCCTCCGACTTATCCATGATGGCTTTCAATGGTAGGTTGGTCTGCACTACTATGCTATGTGAGAGGAAATAAGGGCGCAATTTACGTGCTGTCCCGACCAGGACTAACATTGCTCGCTTCACCTCTACATATTAGAATTCAGCATCATGCAGCACTTTGCTCCAATAATATCCGGTCTCTGCATTTTGCCTTCTTCTCTGAGCAAGACTGAGGTCACAGCCTGCTGCCCGACAAACAAGTATATGATTAAATGTTCACCCGGAACTAGCTTAGTGAGCAGCGACATGCTAACCAGGTGCTCCTTCAACATTCGGAACGCCTCCTGACACTCCTCATTCCACTGAAACCAAGATTTTTTATGCAAGGCCTGGAAAAATGATAGGATTTTCTCAGCTGAGCGCGAGACGAACCTACTCAGAGCGTTAATTCGGCCCACCAGGCACTGCATCTCCTTGACATTCCTTGGGGCCTGCATGTCCATGATGGCTCTTTCCTTCTCTAGGTTGGCCTCTATTCCCTTTTATAGTAACCATATACACCAGGAATTTCCCAGTTCTTACCCCAAATGCGCACTTTCTGGGGTTGAGCTTCATCTTGTATCTTCTCAAGGTGTCAAAAGTTTCCCTTAGATCGTCCATATGTGAGGCTGCCTTCACGCTCTTGACTAACATGTCATCGACATAAGCCTCCATGTTCCTTCCCAGCTGAATTTTAAATATCTTATCCACCAATCCCTGATATGTGGCACCCGTATTCTTGAGCCCGAACGGCATGACCACATAGCAATAGGTCCCCTTTGGGGTTATAAAACTGAACAGCTTCCAGTCCTCCTCAGCTAGCCTGATCTGATGGTACCCTTGCGAGGCATCCATCATACTTGACAACTCACAAGCGGACGTGGATTCAACCAATTGGTCTATCCTTGGCAACGGGTAATGGTCCTTAGGCCAGGCCCGATTGAGATCCCAAAAATCTATACACATACGCCAATCTTCTGGAGTTTTAGGGACCAACACAGCATTGGAAAGCCACTCAGGGAATTGTATTTCTTGAATGTTCTTATCATTCAACAATTTTTCGACTTAAGCTTCGATGATTGCCTCCTTTTCAGGGCCGAAGTTACGCTTCCTCTAATTAACTGGCTTTTCTCCAGGGTTGATATTGAGGCGGTGTTCGACGACTGCTGGGTCTATCCCCACCAGATCTTGAGGAGACCAAGCAAAAACATCAGCATTGTTTCTCAGAAATTGGACCAGGTCTACCAGAATTTATGGGCTCAGGGTCATTCTCACTCTCACAACTCTACTATCATCCCCTGGGACCATCTCTACCATCATCAAACCCTCCTCTGGCTGGGCCATCTCTGGTGTTGTGTTCTCTGTTCTGGCTCTCTTATTTTGTCTCTCCTCTTCATTACATCGGATACACTTGACGTACACTTGTCTTGACGCATACTGGTCACCCATAACCTCACCTGTTCCATCCTGAGCAGGGAACTTCAACTTCATATGGTACACCAAGATCACCGTTTGGAATAGGCTCAGGGATGGTTGTCCCAGCATAACATTGTTGTTTCAACCCAAAAAATGACCAACGTTTATAACGCCTGTAACCTTGAACACCCGCCTGATCTGCACCACAAACACGCGTTAGAAAGGACCACCGGTGATTTTCCGGTGGAAACCTCTCCGATGCTTAAGTCAGTAAGCATTTGAGGTGTTTTTCAGAAAGAAAGCAGGAATGCTCAAGAGAATGACATACCTCTCTCAGCCTTGGGGATGAGATATTTATAGTTTCTCCTGATGGGGACCCCAGCCGGGATCTTAGGAACACATGCCGCGAATCAAGGGCCATTACGCAACAAATTCTGACAAGTGGTCCCACTTGTCTCTTTGCTGAGAATCTGGGAAACAGGTCTCCCCTGTCCCAGGTCTTCCTTATTTCCTTCTCCTGTATCACCTCGGTATTGATATCAGACTTGACTCTAGCCAGGTCTTCCTTGTTCCAGATCTTCCTTAGTCCGTATTACTTCAACATCGGTATCAGACTTGACTTCAGTCTCATAATCCTCCTAGCAGAGCACTTTATCCAGCCCAGCATAATGTCCGAGTTCTTCAAGATGGCTAAGACAGGAGGAATCCTGAGCGATAGCCCTCCTCTTCCTGATGCTCTGTTATCTAAGGAGGGTTGCTCAGATCTTTTTCTAAGACAGAGCCTTTCTAGCCCTCTCTTAATCATCTAACTACCATGAGTAAGAGCTACCCCAAACCAGGTCTGGCGAACATATTGCCCTATCAACTCCTCCCCCCGAACAGTTGGGGTAGATTTGTAATATTCCAAGGCTCTTTTGAAATAAATGAGGTCGTTCTGTCCTTTATGGTTTCTCGTACTAGGGGAATCTCGAGAAATCCGCCTGACACCCAGGCATAATTATTGGCACTAGTGGTGTCGGTTTGCTTTCCCAAATGGTCCTTATTGCGCACGTCTTTTCTGACAAGTGGGTGGTGTATGATTTGACCTAGGACGCTTGGCGTTCCAGCGCAGCACCTAGGGTACTGCTCGCATTAAATGCGGGAATCCCCTCAAATCTCGTTTTCCTCGATTTCCGATTTTCAAATTTATCAACTTTCTTTTTGTCCCTCCATATTCCTTCTTTCTCCTTCACTTTTTCAAATTCTGCTTTTTATAAACTCTCAAGTTCTCCCTCTTCTTTTTTAATACTCCGACGAGATCCTCTATTTCGACTCTAGCTTCTCCGACTATTTCCATAAATCAGGTATTCTCCTTATCCTTCGAATAATCTTAATCATGTCAACCTCTTCTTCTCAATCTAACTCTGCCGAGGGGGGTTCGCCGGTGGCTCCAGTGAATTCTACCTCCTCAGTAAGTTTACCCTCCTCCTCCGAGTCGCTTTCGGCCAACAACCCAGAAAGATTGCCGGTGGCTCTCCAAGAGAGGCCTCCGGTGGCTCCCCCAAATCTTTCGATAGATAATATAGTTTCTATTGTCAGCAACCAAACCCTTCGAAATATTGCGCCTCTTTTAACATCTCCGACGATTTCTCATTTACCAGTCTGGCGCCGGATGAGAGGGCTTCATCGCCTCCTCCTAATCATTTGACCTTTTATGTAGACCAGTTTCAGGCCGGCCTGAGCCTCCCCGCTCAACCTTTTATAATAGCTATTTCCAGGATGTACCATATCCCAGTACAACAGTTTTTGCCCAATGCCTTCTGCGTTATGGCCGGATTTCATTTAGCAGCCCAATATTCTGGGATTGTTCCGACAGCCCAGCTTTTCTTTTCTTTATTTTAGGCGAAGAGCTCCTCTGGCTTCTTTTACCTCTCAGGACGACCAGACGTCTACTTCTTGACAGGTCTTCCTACATCCCACAAGGTCTGGAAGAAGAAGTTCTTCTTCGTCCAGAGCTCGGGAGATTGGGGTCTTCCATCTACCCCTATCAATTTCATACATCCCCAAGTGCGTCTATCCCGAGGTGACAGACCATCACACTTGGGCGAGAAAATTGCCTTCCTTAACCAAAACCCTTTTGACCTATCCAAAATTCTTGGGGAAAAGATTGTAACCATCCTGTACTATACGCGTTTTTTGGGTTTGCATCGTAATGTTTTTTTTGTAATTTAATGCATCCTGTTCTATACAAAATTTTGAAAGTGCATCCTGTACTATACAAAATTTAGAAAAAAACTAGTTTTATTAAATAAAAACTCGAATTTATTAAATAAATATGCAAACCATATTTTATCCTAATGTTTACCGGAACTAGTTTTATTAAGTAAATAAAATTTATTATTTGTTTAGTAATGAATTCGGTAATTTTGCATATTTAATAAAATATGTCGGAACTAGTTTTAAATAAATAATAAATTCACCGGAACTCACACAAAGTATATGGGTTTGAAAATATGCAACCTCACTCGCGAGACTAGGTGAGTTTCGACGAGTTTAGACGAGTTGATTGGTCGGAGGATGCACTTTCAAAATTTTTTGAAGTACAGGATGCATTAAATTACAAAAAAAAACGTTAGGATGCAAACCCGAAAAACGCGTATAGTACAGGATGGTTACAATCTTTTCCCCAAAATTCTTACTGCCAAACTCTTGAATTTCTTCAACTCCCAAAAACGGAACGGGCCTCTGCCCATCGAGATTGGTATTTTCTTGGAATGACCTGGTTTTACTTTCCTTCTGTTATTGTTTCTTTATTTTTTAATTGCTTCATTCTTTTATTTCAGCAAATATGTTGCAAGCGAAGATGAAGGCCAAAGCCCAGAAGGTCGCGGGAGGAGGCCAGAGGAGCCTCCTGGGAGAGCCTTCCAGAGCTTCCCCAACCTCGGAAGAGGTCATCCCCGTGGCACCTCTCCAGAGTCAACCCCTAGCGTAGTCCAGGGCTTCTGAGCCCGAGGCGATTCTTCCCGGGACGGTAAGGAAGAATCTAGAACGGGTGAGGGGGTCAGTACGCGAGCCAACAGCCCCATCCTCTGAGAGCCCCGAGGAGGAGCAGCAATTGAGAAGCGAAAGCAGAGCCGAGCTGATCTCCCATCCGCTCCTCAAGACCTTTCCCACACCGCTTCTCAAGCCATTCCTAAGGCAACTTCTCGGGACGCCCCTGCAGCGGTTCCTCAAGTGCCTCCCTATCCCAACCAGGCCCTCTTCAACAGGTCTGTCCTCAACTGCCCTGGGGAGGTGGCGAAACAGTTCATGATGGGGCTAGCTCCCACGGTGGATCGCCGCATTGTGGACAAGATGTCAGATCCAGAGCTGCTCGAGTTCTATTGTAAAGTGAAGGTGCAGGTAAAAAATCTCTTCACTTACTATACTCAGTTTCCTCAAGTTCATTACTCACCCCTTTCTCTTTCCAGGCCGTGGTGGGAAGGGCGTCTTTACTGGCCCGGGCTCGAGGCTTCTTATTGCATGCTGATCTAAAGAAGGAGATCGAGGTCTTGAAAGAAAGAGGACTAGAGCTGACGACCAAGGCCCGGGAAGCCCAGGTGAAGCTGCAAGGTGCTGAGGCAGAGATGGATTTGCTGAAGGCAGAGCTGGAGCAGGCGCGGTCGGAACTCCGTGAAGCTAAGGAGTTCGAGGGGAAACAGCGAGCCCTGGTCCTTCTCTGTGAGCAGGAGCTAAAAGATAAGGTCAGGCAGGCCCGAGTGGAGGGTGAGGTCGACGGAGAGGGCCGAGGCCGCATTGAAGGGCGAGCTGAAGGGAGGTTGGAGTTCCTCAATTCAGAGGAGGGGCTGCGTCTGATACAGCTGACCCGAGAGACGACGCGCCGAGCTTTCCTGGGCTCGAAGGAGTTGTACGATCTCCTCGTTCCTGAAGCGGAGGTCTTCTTCGGGTTAGGCCTGGATGCTCATGCCAAGTGGGTGGCTAAGCACCCTTCCACGCCCTACGTCCGATCTGCCGCTATTGAAGGCGTCTCCGAGCCCCCCTCCTTTTCTCACATTCCCGAGGATGATCGCCTCCACCTGCTGGATGCCACGGCCTTTGCTGACCACATCCGTCAGGTCTTCTGCTCTTCCTCTTTGGCTTCTTCTCCCTCCCCCCCTGAACAGTACTTGGCGATGGTAGTAGCTAATTCTCCAACT
Organism: Phtheirospermum japonicum; assembly: GCA_014905375.1. Classification (NCBI taxonomy): domain Eukaryota; kingdom Viridiplantae; phylum Streptophyta; class Magnoliopsida; order Lamiales; family Orobanchaceae; genus Phtheirospermum; species Phtheirospermum japonicum. Next base: position 1,862,066 of record BMAC01000087.1, read on the forward strand.
TTCGCCAACTTGGGTGATTAACACGAGTCCACCCAATTCGCCAAGGACTTCGTTGAGGTGTCTCAGCCGGAGGGTCAGACAGAGAGAAGAGCTGGTGAGGATCGACCTGAGGTGTAGCTCGGGATGTCTAGATAGGCCTGTCTGTTTTCGCGCTTCTTTGTTTTGAAAGATCTGTAGTTGTAGCCTGTGTGGCTAATCTGTTTTTTTTTTCTTTCTTTTCCTGATGTAAAATCTGTACTTAAACTCTTCTCTTTAATGATAACTGATGTTTTCTCGTGTTGCAACCTTTGGATTTCTAGGGTTTCCTGGCTCTCCGGAAACCCTAGTACTTTTATTCCTTGGCACGTGCTTGTCCTCTTTATAAATACGTATATGTATGCTTCAGTTTTTCACCATTCACCTGAAAAATGTCTTCTTCTCCTTTGCTTGAAGAACTCAATACTGTAAAGAGAAAAAACATCTCCGTGATCGTGGAGAAATTCAAGCTTTCCGATCAACTAGTCTTACTCAAGGAAAAAATTGGTTATCTCTATCGGCTTCTGGAGAGAAAAAGGCAGAAGAAGCGTCACTATAAAAGGGAATGGGCTGAGCTCCGACAAATCAACCGCCAACTGCATGAAGAGAAGGCGGATCTGATCAAATCCGTGATTCGCCTAACTGCCGTTGCTGGCGAGGCCCACGCCCTTGCCGAGCGGTCTGACAAGTATCGCCGCCGACTCCATGAGGTGGAGCGTGAGCTTTGGCGTGTTCGCCGAGCTTTGGCTTCAGATCGGTGTGCTTCACCCAGATGAATATCTGGGTTTTATCTCTTTTTTTCCCTGCAAATTTATGTAATCAAAGTTGCCAACCTTCGTAGAAGGTATGGACAACCTGTTTTTCGCGTTGTGCAGCAATTAATGAAATATATGAATTTTATGCTTCTCATACACATTTTCTCAGTTTTTCTCAAACTTTGAATCAGCTTTTTGCTTTCTCAAGCCATTTAACTTATGCTTATATCAGCGTTTTAGCAATTCATAATTTACCTCATAGGATTTTCATTCTTTATTCGCGTGCCCAAGCTGACCATCAGGTCAGGAAAATCGTGTCAGTCGCCTCTGGACCATCTTGACTTTGAGCTGACAATCAGGTCAGGAGAATCGTGGGCAGCTGCCCTAGCCAATCCTGGCTTAAATTGACGATCAGGTCAGGTAAAATCGAGAACATCTGTCCTTAGCCAATCCTGGCTTAAACCGACAATCAGGTCGGGTAAAATCGAGGACATTCGTCCTTAGCCAATCCTGGCTTTAAACCGACAATCAGGTCAGGTAAAATCGAGGACATCCGTCCTTAGCCAATCCTGGCTTTAAACTGACAATCAGGTCAGGTAAAATCGAGGACATCCGTCCTTAGCCAATCCTGGCTTTAAACTGACAATCAGGTCAGGTAAAATCGAGGACATCCGTCCTTAGCCAATCCTGGCTTTAAACTGACCATCAGGCCAGGCAGAGTCATGGGCAACCGCCCTTAACCAATTCTGGCTTAATTATGAATGCATATCTAAATTTGTGAATGAGAATAAACTTGCAATTTTATTCAAAAGGCAAATGATTATTAAGAAATTACAATTATGCATAAAATTTTCGTAAATTAGCAATATTCCAAACATGCGGGATCTCAGTCCCGTCCAGCTCTTCCCACTTATAAGAGCCTCCTGCCAAGATTTGGGTGACTCGAAGTGGTCCTTGCCACGCGGCATCAAGTTTTCCTTTCGTCTTTCCCAAATAAGCTCTTCTCAAGACCAGGTCTCCCACCCGAAACTGCCTTTTTACCACAGACTTATCGTATGTCGCTTTTATTCTCCCCTTGATATGCGCTATTCTGACAGCAGCTCGATCCCTTTTCTCCTCGATCAAGTCCAGAGCATCCTGGATTAAGAGATCGTTTTGTTTTTCAACAAAATTCTGAACTCGATGGGTCTCCGTACTAATCTCGGCAGGCACCACTGCATCCATACCATAAACTAGGCTGAAAGGCGTCTCCCCTGTGCTTTCCTTGGGATTAGTTCTGTATGCCCATAGAATTGAATTCAGCTCATCCACCCATCTACCTCCAGCTCTCTCTAGACGTGTTTTGATCCCATGCACCAATATGCGATTAGTGACCTCGACCTGTCCGTTAGCCTGGGGATGATAGACAGACGTGAAGTGCTGATCAATTTTCATCTTTGCACACCAAGCTCTAATTCTGGTACCCATGAACTGGGTTCCATTATCTGAAACAAGGATTCTGGGGATGCCAAACCTGCACACGACATTTTTCCACAAGAACTTCATGACAGCATCCTCTGTAATTTTCGCCAATGCTTCAGCCTCTACCCACTTACTAAAGTAGTCGATCACGACTATTAGAAACTTCTTTTGGGCAGGAGCCATGGGGAAAGGGCCGACCAAATCAATCCTCCATTTGGCAAATGGACAAGGAGAACTCATTGTCATGAGCTCTTCGGCAGGCCTGTGTATCAGTGATGAATTCTTTTGACACTTCTCGCATTTTCGTACGAAATTTTCTGCTTCTTTTTGTAGGTCTGGCCAGAAAACTCCCACTCTTAAGATCTTGCTTGACAAAGCTCTGACGCCCATATGGTTACCATAACACCCTTCGTGAATTTCTCTAAGTACCAGAGCTCCTTCTGCATGGCCCAGGCATCTTAACAGAGGTTGGCCGAATCCTCGCTTGAACAACTCTCCTTTAATTAGGCAAAATCTAGCAGCTCTGGCTTGTATTTTTGCCGCTTCCCTCCTATCCTCCGGCAAGACCTCTTGCTCTAAGTACGCTTTTATAGAAGAGCGCCAGTCTTCTCGTTCCATAACCGCACACACCTGCTCAGCCCCGAACTCCCCGTCTGCTCTTAATAGAGTAATCACCCTTTCGTGACAATCTGCGGCCGAACTGGCTACCTTCGCCAGGAAATCAGCTCTTCCATTTTCTTCCCTAGGAATCTGGAGGACTGTTAACCCTTTCATTCCTCTGGCCAGCTCTCTAAATTTGGTTAAATACTTCTGCATATTTTCCTCCCTTGTCTCGAACTCTCCATTGATTTTCTTGCAAACAAGCTGTGAGTCCACCTTAGCGCACACCTGCTCTACGCCCAGGTCTTTCGCCATCTGAATTCCTCTCAAAAGGGCCTCATACTTGGTAGCATTGTTGGAAAATGATGCACTTAACCAGACAGCGAACTCGGTGGACACGCCTGTTGGATCCATTAGGACGATTCCAGCCCCACAGCCCTGATTACAGACAGAGCCATCCGTGAAGATTGTCTATTCCTTTAACTCACTAGGAGAACCAGTCATTTCTTGCATGAAATCAGCTAAGGCCTGAGCCTTAATTGCTGTTCTATCTTCAAATGTGATATCGAATTCGCTGAGCTCTATTATCCATTTGACCAGCCTTCTCAATGCTTCTGGTTTGTCCATTATTGCTTTCAACGGAAGGTTAGTTCGCACAACTATGCTGTAAGAAAGGAAGTACGGCCGTAGCTTACGAGCAGTTCCAACCAGAGCTAGCATCGCCCTTTCTACTTCCACGTATCTAACCTCTGCTATATGCAAGACCTTGCTCCAAAAGTAGACCGGTGTCTGTATTTTACCTTCTTCCCTGATCAAGACAGAGCTGACCGCCTGTTGTCCCACAGATAAATATAAGATCAGGGGCTCCCCTTGAACGGGTTTCGTGAGCAAGGTCATGCCACCTAAGTACTCCTTCAACAATCGAAATGCCTCTTCGCATTCATCGCTCCACATAAATTTAGCTTTCTTCCGCAAGGCCTGGAAAAATGGCAAGCTCTTCTCTGCAGACCTGGACACAAACCTACTCAGGGCATTGATCCGTCCTGCCAAGCATTGCATTTCTTTCACGTTTCTGGGCGCTTGCATCTCCATAACTGCTCGGACCTTCTCAGGATTTGCCTCGATACCCTTCTCCGTGACCATGTAGCCCAGGAATTTTCCAGCTCTAACCCCGAACGCGCATTTCTTGGGATTAAGCTTCATCCTGTACTGTCGCAGAGTATCAAAGGTTTCTCTCAAGTCCTCCACATGCGACATTGCTTTTACGCTCTTAACCAGCATATCGTCCACATAAACCTCCATATTTCGCCCGAGCTGGCTCTTGAACATCGTATCAACCAAACGTAGGTAGGTGGAACCTGCATTCTTCAAACCGAAAGGCATCACGACATAGAAATACGTCCCTTTTGGGGTAATAAAGCTGACCCGCTTCCAATCTTCTTCTGCCAATCTGATCTGGTGATACCCTTAGGATGTATCCATCATACTTAGGATCTCACATCCAGAGGTTGAATTGAAGAGCTGGTCAATTCTCAGCAAGGGATAGTAGTCTTTCGGGCAGGCGTGGTTCAAACCTCGAAAATCAATGCACATCCTCCAGTCGTCTATTTTTGGGACCAAAACCGCGTTGGAAAGCCATTCTGGAAATTTTATTTCCTGGATGTGCCCCGCCTTCAAGAGCTTATCCACCTCTGTCTCTATAATGGCTTCTTTCTCTGGCCCGAAATTACGCTTTTTCTGCTTAACTGGCTTCACTTCCGGGCTAATGTTGAGGTGGTGCTCAGTGACCTCTGGGTCGATCCCTTTCAAATCTTGGGGAGACCAAGCAAAAACATCCGCACTGTCTCTCAGCAAAGCCACCAGGTCAGTCAATACCTATGGGCTAAGAGTCGTGCCTACACGAAGGACTCAGCTATCGTCACCCGGGACCACCTCAACTAACATCAGTCCCTCCTCTATTCGAGCCAGGTCTGTCCGTGGCTGCTCCACTCGAGCTCTCTTGCTCTGTCTTTCTTCCTCGCTGTTCCTTCTGAAACATTCAATGTACGTCTGTCGCGACGCGTATTGATCACCTCTTACCTCGCTTGTTCCATCATCATCCGGAAATTTCAATTTCATGTGGAAAACCAATATCACTGCCTGGAACTGACTCAAGGATGGGCGGCCAAGCATAACATTATAAGAGGATGGCGCATCCACCACCAGAAAATGGACTGTTCTAGTCACCCTGTATGGCTCCTTACCTAATATCACGAGGAGCCTAACTGCTCCCAGAGGCTTTAGGGCTCCTCCTGCAAACCCGACTAGAGAGGTAGTCACCTCTTCCAATTCGACATCCATCTTCAACTTTTGGAAACAATCGTAAAATACAATGTCAGCAGAACTTCCTGTATCAACGAAAATTCGCCGCACATTATAATTGGCGATGGTTGCTGTTATAACCAAAGCGTCCATGTGTGGGGCCAAGATGCCATCTCCATCTTCCGACCCGAAACAAATGTTCGGGGTAGATGCCATTGTCCCCACCTCACGTGATTTCCTAATTAGATCCTTCGCAGCCCTAACATAGCTATGATGCGTTCGTTTAGAGTGCTCTTCCAGCTCTCCGCCCGTGATCATCTGAATCTCGCCATGAATGACCTAGGCCTGATCAGACCTTCTTCCTTCAGCGTGTCTTCTATCCTGATCTCTCTTGCCTTGTTGGGGTCGGTCATAACCACTACGACCAGATCTGGACTCTTCCTTCCTCAAGCGGACATACTCTTTCAGGTGCCCAGCCTGAACCATTCTCTCCAGCTCATCTTTCAAATGAGTGCATTGATCAGTATCATGTCCATACTCATTATGGAAACGGCAAGATCGGTCAGATCTTTCCTTCCTGGGCTTCAGCGAATAAGTTTTAGGCCATTTCAGGTCTGGATGCCTTTCTATTGCTTGCAGGATTTCTCCTTGCGGCGTCGTTAAAGGTGTATATCTGTCAAAACGAGGTCTCCCTCCAGACAGATCTGGCCTGGGCTTCTTTACTGCTGCCCTTTCATCTCTATCGTACCTTTCCCTCTTCTTCTCTCCTTCTTCCTTGATTTTCAATGCTTCTTCCAAATGGATATAATTCTCCGCTCTCTCCAAGAGCTCTCCAAATTTCAGAGCTGGTTTCACCACCAGCGATTAGTAAAATTCTCCTCTCCTCAGACCCTATGCCAGAGCATTTACCAACAGCTCTTCTGGCACAGAGGGTACCTCTAACTTAGCCGTTGTAAACCTGTTGATGTAGGCACGTAGGCTCTCGTTCTCTTTCTGCTTCAGGCTAAAAAGTTCAAGTGGCATTTTCTGGTACTTCCTGCAGCTCGTGAACTGGTGCAGGAAGGCCGAACTGAATTCGTCAAAGTTACTGATGGATCTTGGCGGTAGCTAGCTAAACCAGAGCTGGGCTGATTTAGTGAAAGTCATCGGGAAGACCCAGCACATAACCACATCCGAAAACTTGTGTACAACTGCCTTGATTTCAAATCTGCTCAAATGGTCCCACGGATCCGTAGTCCCATTATACTCAAAACCCAGAGACCGGTATGAGGCCGGCACCTCCTCACGCATCACCTCCTCCGTGAACGGGGTACCTCGACGTGTTGTTACCGTGATAGTGCTCGTCATCCTACTCTTAAACTCCCGCACCTCTTTCTGTAAGCTCTGCATCTGCTCAGCTAGACCTGGATTAGCCTGGCTTGAGGTCTTGCTATCGGAGGTGGAGAAGTGCTCTTCCCTGTCCTGTAGAGGAGTCCGATCCGTGCACTGGCCTCGTAATGGTTCAGTTCCCACCACCGGGACAGTTCACGCAGGTGGCGTATTGGATGGCGGCGTCGACATCTCTGCAAACTTCTTTTCCACAGCCATCTCCACGAATTTGCCGATGAGCTCCGAGAGATGCTAGAGGAAGGACTCATTAAATGAACCACCAGTAGTTGGCATAGATCTACCGAGTGGGGGCGGCGTAGCGCCTGGCACGGCGGCTGCCGGCGGTGCTGTCTCTTCTGGCCCCATCGCTGACGTATCTGTCGACCTGGGCATTCCCCACGGCGCAGCGGAACTAGGGGTTCCGCCGAGCTCTCCCACCAAGTTCC
>BMAC01000087.1:1869711-1888044 GCA_014905375.1 Phtheirospermum japonicum
GGCTAAGACAGGAGGAATCCTGAGCGATAGCCCTCCTCTTCCTGATGCTCTGTTATCTAAGGAGGGTTGCTCAGATCTTTTTCTAAGACAGAGCCATTCTAGCCCTCTCTTAATCATCTAACTACCATGAGTAAGAGCTACCCCAAACTAGGTCTGGCGTACATATTGCCCTATCAATTGTACACCGAGATCACCTGTTCCATCCACTACAAGGAATCGCACCGTCTTAGTTAACATATACGGCTGTTCTCCCAATGTTACCAAAAGCTTCACTGCCCCTAAAGGCTTCAAAGTTCATCCTGAAAATCCTGCTAACAAAGTTGTCACCTCTTCCATTTCTACATCTGGTTTTCGATTGCAATCATAGAACATGATATCAGCCGAGCTCCCTGTGTCAACAAATACCCGTCTCACATTATAATTTGCAATAGCTGCTGTTATGACCAGGGTGTCTATGTGAGGAGCCAAGATGCCATTCTCATCCTCTGATCCGAAATATATGCTTTGGCTTGGGGTTATCTGACCCACCTCTCAAGATTTCCTGATCAGGTCCTTTGCAGCTCGGACATAGCTGTTTTGGGTTCGTTTAGAATGCTCATCCCACTTGCCTCCTGTGATCATTAGGATTTCCCCTCGTATGACTTGGGCTTGGTCATTCTGCCTCCCACTATTTCGTCCATTATCTCGCTCATGCCTATTCCATTGAGGCCAATCGCGCCTGCGTAAGTCAGACCTGGGCTCCTCCCTTCTCATCTGTACATACTCCTTGAGGTGCCCGACCTGCACCATTCTCTCTAGTTCATCCTTCAGATGAGTGCACTGATCCGTGTCATGGCCGTATTCGTTATGGTATCAGCAAAATCAGTCAGATCTTTCTTTCTGCGGTTTTTGAGAGTAAGTTTTAGGCCATTTGAGATCAGGGTGCCGCTCTATTGCTTGCAAAATCTCTCCCTGAGGTGTTGCCAGGGGTGTGTATCTGTCAAAACGAGGCCGTCCCCCTACCAGATCTGGACTAGACTTTTTCATCGGCACCCTTTCTTCTCTATCAGGTCGGTCCCTTTTATTATCTCTTTCTTCCTTGATCTTCAAGGCTTCCTCCAGGTTAATGTATTTTTCTGCTTGTTCCAAGAGCTCTCCGAATTTCAGCACTGGCTTCACGACCAGCCACTGAAAAAAATCTCCTCTCCTGAGCCCTTGTGCTAAAGCGTTAACCAGGAGCTCCTCAAATGCTGATGGCACCTCTAGTTTTGCATCTATGAATCGCTTGATGTATGCACGTAGATTTTCATTTTCCTTTAGTTTCAGGCTGAACAATTCCAGCGGCATTTTCTGGTACTTCCTGCAGCTAGTAAATTGGTGCAGGAATGCCGAGCTGAATTCATCAAAGTTTTTGATAGAGCACGGAGGCAACTGGATGAACCAGAGCTGGGCCGATTTTGTAAAGGTCGTCGGGAAGACTCTGCACATGACGACATCAAAAACTTATGCGAAGTTGCCGCGATCTCAAATCGGCTTAGGTGATCCCACGGATCTGTTGTTCCATTGTATTCAAAGCCCATGGACCAGTAAAAACCGTTATGTTCCAACCAGAATGTAGATCACTCCGGGAACAAGCGGGGAACCAGGAAGACCTTCCAAACCTACACCACAAACAAGGGTTAGAAAGGACCACCGGTGGTTTTCCGGTGGAAACCTCTCCGATGCTTAAGTTAGTAAGCGTTGAGGTGCTTTCCAGAAAATAATAAGGAATATTTTAGAAGACATACCTTTTTCAGCCCCAAGGCTGAAATATTTATAGATTTTCCCATGGTGGGACCCCGGCCGGGGTCTCAGGGGTACATGGCGAGAATCAAGGGTTGTTACGCAACCGATTCTGACAAGTGGTCCCACTTGTCTCCTTATCGGGTGTCAAAAGACCAGGCCTGTCTTAGTCTGGTTTTCTCTTCCTATCTAGGATCATGATTCCTGAGCTGAACAATTCTCCAATCGCCAGGTCTTTCATGCGAAGGCATACTATCTTCATTCCCTTTTATTTGGCCAAGCTTGGGCTTATAGCGTTTAACTCATCCCGAGCTATTCCTTCTCAGATTCTGGACTGGCGTGTCAGTTCCGTGTGAATTCCTTCAAGAGGAGATTCATCTGATCCACCAGGGAAGTCTAGCCCAGGTCTGGGTAGAGTCGTTACCCCTTTTAAACCTAGCCCCAAGACAGATCTACCCATACCAGGCCAGATTCACCTGTGAACTGGGTACCATTATCCGATATCAGCACCCTCGACACACCAAAGCGACAGACCATGTTTTTCCATATAAACCCCATTACCGCTTCTTCAGTTATTTTTGCCAGGGCTTCCGCCTCGACCCACTTTTTGAAATAGTCGATGGCTACAATTAGAAACCTTTTCTGGGCAGGAGCCATCGGAAACGGGCCGACTAAGTCGATCCCCCATTTCGCAAAAGGGCAAGGAGAGCTCATTGTTAGCAACTCTTCTGCTGGTTGATGGATCAGAGGGGCCATCTTCTGGCATTTCTCACACTTTCTGACAAAGATCTCCGCCTCTTTCCTCAACGAGGGCCAAAAATAACCAGCCCTTAATACCTTACTAGCCAGAGCTCTGGCCCCCATGTGATTCCCACAGCAACCCTCGTGTATTTCCCTGAGCACCAGAGCTCCTTCCATTTGTCCTAAGCACCTCAAAAGAGGTTGACCAAATCCTCTCTTGAACAGTTCTCCTTTGATCAAGCAGAATCTAGAAGACCTGTTTTGTATTTTCGCTGCTTCCCTCTTTTCCTCTGGCAAGACCTTCTGCTCGAGAAACCTCTTTATGGGGGAGCGCCAGTCCTCCTGCTCGGTAATCGCGCAGACCTTCTCAACCCCGAACTCCCCCTCTGCCTTTAATAGGGTGATCGTTTGCTCATAACAGTCTGCAGCTGAGCTTGCCAACTTTGCCAAGAAATCAGCGCGCTTGTTCTCCTCTCTAGGAATCTGGAGGACTGTTAATTCTTTCATCCCCCTGGCTAGCTCTCTAAATCTGGCTAAATACCTTTGCATATTTTCCTCTCTTGTTTCAAACTCTCCACTAATTTGCTTGCAAAAAAGCTACGAGTCTACCCTAGCGCTGAGCCGTTCTGCCCCCAAATATTTTGCCATTCCAATCCCTCTCAAAAGGGCCTCGTACTCGGCAGCGTTGTTAGAGAACGTTGCGTCTAATCGTACGGCAAATTCAGCAGACATGCCTGTCGGGTCTATTAGAACAATTCCCGCCCTGCAGCCCTGATTGCAGACAGAGCCGTCAGTGAAGATTATCCATTCCTTCAGCTCATCAGGGGGACCGGTCATTTCCTGCATAAAATCATCTAAAGCTTGAGCCTTAATTGCTGTCCTGGCCTCAAATGCAATATCAAACTCACTCAGCTCTATGATCCACTTGACCAGCCTCCCTGATGCCTCTGGTTTGTCCATTATATTTTTTAATGGGAGATTAGTTCGCACCATGACTATGTAAGAGAGAAAGTATGGTCGCAATTTTCGAGCGGTTCCAACTAGGGCCAGCATTGCCCTTTCCACCTCTACATACCTAACATCTGCTGCATGTAAGACCTTGCTCCAAAAATATACTGGCCTCTGTATTTTGCCATCCTCCCTGAATAGGACAGAGCTGACCGCTTGTTGTCATACAGATAGATATAGCACCAGGGGCTCCCCTTGGACGGGCTTTGTGAGCAAGATCATGCCAGCTAGATACTCTTTCAGCAATCGGAAGGCCTCCTCGCATTCATCACTCCATTGAAACCTAGCCTTCTTTCTTAAGGCTTGAAAAAATGGCAAGCTCTTTTCCGCAGACCTGGACACAAACCTGCTCAAGGCGTTGATTCGTCCTGCCAAGCATTGCATCTCCCTCACATTCCTAGGCGCGCTCATTTCCATAATGGCCCTCACTTTCTCAGGGTTAGCCTCAATACCCTTTGGGTTGAGCTTCATCTTATACTTTCGCAGAGTATCAAAGGTTTCCCTTGGATCGTGTACATGTGATGTTGCCCTTATGCTTTTGACTAACATGTCATCCACGTACACCTCCATATTCCGGCCAAGCTGATTCTTGAACATTTTATCCACCAATCGCTGGTAGGTAGCGCCTGCGTTTTTAAGGCCAAAGGGCATGACCACATAGCAATACGTCCCATTCGGAGTTATAAAGCTGACGCGCTTCCAATCCTCTTTAGCTAGCCTGATCTGGTGGTATCCCTGCGAGGCGTCCATCATGCTCAAGAGCTCACAACCAGAAGTGGAGTCTATGAGCTGGTCAATTCTTGGCAACGGATAATGGTCTTTTGGACAGGCGCGATTTAGGTCTCGAAAATCGATGCACATCCGCCAGTCATCTGTCTTTGGGACCATCACTTCATTAGAAAGCCATTCTGGAAATTGTATTTCCTGGATGTGCCCCGCTTTCAAGAGCTTCTCTACCTATGCTTCTATAATGGCCTCCTTTTCTGGTCCGAAATTGCGTTTTTTCTGCTTAACCGGCTTCATGTCGGGGCGAATATTGAGGCGATGTTCAGTGATCTCAGGGTCTATCCCTACTAGATCTTGGGGGTACCAAGCGAAAACATCCGCACTCTCTCTTAGCAACGCCACCAGGTCTGTCAAAACCCCTGGACTAAGCGTCGCACCCACACGAAGAGTTCTGCTCGTATCGCCTGGAACGACCTCTACTAGCATTAACCCTTCCTCTCTTCTTGCCAGTTCTTGCTGCGGCTGCTCTGTCCGAGCCTTTTTACTCACCATTTCTTCATCGTTTCGTCGTATACACTCCACATACGTCTGGCGTGAGGCATACTGATCTCCCCTTACCTTGCCGGTTCCTTCCTCAGTAGGGAATTTCATTTTCATATGGAAGACCAAGATCACGGCTTGGAACTGACTTAAAGAGGGTCGGCCCAGCATGACGTTGTACGAAGATGGCGCGTCTACCACCAAAAAATGCACCATCCGGGTTACACGATAAGGCTCCTCTCCTAAAGTTACAAGGAGCCTAACCGCTCCTATCATCTTTAGAGCACCTCCCGCGAACCCTACCCGAGACGTGGTCACATCTTCGAGATCGACATCCAATCTTAGCTTCTTGAAACAATCAAAGAATAAGATATCCACAGAACTCCCTGTATCCACGAAAATTCTGCGTACATTGTAGTTAGCGATAGTGACTTTTATGACCAGGGCATTCATGTGTGGAGCCAATATCCCATCGTAGTCTTCTGCGCCAAAGCAGATGTTCGGGGCAGATGCCAATTGCCCGACCTCTCGGGGTGTCCTGATCAGGTCCTTGGCAGCCCTGACATAACTGTGCTGCGCTCTTTTAGAGTGCTCATCCAGCTCTCCTCCTGTGATCATTTGGATTTCTCCATGAATGACCTGGGCCTGGTCAGATCTTTTCCCTACTACTCGCATCCTATCCTGATCTCCTCCACTTTGCCGAGATTGGTCATAATTTTTGTTGCTTGTTCTGGCTTCATCTTTTCTCATTCGGACATATTCCTTCAAATGTCCGGCCTGAACCATTCTTTCCAATTTGTCCTTCAAGTGTGTGCATTCATCCGTATTGTGCCCATACTCATTATGGAAGCGACAGAAACGATCTGTCCTTTCTTTTATTGGTTTCTGCGAGTACGTCTTAGGCCACTTGAGCTCTGGGTGGTGCTCTATTGCCTGCAGTATTTTGCCTTGAGGTGTCGCATGGGGAGTATACTTATCAAACCGAGGTCTACCCATTGACAGCTCTTGCCTGGGCTTTTTTGTCGCGACCCTATCGTCCCTGTCATACCTTTCTCTCTTCTTTTCCCCGTCATCCTTGAGTTTCAAGGCTTCTTCTAAGTGGATGTATTTTGCATCTCTCTCAAAGAGCTCTCCGAACTTCAACGCTGGCTTTACTACCAGCGACTGAAAGAATTCTCCCTTCCTCAAACCTTGTGCCAGAGCATTTACAAGCAGCTCTTCCGACGCCGAGGGCACTTCCAGCTTTGTTGTTGTGAACCTATTGATGTAGGCACGTAGGCTCTCATTCTCTTTCTGCTTTGAACTAAAGAGCTCGAGCGGCATTTTTTGATACTTCCTACAGCTCGTAAACTGATGTAGGAAGGCCGAGCTGAATTCATCAAAGTTGCTGATAGATCTCGGCGGCAATTGGCTGAACCAGAGCTGTGCCGATTTGGTAAAGGTCATTGGAAAGACCCGGCACATAACTGAATCGGAAAATTTGTGCAGCGCCGCTGCTATCTCAAAACGGTTGAGGTGGTCTGCTGGATCCGTCGTCCCGTTGTATTCAAAACCTAAGGATCGATAGGACGCTGGGACGTCATCGCGTATGACCTCCTCCGTAAACGGGGTGCCTCGCCGTACCGGCGTCGCACCTGCACCCACCATCTTCTTCCTAAATTCACGCACCTCTTTCTGCAAGCTTTGCATCTTCTCAGCCAGGCCGGGGTTAACCTGGCTGGCAGTGTCGCCGTCAGATGTGGCAAGATGCTCTTCTCTGTCTGGCTGGTGTACTCCCTCTGTACGCCGAGCGTGCAGTGGCTCTATTTCTGCCGCCGGGATTGCCCGCGCCGGCAGTGTGCCGGCCGGCGGCGTTGCCATTTCAGCAAATTTTTTCTCGACCGCTGCCTCCACGGCTTTGCCGATCAACTCTGACAGCTGTGTTAGAAGCGATTCATTGAGAGAGATAGCCACAGCCGCAGCAGGCCCCCTCAGAGGCGGTGGTGTGGATCTCGGCGGATCTACCATGGCCGATCCCGTTGCATCTGGTATCGATGATGATCCTGGTGCTTGCTGTGTGTAAGCATGCATGTAGGAACTTGGAGTGCCACCCAACTCCCCTATCAAACTTCGCTTCAAATCGTCCGAAGTCATCCTCACGTCTTAGCTCGATCGAATTCCCACAGACGGCGCCAATTTGTTCCGACCAGAATGTAGATCACTCCGGGAACAAGCTGGGAACTAGGAAGACCTTCCAAACCTACACCACAAACAAGGGTTAGAAAGGACCACCGGTGGTTTTCCGGTGGAAACCTCTCCGATGCTTAAGTTAGTAAGCGTTGAGGTGTTTTCCAGAAAATAATAAGGAATGTTTTAGAAGACATACCTTTTTCAGCCCCAAGGCTGGAATATTTATAGCCTTTCCCATGGTGGGGACCCCGGCCGGGGTCTCAGGGGTACATGGCGAGAATCAAGGGTTGTTACGCAACCGATTCTGACAAGTGGTCCCACTTGTCTCCTTATCGGGTGTCAAAAGACCAGGCATGTCTTAGTCTGGTTTTCTCTTCCTATCCTAGGATCATGATTCCTGAGCTGAACAATTCTCCAATCGCCAGGTCTTTCATGCGAAGGCATACTATCTTCATTCCCTTTTATTTGGCCAAGCTTGGACTTATAGCCTCTAACTCATCCCGAGCTATTCCTTCTCAGATTCTGGACTGGCGTGTCAGTTCCGTGTGAATTACTTTAAGAGGAGATTCATCTGATCCGCCACGGAAGTTTAGCCCAGGTCTTGGTAGAGTCGTTACCCCTTTTAAACCTAGCCCCAAGACAGATCTATCCATACCAGGCCAGATCCGTTCTCGCCCTATCACGTTACATCGTCATGCATAACCGCATCCATGAATGGGGTACCCCTTCATGCTGGTACCGTGCTTGCATTTGCCATCCTTCTCTTGACCTCCCCGACCTCTTTCTGCAAGTTCTGCATCTGTTTAGTGAGGTACGGGTTAGTTTGGCTTGATGTTTCACTTTCAGAAGCGGAAAAATTCTCTTCCTCCTCCTGGAGAGGAGTTTAGACCGTGCAATGGACGCGTGGTGGTTCCGTCTTTGGTGGCAGAACTGTCTGGGATGGGGTTGTTTTGAACGGGGGCATCGAGAACTCGGTGAAATTCCTGTCCACAGCCACTTCTACGGCCTTACCGATGAGGTCAGACAGTTGTCTGAGAAAGGAATCATTCAGCAATGCGGCGTCAACTTGTGCGGATCCACTAGGGGGAGGTTGTGTTGCGTCTGGTCGTGCTGCCGCTGATGGTCCTACCACTGACGGCCCAATCGTGTTAGGCGCACCCGTCGGAGTGGCAGAGCTTGGTGTGCCACCCAGCTCCGCCACCAGATTCCGCCGGAGTCCATCTGAAGCCATGTCTTATCTCACGTCTTAACCTTGATTTTCCCAAAGACGACGCAAATTGTTTCACCTAGAAAATAATTACACCAAACTAAAATATTCCCTTTCACGAACACTCTGACCTTCTTGATGAACAAACCTGGCCTGCACCCAGAAACACGTTAGAAAGGACCACCAGAGGATTTCCGGTGGAAACCACTCCGATGCTTAAGTTAGTTAAGCGTGTCATATATATCAGTGAGCAATGAAAGGAATGCACAAGAATGTCCTACCTCTCTTAGCCTTGGGACTGAACTATTTATAATTTTCCATAGTGGGGACCTCTTCCGGGATCCTGGAAACAGAATCAGGGAATATCGGGCCATTATGCAAATAATCACGACAAGTGGTCCCACCTATTCCCTTCTAGGAGGCCAGATTGCTTAGTCTCATAATGTTGTCCTCCTATAATCATTTCTCAGAGTATTCGTATCAGAGTAGGATGTTCTTCCTAACTCTAGACCTCTTGACCTAAATCTCATCCGAGAATTTTAGGTCAGATCAGGATTATCCTGAGCTAGGGTAATTCCCTCCTCATCTCAATCTATTTTCCTGACCTCCTCTGGGAAAGTCAACTCAGAACCTCACGAGGCCAAAGCAGGTCAGGCCCCTGGGCACTTTCTTGTGATCCTTGACCAGGTCTACCCCAATCCAGGTCTGCCTACTCAGGTCTCATCACATCTTTTAACTTGGCACCATTTGACAGAAAAGGCGATTTTCAAATTTGGTAGCAGAAAATGAAATGTATTTTGGTTCAACAAAAAGTTTCAAAGTGGTTCAGTTTTCATTTACTTCTGGAACTACAACCGAGAAAAAAGCTAAAATTGATGAATTCTCATTTTTCATCTATAATTCTGAATTTAATTGAATCTGTGTTACGTAAATGTGACAAACTTGACAAAAGAACTTTGGGAAAAAATGGAAGAGCTTTACATTGAAATATCTTTGCCAAGTAAACTGCTTTTACTTGAAAAGGTTTTTAAATTTAAGTTTGATTTGTCTAAAGACATTGATGGAAACTTTGACGTTTTTATAAAACTTATTCGGACATCAAGAAAACTAGTGATAAACACATTGATGATTATTCCCCTATTTTATTTTAAATGCCATTCCTGATTTTTACAATGGTGTTAAATCAGCTATTAAGTATGGTAGAGATTAGGTAAGTCTCGATACAGTTATAAATAGTTTAAAAAGCAAAGAATTATATTTAAAACCAAATAAGTAATTAATAGTCAAGGCAAGGTTAATTTTGTTAGGGGTAGGTTGAAAAACCATTTTCAAAACTATCTGACCTCCACTAAACAAAATAACCCAATTTTTTCTAAAAGAAAGACAAAGAAAAGAGTAGGTTTAAATCTCGTCCAACTGGTCATAAGTGTTATAATTGTGGTGATCCTATTCATTATATAAATAATGTCCCCACCCCAAGAAAAACAAACAACAACTTGATCATGCGAATATGATCATCGGTTAGAAACTCATATTCTATTTCATCCTCCACCTCATCATCAAATTTATCTAGTTCACTTTTAACCGGGTCATATAACCAGACATCAACATCCTCTAATTGTATTGAGTTGTGTGTATCTAAACCATCATCTTAAAATGATTGATCAGGTACGAGCTTAATAAATTCTACATTTGACCTTGATACGTTGCCCACCAATCTATTTTATTTTGTTTTAAACTTGAATATGGGCGGTAGTAAACTTGATCAGCTTGGCAAATGAGTATGAACGACTTATAGAAATTAAATCTATACTTATGGTTGACATCAACGAGATTATATTGAGGACCAAACCTTGTGCCTTTGGAAGTTGGATCAAACCACTCATAATTAAATAAAAGTGTGCTCTTGTAAAGCAACACTGTATATTCTAGTCTCATAACTTCTGAGACGACCGTAATAATCATACTCATCATCCACATAGTTATTTCCTCTTATACAAGCACTAGTGCTCGAAGTTGATCTACCTGATCTGTGTGCAACTATGTGAAACCTATATCCATTTATATTGCAAACATGATGTGTAGTCACACGTCGTGATAGACCTACTAATAGACTCTTGATATACTAATGAACAACATTGTTCAAGGGATCTTGTGGCTATAATGATGAAATGAGAAACAATATTTTATTTATTAAACAATCTATTGCAAATTGAGAAGTATATGACAAGTAGATCAGTCTAAAGTAGCTTATTTTCCATTTTCTCATTGAGCCCACAATTTGTAATTTATGGTTGGAAGCACTTTATGACCTTTGTAAAAACACTACATATATTATAACTAAAATAGTTTTAGTTTATTATATATATGCAATCGTTACATAGATTTAAAGTGAATACTTGTACCAGATATAATCTTGGGCCTAACTACAATTCAGTAGAGCTTAAGTTCTTGAGGCCAAATTCTTTTTTATCTAAGAATTCTTTTCCCGTTGCTGCAAAGGTTTCATCAAAATTCTTAAACATTACAGGAACGTCATCATCATGATTGCCTGCAGCGTCTTGGCCATCATCATTCTGATGCAAATCTATTCTTTTCACGGACACGTGGTCCTCAAATTAGTATGAACTGAAAGTTGACCACTCTTCAATAACATACGCGGTTGCTATTGAGCCCTCAATACTCGCCTATTTTTTAACACCATTCTTCATTTTGGAAAGATACTTTGAATGGATATTATCAATCTGTACTGCATTGGGACAATAAATCTTGCTTCATATACTAAGTGAACAGACAGATGCTCAATAGAGCCAAAAAATTATGCAAAAAGATATTTTAAAGTTGACACAATATTAGAGGAATATCATGCTCTAGATTACTCATATCATCAGCTCGATAACCGTGGAAGTGAGGTCCTTGAACAACAAACTCAACTCCATTAGCGACTTCCACACTGGTCATGGAACCAGTTCTTGAAAGGCAATTTGTATCAACCTTTTCATGAATTTATCTCGAATGATATCGATCCATTCATATCAACCCAAAGTCCAGGTTTAATGCGTATCAATCTAAAAAATTGAGATCTTTTACCCATTCACAAAAGATAACTTTTGATGCCTATCTAGTTTGTAATTAGCTTTAAGATCCTTTATAACGCGTCTTGCTTAATCTCAGAACAAAGATAATATTCATTCCACTCATATCTTGAGTTTGGAGTATCTTTTGTCTTCCCATCCATATTTATAATAGTGGTGAACACATTTTGAAGGCATTTTTCTCTATGTGCATAACATATAAATTATACCGAATAAAACTAATGCTCCAGTATGTCAAATCCCAAATGATGATTCTT
The DNA here is from genome assembly GCA_014905375.1 of Phtheirospermum japonicum. Lineage (NCBI taxonomy): Eukaryota > Viridiplantae > Streptophyta > Magnoliopsida > Lamiales > Orobanchaceae > Phtheirospermum > Phtheirospermum japonicum. The sequence continues at coordinate 1,881,216 of BMAC01000087.1, forward strand.
TTTCTCCAACCACTTGTCTTCAATATATGTCCATTAACACGTGTTGTATCTAGACCATTGACTTTAAGAAGTGATGGGGCAATAAGTTGGTCAGACCTAATTTGGGGTAGATCTGATTCGGAAGATCTGGAGTAGTACGAAGAAGAAAGAGCTGCTTTGCTTGAGTGAGGGTCTGGCCAGACCTGTTGGGAAAATAGGATACCAGGAAAGATGGGAACAACTCTCCTTTTTTCCTGGGCTGAAGGAGCGCTCTACCGGAAAAGAAAGGAGGAAGACCTGTTTTCCTGACTCTTGATAAGGAGACAAGCGGGACCACTTGTCAGAATTAGTTACGTAACGACCCGTGATTCGCGGAGTGTGCTCCTAGGATCCCGGCTGGGGTCCCCACTAGGAAAATCTATAAATATCTCAGCTGCAAATTTGAGAGAGGTAGGTCATCCTTTTGAGCATTCTTGCCTTCTTTCTGGAAAACACCTCAAACGCTTATTGACTTAAGCATCGGAGAGGTTTCCACAGGAAAACCACCGGTGGTCCTTTCTAATATGTTTTTGTGGTGTAGGCTCAGGAAGCTCTTGGTCTTTCAAGTATTGTTCGGGTGGCTCACTTTTTGGGCTGAAACAATTGGCGCCGTCTGTGGGAACGGCGATCAAGTTAAGACGTGAGATTTTCTGTTTATTTCATGGCTTCAGACGGTTTACGACGGAACTTGGTGGGTGAGCTCGGTGGAACCTCTAGTTCCGCCGCACTATGGGGGATGCCCAGGTCGACAGATACATCGGCGATGGGGCCAGGAGTGACAGCGCCATCGACAGGGACCACGCCAGGCACTACGCCGCCCCCGCTCGGTAGATCTGTGCCAGCCACGGGTGGTTCATTTAACGCATCCTTCCTTTTGCAGCTCTCAGAGATGATCGGCAAAGCCGTGGAGACGGCGGTAGAAAAGAAGTTCGCGGAGATGGAGACGCCGCCATCCAACACACAACCAGCACGGACTGTCCTGGTGATGGGAACGGAGCCATTGCGAGGACAGCACGCGGACCGAGCTCCCTTACATGATGGGGAAGAGCACTTCTCCACCTCTGACAGCGAGACCTCAAGCCAGGCTAATCCGGGTCTGGCCGAACAGATGCAGAGTCTGCAAAAAGAGGTAAGGGAGTTTAAGAGAAAAATGGCGACGGGTAGTGTGACTCCGGCAAGAAGGGGCACGCCGTTTACTGAGGAAGTTATGCGAGATGATGTGCCAGCTTCATACCGCTCCCTAGGCTTCAAGTACAATGGAACCACGGACCCGTGGGACCATCTCAGTCGCTTCAAGATCGCGGCAGCCCTACATAAATTTTCGGATGCTGTCATGTGTCGAGTCTTCCCGATGACTTTTACTAAATCAGCGCAGCTCTGGTTTATTCTGCTGCCGCCTAGGTCCATCAGCAGTTTTGATGAGTTCAGCTCAGCCTTTTTACACCAGTTTACGAGCTGTAGAAAGTATCAGAAAATGCCACTTGAACTTTTCAGCTGGAAGCAGAAAGAGAATGAGAGCCTCCGTGCTTATATCAATAGGTTTAAAACCGCCAAGTTAGAGGTGCCCTCTGCGTCTGAAGAACTGTTGGTGAATGCCCTAGCGCAAGGTTTGAGACGAGGGGATTTCTTTCAGTCGTTGGTGGTGAAACCAGCTCTGAAATTTGGGGAGCTCTTGGAGAGAGCGGAAAAGTATATCCATCTAGAAGAAGCTTTGAAGATTAAGGATGAGGGAGAAAGGAAGAGAGAGAGGCATGAGCGCGAGGACAGGGGAACTCTAAAAAAACTTAGGCCAGACCTGTCTGGAGGGAGGCCTCGCTTTGATAAATACACTCCTTTAGCAACCCCACAGGGAGAAATCTTGCAGGCAATCGAGAAGCATCCAGACCTGAAGTGGCCAAAGACTTACTCGCAGAGGCCCAGGAGGGAAAAATCAGATCGTTTCTGTCGCTTCCACAACGAGTATGGGCACGAAACTGACCAGTGTACCCATCTAAAGGATGAGTTGGAAAGGTTAGTTCAGGCTGGGCATCTAAAAGAGTATGTTTGGATAAGGAGAGAGGAAGCCAGGTCTGGTAAAAAGAATTATGATCGGTCTCCGACGAATAGGGGCAGCCAAGATAGGGTGCATACTGAGGCGAGAAGATCTGATCAGACTCAGGTCATCCATGGAGAGATCTAGATGATTACCGGAGGAGAATTTGAGGAGCATTCCAAGCGAACACGACACAATTATGTCAGAGCTGCACAAGACCTAGTTCGAAAATCACGGGACGTGGGACAAATGACCTCTACCCCTAACATCTGTTTCGGGTCAGAAGACGGCGATGGTATTCTAGCCCCTCACATGGATGCTCTGGTTATTACGGCAACTATCGCTAATTGTAATGTCCGTAGAATTTTTGTGGATACTGGGAGCTCCGCCGACATTTTGTTTTATAATTGCTTTAGGCAATTGAAAATAAATGTTGAGCTGGAAGAGGTCACCACTTCTCTAGTTGGTTTTGCAGGGGTAGCCCTGAAGCCCTTGGGAGCAGTGAGGCTCCTTGTGACATTAGGAGAAGAGCCGTATAGGGTGACAAGAACGGTGCGTTTCCTGGTGGTGGATGCACCTTCTTCTTATAATGTCATGTTAGGCCGGCCATCTTTGAGCCAGTTCCAGGCTGTTATATTCGTCTTTCATATGAAGATGAAGTTTCCAACGGAAGACGGAACGGGAGAGGTTAGGGGTGACCAATATGCCTCAAGACAGACTTACGTAGAGTGCATCAGGAGGAATGAGGAGGAGGAATGACAGAGCAAAAGGGCTAGAGTAGAGCCGCCAAAGACAGATCTGGCCAATAGAGAGGAAGGATTGATGATGGTCGAAATAATACCAGGGGATGAGAGTCGGGTCCTTTGAGTAGGGACAACCCTCAGTCCGGAAACCTTGACAGATCTAGTGGCATTATTGAGAAGCAGCGCGGATGTGTTTGCTTGGTCCCCAGAAGATCTAGTAGGGATCGACCCAGAGGTGGCAGAGCATCACCTCAACATCAGCTTGGATGCAAAGCCAGTAAAGCAGAAGAAACGCAATTTTGGACCTGAGAAGGAGGCTGTCATAGAAGCTGAGGTGGAAAAACTGTTAAGGGCTAAGCATATCCAGGAAATACAGTTCCCTGAATGGCTTTCTAATGCTGTCTTGGTTCCCAAGACTCAGGAGGACTGGCGCATGTGTATTGATTTCAGAGATCTCAATCGTGCTTGCCCAAAAGATCATTATCCTTTACCCAGAATCGATCAGCTCGTCGACTCTACTGCTGGATGTGAGCTCTTAAGTATGATGGATGCATCCCAAGGGTATCACCAGATTAGATTAGCCAGAGACGATTGGAAACAGGTCAGCTTTATTACCCCAAAGGGGACGTATTGCTATGTTGTGATGCCTTTTGGTTTGAAAAATGCAGGAGCCACCTATCAACGTTTGGTTGATAAGATGTTTAAGAATCAACTGGGGCGAAACATGGAAGTTTACGTGGATGATATAATAGTTAAGAGTGTGAAAGCAACGTCGCATGTGGAAGACCTGCGAGAGACCTTTGATACACTGCGACGGTATAGGATGAAGCTTAATCCTAGGAAATGCGCATTCGGAGTTAGAGCTGGCAAATTCCTAAGCTACATGGTCACGGAGAAGGGTATCGAAGCAAATCCCGAGAAGGTCAGAGAAATTATGGACATGCGGGCGCCTAAGAATATGAAAGAGCTGCAATGCTTAGCAGGGCGTATTAACGCGTTAAATAGATTTGTGTCTAGGTCTGCAGAAAGGAGTTTACCATTCTTTCAGGCTTTAAGGAAGAAAGCAAGATTCCAGTGGAACGATGAGTGTGAGGAAGCATTCAAAGCATTGAAGGAGAATTTGGCTAGCATGACCTTGCTAACAAAGCCTGTCCTAGGAGAACCCCTCATTTTATACTTGTCAGTTGGGCAACAGGCAGTTAGTTCTGTCTTACTTCGAGAAGAGGGGAAGATACAGAAACCGGTTTACTATTGGAGCAAGGTCTTGCATGAGGCTGAAATAAGATATGTGGAGGTAGAGAGGGCAGTACTGGCCCTCGTAGGAACGGCCCGGAAATTACGTCCGTATTTCCTGTCGCATAGTATAATTGTACGAACGAATTTGCCTTTGAAAGCAGTCATGGAAAAACCAGAGGCGTCGGGAAGGCTGATCAGATGGATAATCGAGTTAAGTGAATTTGATATCAGCTTTGAGACCAGAACAGCGATTAAAGCTCAGGCCTTGGCAGATTTTATGCAAGAAATGACTGGCCTTCCCGAAGAACTAAAGAGATGGACGATCTTTACGGATGGCTCTGTCTGTAATCAGGGCTGTGGAGCATGAATTGTTCTTATTGATCCAGAAGGCATGTCTACTGAGTTTGCTATCCGGTTAAATACAACATTCTCTAATAATTCTGCGGAGTACGAAGCTCTTTTAAGAGGTATTCAGATGGCAAAAGACCTCGGAGCAGATCACGTATGTGCCAAGGTTGATTCTCAACTTGTTTGTAAACAAATTAACGAAGAATTTGAGACAAGGGAGGAACATATGCAGAGGTACTTGGCCAAATTCAGAGAGCTGGCCAGGAAAATGAAAGAGTTAACAGTCCTCCAGATTCCTAGAGAGGAAAATGGACGGGCTGACTTCCTGGCGAAGGTGGCCAGCTCAGCTTTAGATTGTCAAGAGAGAGTGATTACCTTGTTACAAGCGGGCGGAGAATTCGGGACAGAGTAGGTAGGTTCAGTTATTGAGAAAGATGATTGGCGCTCTCCCATAAAGACATACCTGGAACAGGGAGTCTTACCAAATGATAAAAAAGAGGCAGCAAAGGTACAAACCAGGCCTGCTAGATTTTGTTTAAATAAGGGAGAATTATTTAGAAGAGGATTTGGTCAGCCTCTTCTGAGATGTTTAAGCAGTACAGAAGGAGATCTGGTCCTTAGAGAAATCCATGAGGGATGTTGTGGTAACCACATGGGTGCCAGAGCTCTGTCAAGTAAGATCTTAAGAGCAGGGTATTTCTGGCCCCATCTACGAGAAGAGGCGGAAAAATTCGTACGTGCATGTGAGAAATGCCAAAAAAATTCAACGCTAATACACAGGCCAGCCGAGGAGCTCATGCCGATGAGCTCTCCTTGCCCATTCGCCAAATGAGGGATAGATCTGGTTGGTACCTTTCCCATGGCCCCTGCTCAAAAGAGGTTCTTGATAGTGGCAATCGATTATTTCAGTAAATGGGTGAAAGCGGAAGCCATGGCCAAAATTACCAAAGATGCAGTTATGAAATTCCCATGGAAGAACGTGGTATGTAGGTATGGCGTCCCCAGAATTCTGGTCTCAGATAATGGAACACAGTTCATGGGCTCTAGAATCAGAGCATGGTGTTTGAAAATGAAAATCGATCAACACTTCACCTCCGTTTACCATCCCCAAGCTAATGGACAGGTAGAGGTCACCAATCGCATATTGGTCCAGGGGATCAAAACTCGTTTGGAAAGAGCTGGGGGCAAATGGGTGAATGAGCTGAGCGCAGTCTTATGGGCCTATAGGACTAACCCCAAAGAGAGCACGGGGGAAACGCCTTTCAGCTTGGTCTATGGTATGAACGCGGTGATACCTGCAGAGATTAGCTTGGAAACTCAACGAATTTAGAACTTTGATGAGAAGCCGAATGAGTCTTTGATGCAAGATGCTCTGGACTTAGTCGAAGAAAGAAGAGACAGAGCCGCCACAAGGATGGCCCATATCAATGGGCGAATAAAGGCCATATATGACAGATCTGTTGTGAAAAGACAGTTCCAGGTTGGAGACCTGATCTTAAGAAGATCTGATTTAGGGAAGTCCAAGGGGAAATTGGATGCCGCATGGCAGGGACCCTTCCAAATTGTCCAAGTCTTATCTGGGGGAGCTTACAAGCTATAAGAACTGGATGGCACAATAGTCCCTCGCGCTTGGAACATCGTCAATTTACGAAAATTTACACCTAATTGTAATGACTTTATGTTTGTTTGATTGAATAGATTTACAGTTGAATTTGCAGTTCACGGCAGGAGTAAACCAATAAGACATATTCAAAATATTGACGGATGTGCTTATTGATAATTAAAAGAACTTCCAACAAAAACAAGAAAAGTACAAGTAGACATCTTCGCAGAGCATTAGCAATCACAGGGACACAAATCACAAGCATGAAAAAGTAAAAATACAGCCTTAGGATGGGGGTGCAGAATCGAGAAGTTGACGGAGCCGCTGGATCTCGTCCTCATGTTCCAAAAGACGGACACGAAACTGGTCTGACACCTCCACCGCGATGTCCCAGTCAACGTGCATCTCCGCGTTCTCCCTCTTCAGGTCAACAATGATTTGTTGAAGGCGTTGTTGTTCACTACGGAATTGCGATTTCTTCTCGGCCAGCTTCTCCGTACGTTCTCGCAACTGATCCTGCATTTGGGAGATTTCTTCCTTAAGACGACCCTTCTTATGAAGCAGTCGGATATGCTCCTCAGTGGAAAAGACGTTGGGAGACGATGAAGACGCCATTATGCAAGGGAAATAAGCCGAGAGGGGACACCATTATATAGGGAAGGAAAAAGTGGGAAGTCGCTTTAATTTAGTGCACAAAGGGCTTAGAAAAGGCGGGAAAATAAATTTGAGTTTTGGCGCGCAAAAAAGAACAGATAAGCCAAGATTGGCTAAGGACGGATGTCCTGAAGTTTGCCTAACCTGATTGTCAGTATAAGCCAGGATTGGCTAAGGACGGATGTCCTGAAATTT
>BMAC01000087.1:1888405-1955238 GCA_014905375.1 Phtheirospermum japonicum
CGGATGTCCTGAAATTTGCCTAACCTGATTGCCAGTATAATCCAGGATTGGCTAAGGACGGATGTCCTGAAATTTGTCTAACCTGATTGTCAGTACAAGCCAGGATTGGCTAAGGACGGATGTCCTAAGATTTTCCTGACTTGATTGTCAGTGTAAGCCAGAAGGTTAAGGACGAATGTCCTGAGATTTTCTTGACCTAAATTATGGTTAAGCCAAAACTGGATACAAACGGTTGTCCTTGGCTTTATCCAACATGAAGTATGGGTCCATGTTAACAGGCTTGGTCTCCTGATCTGAATGTCAAGAGCCATCTAATTAGCTTATACAGACAGACCTGACCTGTCGGTCCGCAGGAATGTATGAACGTGTTGGACTGGACTAAAATACAGACCCTTCAAAGGTAAAAATGCTTAATAGTTAACATTATTGTGCATGAATTGAACGACTAAAGATGGATTAATATAGCGCGTATTAAGAAAGAAACTAGAGAAATTCGCACCGGCTACCTACACCTTTTCAATGAAAAAGGTTGGCGACTTTGATTACAGAGGATTGCAGGGAAAACATTGAAAAAATAATAAAAACTACGATGTTTAGCTATGAGAAGTTCTTCGGTCTGAAGCCAGAACTCGACGAACTCGCCAGATTTCACGCTCTGTTTCGTGCAGGCGGCGGCGATATTTGTCAGAGCGATCGGCAAGCATCGGAACTTCGCCGGCGGTGGCAGTCAAGCGACCCACCGATTCGGCCAGGTCCGCCTTCTCCTCTTGAAGTTGACGGTTAGCTTGCCGAAGTTCAGCCCACTCTCTTTTTGTAGAAACGTTTCTTCTAGCGCTTCCTTTCCAGCAGTCGATAGAGATAACCAACTTTTTCCTTGAGTGCGACCAGTTGGTCGGAAAGATTGAATTTCTCCACGACTAGGGAGATGTTTTTTCTCTTCACCGCATTGAGTTCTTCGATCAGAGGAGAGGAAGACATTTTTCAGATTTATTGATGATGAATAATGAAGACATGAACGTATTTAAAATGAAGACGCGTGTAAAAGGAATCAAAAAGTACTAGGGTTTCCAGAAAATCAAGAAACCCTAAAAATCCAAGAGTCGCAACAAAGACAAAAAGCATTAATTGACATTAAGTAAAATAGTCTGGGTACAAAACATGCATCGGAAAGTGACAGACTAGCCACACAGGCAAAACATCAGGTCTATCTAAAAATACAACAGAGGCATGGAAAGCTACGGCTCCACATCCAGCTCTGCGGCTAGCTGTCCCACTACATCTTCAACCAGGGCGCCGGGGGATGTTCCACCTGGCAACTCACCCAGACCAGCGAAGGTTGGGGAGGGAGAAGAGTCAAGGATATCTAGGGCAAGATCCTTGCCTGGATGAGATGCAGCAGGAGGAGAGTGGAAAAGAGAAAAGATGTGCTCCACAAACTCCGTAGCCTCCGCAAGGTGCAAGCGGTCCTGCTCCCAGGCATAAACAAAAGAGGCAGGCTCAGGAGGATTTTTCAGTGGAAGGGCCCGATTAAAGATAGCGCTGGGGTCAGCTGCATTGGTTGCACTCCACTTGGCCTGCTCGTCGAGGGCAAAGTTGTAATAGCTCATGGCCTCGGGAAGGAGCAAAGAGTAGAGCTCTTTGGATCCTAAGAAATCCCTCTTGGCCTCCTCTCTAGCCAACTGAATTAGCCTTAGGCCCTCTTCGAAGCCTAAAAATCCCATCCTCCACTCTGCCTTAGCTTTGATCAAGGACTCGTCCGCCAAACTACGAGCTTCAGCTAAGGCTTCGTCCCTCGCCTCAGCGCGAGCAGTCTCGATCATCTTCGCCTGCGCTTTGCGCATCTCCTCCATTTCAGCCTTCGCTTTCTTGAGCTTCTCTCTCAGCTCTCCCAGCTCTTCCAATTGCCTTTTTAGCTACACTCCTCTCTCCTTGGCAAGAGTCCTGATGCGCTCCATTTTCAGGATGAGCTCCTTATTCTCCTTAACCACGTCAAACTGGATCAGCGATCTAGACATGCGGGTGGCTAGAAGTGTCTTCTTGGAGATAGCCTAAAAAAAAAAGAGAAAGAAGGAAAATTTTTAGCATAGAAGCAAATTATGTGACGTGGGTACGAGGAACAAAATCTTAACCGGGCCTCATCCTGGCACCATGAATCCAGTAGCTGGTGATCCGTCATTCTTTCCAGGTCCAGTTGGTCTGCTGGTAGCATTTGCCGGAGCAGGTATTGTACGGCAGTCTCCCCCGAGCAGTTGGCGATGGAATTAATCGGAGGCGGACCACTGCGAGTACCAGCAGAAGGGGCATTATGAGCTGAGGAGATCAGGGCGCGGCCGCTGGGGGCTGTGCGTGGCCTCTTGGACAGGGGAAGTGTATCTTCCTCCGAGTTGGAAGAAGAGGGTCTGGAAAGGGCAGATCGCGAAGGCAGTGGAGCAGGACCAAGGCTGATTTCTGGAAGGGAGTCCTGCACAGGATTAGAAGGCCCCACCCCTTGCTCGATAGCCTTGGGAGGTTCACTGGCTTTCCTTTGGGCTGCCTCGATCATCTCGCGCATCATCTTGTCTGAAAGCACCAAAAAAGAGGGTTAACGATAAAAATAAGCCAGCCAGACAAACCAGGAAGGAGAAAAACTATACCAATCTCTTTGGTTAAAGGGGCTGTTTCTGACTTATTGTTAAAAAAAATCCAAGACAGAGGGAAGGAGAAGGTCAGTCACATGGAGAGGGTTCTCATTTAAGGTAGAGATGATTTTCTTTATACGGGAAGACCTGTNAAAAAAGAAAAGGAAAATTTTTAGCATATAAGCAAATTATATGACGTGGGTACGAGGAACAAAATATTACCCGGGCTTCATCCTGGCACCATGACTCCAGCAGCTGGTGATCCGTCATTCTTTCCAAGTCCGGTTGGTCTGCTGGTAGCATTTGCCGGAGCAGGTATTGTACGGCAGTCTCCCCCGAGCAGTTGGAGATGGAACTAATCGGAGGTGGACCGCAGCGAGTACCAGCAGAGGAGGCATTATAAGTTGAGGAGATCAGAGCACGGCCGCTGGGGGTTGTGCGTGGCCTCTTGGACAGAGGAAGTGTATCTTCCTCCGAGTTGGGAGAAGAGGGTCTGGCAAGGGCAGATCGCGAAGGCAGTGGAGCAGGATTAAGGCTGATCTCTGGAAGGGAGTCCTGCACGGGATTAGAAGGCCCCACCCCTTGCTCGACAGCCTTGGGAGGTTCACTGGCTTTCCTCTTGTCTGAAAGCACCAAAAAAGAGGGTTAACGATAAAAATAAGCCAGCCAGACAAACCAGGAAGGAGAAAGACTATACCGATCTCCTTGGTTAAAGGGGCTGTTTCTGACTTATTGTTAAAAAAATCCAAGACAGAGGGAAGGAGAAGGTCAGTCACATGGAGAGGGTTCTCATTTAAGGTAGAGATGATTTTCTTTATACGGGAAGACCTGTTGGTTGAGGACAGTGGAGGATATGAGGGTAATCCTTCGATAGGCTTAGGACTAAAGCCCCAGTCCTTGCTACAATAAACAAAGAAGAATTTCTTCCTCCAATCCTTGTTGGAAGTAGGGAGTTTAGATAAAAAGTGAACCCCGGGTCGGGCCGTCAAATAAAAACAACCTGGAAAAGAGCTTTTCGCTTGGAAAAGCTGGAAGAAGGTATGAGCGGAAGGGTCCAAACCAGCGTAACGCATGGCCAGACTATAACAGACCATGGTGCGAAAGGAGTTAGGGGTAAATTGGAAAATGGGAATTTGATATATTTTGGCTATCTCCAGCATTAAGGGATGCACGGGAAGATGCAGACCTGCCTGAAATTGGTCTTGATAAAAGGTCAGCCATCCGGTTGGCAATTGACAGGCCAATATACCTGTCGGAGGGCAATAAGCGTCAAAGGGATCGGAGATTTTATGTTTATGAAAAATTTCTTCTACTGTCCTTTTACTCAGGATGGAGGTAATTTTGGGGTGATCGGCGGCGGCTGGAGGGTATTCTAGGCCACCGGAGGAGGAAGAAAGGGCAGCCACCACCGCGGCCACCGAGGAAGAGATAGATAGAGAATCTGAGTCCCCCATGGGTGAGTCAGTTAGAAGAGGGGAAGGTAGTATCGCCGTCGTGGGAGTAGCCGGCGGCGAGGAGGCATTATGAAGAGGAACGCTAGAAGACGACGCCATTTTAAAGAAATTAAAATAAGATCAGGGGCTAAGAGAGGTACCGGGCCTGTAAAAGATTGCCGGAAAAGTTAAACTGAGAAATTTGAATCGGAGAGGATCGCCAGAAATTCTGAAAGAGAAGGGAGGCTTGAGAGATTTAGAGAAGCTGAAAAATGCAAAGTGAAGGTTCAGCGGGAATAAAAAGAGATAAGATAGAATTCTAAAATGGGAATCGATAAAAGCGGGATTTTAAAAGATCCTCACATTTAATGTTGGCGGATGGACAGTACCATAGGCGGCGAACTAGAACGCTAACCGCTCTAGGATAGGGCTAACGTGGCAGCACTGGAAAAGGCATGAAAATAAAGGCTTTTGGAAATGAACCGGCACCATTAGCGCCTGTAATTAGGCTTTGACGAGGATTTCTTGGGGTCCGTGCAAAGCACGGATAATAGACCTGTAGGTCCTCATTTCTAGACACCCCTGGAATACATCAGTTCTACCCAAATACCTGTAGGGGGGAGGAGTTGATGGGGCAATAAGTTGGTCAGACCTAATTTGGGGTAGATCTGATTCGGAAGATCTGGAGTAGTACGAAGAAGAAAGAGCGACTTTGCTTGAGTGAGGGTCTGGCCAGACCTGTTGGGGAAATAGGATACCAGGAAAGATGGGAACAACTCTCCTTTTTTCCTGGGCTGAAGGAGCGCTCTACCGGAAAAGAAAGGAGGAAGACCTATTTTCCTGACTCTTGATAAGGACACAAGTGGGACCACTTGTCAGAATTGGTTACATAACGACCCGTGATTCGCGGAGTGTGCTCCTAGGATCCCGGTTGGGGTCCCCACTAGGAAAATCTATAAATATCTCAGCTGCAAAGTTGAGAGAGGTAGGTCATCCTTTTGAGCATTCTTGCCTTCTTTCTGGAAAACACCTCAAACGCTTGCTGACTTAAGCATCGGAGAGGTTTCCACCGGAAAACCACCGATGGTCCTTTCTAATCTATTTTTGTGGTGTAGGCTCAGGAAGCTCTTGGTCTTTCAAGTATTGTTCGGGTGGCTCACTTTTTGGGCTGAAACAAGAAGACCCAATCTTTCTATCTTTACCAAGATCTCCGTCCCTTACCGGACGCTCGGCAGGAGAGTGTCGACCTTCTAATTTTTCCAAAAATGGCATTTGTTTTTTTTAGAAAGGTGACCACAATCAAGAAACTTTAGTGATTATGAAACTAATATTACTCCCCTCTACATGTGAGAGTAAACGCATCCGAGAATTTCATATAGCATGGACAAGCTATTCACCCAGCCGTACTCTAACCGGACAACATTGATTAAGCAGGTCACATAACTAGAAGTTCTATTCTTAGAGATCGTATGAGGGAGCACAAACCATCCACAACTTACTCAACTTGACAATTAGAAGCTGTAGAAAAATAACATAGTATATCCTTAGGGGATTTAGGTTCTAAAATAAGAAAAATCAGTAAAATGTACTCTTCTTCCATGATGTGTTGTCAAATCACACAAAATTAAATATACCTTAACTATTTTATTGAAACAACAAATAAGAGTCGTAACTACAGAGAGCGTGGTGTGTCCTGAAAATATGCTGGTACGAGTGCCAGACCTTGTTGGAGAGACCTGATCGAATGTCACTAAGAAAGTGCCCAGTAAGTTAACCTACTATACCCTTGTGAATGTCCTGAGTTGACTTTCCCAGAGAAGGTCAGGATAAATAAATTGAGTTGAATTAAGCGAATTACCCTAGCCTAGGATAATCCTGATCTAACCTAAAACTTTTGTATGGGATTGAGGTCAAGTAGCCTAGAGTCAGGAGAAATATCCTGATCTGATCCGAATCTTCAGAGAAGGGTTATAAGAGGTCAGACTTACCGAAGGTCAGGCAGTCTGATTTTCCAGGAGGTAACAGGTGGGTCCACTTGTTATGATTATTTGCATAACGACCCGAGATTTGCGGATCCAATTTCTGAGATCCCGAAAGAGGTCCCCACTGGGGGAAGTTATAAATAGCTCAGCGTCAAGGCTGAGAGATGTATGACATTCTTGCGCATTCCTTTCATTGCCCACTAAAATACACGAACACGCTTAACTGACTTAAGCATCGGAGATGTTTCCACCGGAAATCTTCCGGTGGTCCTTTCTAACGTATTTCTGGGTGTAGGCCAGGTTTATTTCCAGGAAGATCAGAGTATTTGAGAGTGGGAATATTTTGTTTGGTTTGGTTATTTTCTAAGCTAAGACGTGAGTAGAAGGCATGGCATCAGATGGGCTTAGACGGAACCTGGTAAGGGAAATGGGTGGAACGTCATCTTCCGCTACGCCGAGGGATGCGCCTGAAACATCAAGGCCATCAGCGACAGCTGGGCCAAGCACAGCTCAATCCCCTAAGGGAGAAACACACGCAGAAGGATCACTGAACAATTCCTTCTTGAGGTAATTATCGGATCTTATTAAAAAAGCGTTGGAGGTGATCGTGGAGAAGAAGTTTTTTGAACTTTCAACACCACCTCTCAAGGAAGAGCGGCCGCAGGAGACGGAACCTCCGTGTACAACCTGACGAACAACTAGATCTCCACCTCAAGGAGATGAAGAAAGCTTTTATGCTCCAGAAAGCGAAACTTCAAGCAAAACTAACCCAGATCTCACGGAGCAAATGCAAAATTTGCAGAAGGAAGTCAGCAAAGTGAAGCGGAAAATGGCTGGGGCAACGACAGATCAGGCGCGGTGAAGCACTCCGCTCATAGAAGAGGTCATGATAGATGATCTTCCAACTTCATACCGCTCCATTGGCTTCGAATATAATGGAACGACAGATCCATGGGATCACCTGAGCCGATTCGAGATTGTGGCTACATTGCCCAAATTTTCTGATGCAGTCATGTGCCGGGTTTTTTCCTACGACGTTCACGAAATCAGCTCAGCTCTGGTTCAGTCAGCTCCCCCCCGTTCCATTAGCAATTTTGACGAGTTCAGCTCTGCATTCTTACATCAATTTACCAGCTATAGAACGTACAAAAAGATGTCATTGGAGTTGTTTAGTTTGAAACAAAAGGAGAATGAAAGGTTAAGGGGATATATTAAGCGTTTTATAGAAGCTAAGTTAGAAATCCCATCGGCTTCTGAGGAGATACTGATGAATGCACTGGCGCAAGGGCTCAGGAGAGGTGAGTTCTTCCAGTCATTAGTGGTAAAACCAGCCCAAAAATTTGGAGAGCTCCTGGAAAGAGCAGAGAAATATATCCATTTAAAGGAGGCTTTGAAACTAAAGGATGAGGGGGAGAGAAGGCGAGAGTGACCCGATATAGAGGACAGGGTGACCACAAAAAAGCCTAAGAAAGACCTGGTGGGAGGACGTCCCCGATTTGAACGATACACGCCTCTGGACTCATCCCAAAGAGAAATTTTGCAGGCGATGGAACAACATCCTGAACTCAAGTGGCCTAGAACGTATGCTCAAAATCCACAAAAGGAAAGATCCGATCGGTTCTGTTGGTACCATAATGAATATGGTCATGACACGGATGAATGCACACATTTGGAGGATGAGATTGAACGGATGTTGCAGGCAGGGCATCTCAAGAGTTTGTGAGAGCCAAGAAAGAAGACCTCAGATCTGGCTCATACAGGATTGATCAAACCCAGAACAGGCAAAGACGAAGTGGTACCCAGATAAACGGGCCTAGGGGAAACCAAACTCAAGAAGTGCGTGGTGAAATACTGATGATAACAGGAGGCGAATGGGATGAGCATTCTAGGCGAACCCAAAACAGCTATGTCTGAGCTGCAAAGGACTTGGTCAGGAAATCACGAGAAGTGGGTCAGATAACCCCAAGACAGAGCATATGTTTCAGATCGAAGGATGAGAATGACATCTTGGCTCCTCTCATGGACGCCCTGGTCATAACAGCTACCATCGCCAATTACAGTGTGAGATGAATATTTGTTAATACAGGGAGCTCAGTAGATATTCTGTTCTATGATTGCTATCAAAAATCCAAACCACGCGTGGAAATGGAAGAGGTGACAACTTCATTGGTAGGATTTGCAGGAGGAGCCTTGAAGCTGATAGGTGCGGTGAAGCTTTTAGTAACGTTAGAAGATGAGCCGTTCAAATTAACCAGAATAGTGCGATTTCTGGTAGTGGACGCACCATCCTCATATAACTTTATATTGGGACGACCATCCCTGATCTAATTCTAGGCAGTTATCTTGGTGTACCATATGAAGCTAAAACTCCCTGCACAGGATGGAACATGTGAAGTCAAAGGTGATCAATATGCATCTAGACAAGCATACGTTGAATGTGTTCGGCGTAATGAAGAAGAAAGACAGAATAAAGATTTAGAGTAGAGAACACAATGCCAGATCTGGTCCAACGTGAGGAGGGCTTGATGATGATAGAAGTGGTCCCAGGAGATGATAGTAGAGTTTTAAGAGTGGGAACAACTCTAAGCCCAGAGATCCTGGTAGACCTGGTTCAGTTTTTATGGAACAACGCTGATGTTTTTGCCTGGTCCCCTCAAGATCTAGTAGGGATAGATCCGACAATCGTAGAACACCGCCTCAATATCAGCCCTGGAGAAAAACCAGTTAAACAAAGGAAGCACAACTTTGGTCCTGAGAAGGAGGCAATCATCGAGGCCGAAGTTGAAAAATTACTAAATGCTAAGCATATTCAGGAAATACAGTTTCTGTAGTGGCTTTCCAATGCGGTGTTGGTCCCCAAAACCCAGAAGGATTGGCGAATGTGTATAGATTTAAGGGACCTCAATCGTGCCTCCCCTAAGGACCACTACCCATTACCACAGATAGACCAGATGGTTGATTCCACGTCTAGTTGTGAGTTGCTAAGCATGATGGACACCTCACAAGGGTATCATCATATCAGGCTAGCTGAGGAGGACTGGAAGCGAGTTAGTTTTATAACCCCAAAGGAGATCTATTGCTATGTGGTCATGCCATTCGGGCTCAAGAATGCGGGCGCCACATATCAATGGTTGGTAGATAGAATGTTTAAAACCCAGATGGGACGGAATATGGAGGTGTACGTGGACGACATGTTGGTCAAGAGTGTGAAGGAAACCTCGCATGTGGATGATCTAAAGGAAACTTTTGACACCTTGAGAAAATATAGAATGAAGCTCAACCCCAAGAAATGCGCGTTTGGGGTAAGGGATGGAAAATTCCTGGGATACATGGTTACAGAAAAGGAAATAGAGTCTAAACCAGAGAAGATTAGAGACATTATGGACATGCAGCCCCCAAAGAATGTTAAGGAAATGCAGTGCTTGGCCAATCGAACTAACGCTCTACGCAGGATTGTCTCGCGCTCAATTGAGAAAAGCTTACCATTCTTCTAGTCCTTGCCTAAGAAAGTTCGGTTTCAATGGAGTGAAGAGTGTCAGGAGGCATTTCAGATGTTGAAAGAGCACCTGGCTAGCATGTCGCTGCTCACCAAGCTAGTTCAGGGAGAACCTTTGATTTTGTACTTGTCTGTCGGGCAGCAGGCTGTAAGCACAGTCTTGCTCAGAGAAGAAGGCAGAATGCAAAAGCTGGTATATTATTGGAGCAAGGTACTACATGATGCTGAACTTCGATATGTGGCGGCAGAGCGTGCCATTCTAGCTTTGGTGGGGACAACGCGTAAACTGCGTCCTTATTTTCTTTCATACAGCATAGTGGTGCGGACTCACCTACCTCTAAGGGCCATGGATAAACCAAAGGCCTCGGGACATCTGGTAAAATGGATAATCAAACTTAGTGAGTTCGATATTACTTTTGAAGCAAAGACAGCCATCAATGCCCAGGCGCTGACTGATTTTATGCAAGAGATGACCAGCTCTCCCGAAGACAAAAAAGAATGGACAATTTATACAGACGGCTCGGTAGGAAGACTGGGCTATGGTGCGGGCATAATGTTGACCGACCCAATTTATACAGACGGCTCGGTACGCACTACGAATGAACTATCCCTTGTCTAATAACGCGGCAGGGTATGAAGCTCTTTTGAGAGGGATTCAGATTGCAAAGGAATTAGGGGAAGAGAAGATATGTGCGTGAGTAGATTCGAAGCTCGTATGCAGATAGATAAATGGGGAGTTTGAGATGAGAGAGGAGCACATGCAAAATTATTTAGCTCAATTTCGGGATTTAACCCACAACATGAAATCTTTGACTGTCCTCCAAATCCCCATAGAGGAAAATGGTCGAGTGAATTACTTGGCTAAAATAGCCAGTTCAGCAGTAGATTAACAGGAGAGAATGATCACCCTATTGATGGCATACCAGGAATTCGGGGAAGAGAGGATATGCTCAGTGGACGAGGTAAAATATCAGCACTATCCTATCAAAGCATATTTGGAGAAAGGAGAGCTGCCGGATAGCAAGAGGGAAGTGATAAAAGTGAGGATCAGGTCGTCCCGTTTCTGATTGATAAAGGGAGAGCTATTTTGAAGGGGATTTAGACAACCTCTCTTGCGATGCCTAAGCCTGAGGGAAGGCATCCATATCCTTAAAGAAATCCATGAGGGATGTTGTGGAAATCACATGGGTGCTAGAGCTTTGTCAAGCAAAATCATGAGGGCAGGCTATTTTTGGCCACAATTAAGGAAGGAGGCAGAGGATATTGTTAGGGCATGTGATAGGTGTCAGAGGAACTCACCTTTAATACATAAGCCTGCGGAAGAGCTCATAACAATGAGCTCCCCTTGCCCATTTGCAAAATGGGGGATAGACCTGGTAGGACCATTCCTTACAGCCCCGGCCCAAAAGAAGTTCCTGGTCGTGGCCATCGATTATTTCATAAAATAGGTGGAGGATGAAGCCTTAGCAAAAATTACAGAAGATGCGGTAATGGGATTCTTATGGAAAAACAGTGTGTGTCGGTTTGGAATCCCAAGGATTTTTGTATCGAATAATGGCACCCAATTTATGGGAGATCGGATTCGAGCCTGGTGTACTAAAATGAAGATAGATCAGCATTTCACATTTGTTTACCATCTACAAGCCAATGGCCAGGTTGAGGTGACCAATCAAATTCTAGTTCAGGGAATTTGAACAAGATTAGAAAAGTCGGGCGAAAAATGGGTAGAGGAGCTCAGTTCAATCCTGTGGGAATATCAGACTAATCCTAAGGAGAGTACCGGAGAAACGCCATTCAGCTTGGTATATGGCATGTATGTTGTGGTCCCTGCGGAGATCAGTATGGAGACCCATAGGGTCCAGAACTTTAATGAGGAACAAAATGAGCTATTGATGCGGGATGCCCTGGATTTGGTAGAGTAAAAAAGGTAAAGGGGTTCCATAAGAATGGAACACATTAGGGGGAGAGTCAAGGTAGCCTATGATAAATCCGTAATCAAGAGACATTTCCAAGTGAGAGATCTGGTTCTTTGCAGATATGGTTTAGGGAAAGCGAAGGGAAAGCTTGATGCCACCTGGAAAAGGGCCTTACAAGGTTACAAAAATCCTAAAGGGTGGAGCTTATGAGTTGGAGCAATTGGATGGGGTTAAACTACCACAAGCTTGGAACATATCAAACTTACGGAAATATTATGTATGAAAAATGAAGCCAAACATTTATAATAGTTCTGATTCACATATTTTTTTGCTTTATACAGGTTTTAAAATCCATGATTGGCTAAGGGAGGATGCCCAAAAAATTCCTAACCTGATTGTCAGTCTAAACTTTTAAGCCAGGATTGGCTATGGGCGGATGCCCCAATTTTCCTGACCTGATTATCAGAAAAGCCAGTATTGGATAAGGGCGGATGCCCATAAAATTCCTGACCTTATTGTCAGTCTAAAATTTTAAGTTATGATTGGCTAAGGGCGGATGCCCCAATTTTCCTAACCTGATTGTCATAAAATCCAGGATTGGCTAAGAGCGGATGCCCATAAAATTCCTGACCTGATTGTTAGAAAAGCCAGGTTTGGCTAACGACGGATGCCCTCATCTATCTGCTGGGGAAATCTAGATCGACTAAAAGAATACCGTGCATAATCAACAAAGATTTTTGCCCAGAAAAATTACATTCAACACAAAATCAAGTCTTGAATTACATTAATAGGAAAAACTTACGCCTTCTTACAAACAAAATCTGGCGAGTTTGATTAAACATACGAGAAAGCAGGGAAAATGAATGGTCATAAAGATAACAGAAATATGAGAAAGCACGAAGAGCAAAAGGCCTGAAAATCATCCATGGGAAGAAGATGTCCTCTTGTCAGAAGCCAGAATCCGACGAACACGCCACAGCTCACTCTCCGTTTGATGAAGGCGCTGGCAATACCTGTCTGCTCTCCTAGAGACAGAGTGAGCCTCGCTGGAAGCGGCGGTCAATCGGCCTACCGATTCAACCAAGTCAGCTTTCTCCTCCTCTAATTGACGATTGAGTTGATGGAGCTCGGCCCATTCGCGCTTGTAGTAGCATTTTCTCAGCCTTTTCCTCTCCAGGAGGCGGTACACTTGGGAAATCTTCTCTCGAAGAATAGATAGTTTATTAGTAAACTTGAAGTTCTCAACAAAGAGAGAGAGATTCTTTCTTTTCACAATATTGAGCTCCTCAAGCAAGGAGGAAGAAGCCATGACGAGAATGAAATGCATAAAATAGAAATACGCGTATATAAAGGAAAGAAGGGCACATGACATTGAGAATAATAGTACAAGGGTTTCCTTGAACCAGGAAACCCTAAAAATGAAGTCATTACACGACAAACTCGATTACAGTCAGGAGTTGAATAAAAAGACAGAATATCCACACAGGCGATAACAAACAGATATGTCTGAAACAAAAGGCGGCACAAGCCAAGCTAAACCTAACCCTCAGCATCCAACTCCTCAGCGAGCTGCTCTACCGCGTCTTCTGCCAAGGCCCCAGGAGATGCCCCTCCTGGTAGCTCACCTAGACCGGCGAAGGTTGGGGAGGGAGTAGATGTGTTCAGGGCGAGAGCCAGGCTTTGGTCTGGATGAGCCACCTCTGGAACAGTTGATGAAGCATTAAAGAAGATGAGAATATGCCCGGCTAACTCAGGGGCCTCGATCTTATGCAGGCGGTCCTGCTCTAGTGAATAGCAGAAGGAGGTAGGCTCGGGTGGCTGCTTTAGCTGATTATGGGCTTTTCCTGGGCCCATTTGGCCTGAGCATCCAAATAAAGTTGGTAATACACTCAGCCTCTAGTGCGAGCAAATGGTAGAGCTGCTCGGATCCAGGAAAGCTTGACGGGTAACATCCCTGGTGAATTGAATAAGCTTTAGCCCTTCCTCGGAGTTAAAAAACTCCATCCGCCATCCATCACGTGCCTTGGCCACCGCCTTGTCTACTAAGCTTCGAGTCTCGGCCAGAGATTCGTCTCGCGCCTTGGCCCTGGCTGCCTCCACGACTTTCTTCTCTACCTTCTTCACTTCGGCCAGCTCTTGCTTTACTTTTTTCAGTTTAGCTCCCCTCTCCTTAAACAGACTGTACAATCTCCTGAAATACTTTGTGTTCTCGCACCAGATCCCCATTCATTAGGGCTTCCCTAGCCCTGGTCACCAAGATAAACCTCTTGGCCATCACTTAAAAGGGAAGAAGAGACTTAGCAAAATAAAAAGAAAAGGGAGAAGAGAAAACGAGGGAAAGAAGTATACCTTAGCCTCATCCTAGCACAAGGACTCAATAAGGTCAGGGTCGGACCACTTCTCCAAGGCAGCCCTGTCCGCGCTCGGACATAGCCCTTGGATGATTTGAACAACTAGTGGACCGAAGCAGTCCAAGATAGAGGCGTTGGTGAAATCGGTGTCGTTCGGGGTGGCGACCTTAACACCAGAAGCAGACGCCCTCCATGCCAGCACGCGTCCTCTTCGCGGGCTGTTCCATCCTTTCCCCCGAGTCCGAGGGAGAAATCACCTCTACGTCTGAGATAGGAAGGTCCCGGGAAGTGCCAGACCCGCTTGCCTCAGCTCGGGAAGGTTCCACCATTGGAGCCCACTGCTCCGACCCTATTTCTGCCCTCTTCTAACGAGCAGCCATTATCCTGTGCATCATGTTTGCTAAAACGAAAAGAGAATGGAGAGAAACAAGTCAGTCAAAACCACCATGAACTAAAAGTCGGATAGAAAACCAAAAGGGGTTAGGGCAGTAGAATATTTCTTTACAAATCTCGGGGGTTAAAGGGTTGTTCTCCTCCCGGTCGTTGAATAAGTCTATAAAGGAAGGGAGATGGGAGAGATGGAAAATGTTCTCATTTAAAGTGGAGATTATTCTTTGTATCCGAGGAGATCTGTCCCCTATGGATAGGTGTGGTTGAGCAGGCAACTGCTCGATGGATTGAGGAGGGAAGCCCCAATCCCCTGAACAGTGCACGGAGAAAAACTTTTTCCTCCAGGCCTTGTTGGAGGAAGGGATGCTGGCAAGAAAGCGAACATCGGCTCTGTCACATAGGTAGAAATATCCAGGAGAGGAGCTCTTGACCTGAAAGAGTTGGAAGAAGGTCTAGGCTGTGGGATCCAGACCAGTGTACCGCATGTCTAGGTTGTAACTTATAATAATCCTAAGGGGAAAAGATTGTAACCATCCTGTACTATACGCGTTTTTTGGGTTTGCATCCTAACGTTTTTTTTGTAATTTAATGCATCCTGTACTTCAAGAAATTTTGAAAGTGCATCCTCCGACCAATCAACTCGTCCAAACTCACCTAGTCTCGCGAGTGAGGTTGCATATTTTCAAACCCATATACTTTGTGTGAGTTCCGGTGAATTTATTATTTATTTAAAACTAGTTCCGGCATATTTTATTAAATATGCAAAAATTACCGAATTTATTACTAAATAAATAATAAATTTTATTTATTTAATAAAACTAGTTCCGATAAACATTAGGATAAAATATGGTTTGGATATTTATTTAATAAATTCGAGTTTTTATTTAATAAAACTAGTTTTTTTCTAAATTTTGTATAGTACAGGATGCACTTTCAAAATTTTGTATATAACAGGATGCATTAAATTACAAAAAAAACGTTAGGATGCAAACCCAAAAAACGCGTATAGTACAGGATGGTTACAATCTTTTCCCCTAATCCTAAAGGAGTTGGGGAAAAATTGATGGACTGATATTTTGTATAATCGGGATATCTCTAATATCAGCGGGTTCACCAGAAGGCGTAGACCCGCCTGGAATTGGTCCATGAAGAAGGTCAGATGGTCGGCCGGCGCCTGGTACGCCATTCCACCACCGATGGGGTTAACCAATTCAAACTCCTCCGGCACCTGATATTTATATCTTAGATTTTCTACCATTCTATCATTTAGGATGGAACAGATATATGGACGGTCGGGAATATAGGGGGGATACTCGAAAGACGACGAGGAAGGAGTCGACGCCGTCGGAGAAGAATTTACAGAGGGGGAATCAGCGGAAGAGGAAGATGATGGCATTGACATTATTAGAAAGTAAGAAGGATCGGAGAAGTACCTGGTAGTGAAGATGACCGGAAAACGTTGAACGGAGAAAGAGAATTATGTTGCTGCTCTGAGAGTGAATAAATGAGGTGAGAGTGACTGAATAAGCAGAAATATGATAAGTGAGGATGAAAAAGGTAAACCACGGGGATAAAAGGGAAAGAGGATTTTCAAAAAATGGAAATAGAGGAAAAGGTGGGATCTTGATGGGATTCCCGCATTTAATTTCTGTCAAAGGAACAGTACCCGAAGAGACGTGCTGAGAATTGTAACCGCCTCTGACCTGTCAATGGTACAATACTCGAGGAGACGTGTTGGAGTGGTAACCGTTCCTAGAATGGGAAGCGTCACAGATAAGTCCAATGATTTGACTAGATCAAAAGGGCAGATTTTTCGAGATTTGGGCAGATAATGAAACCAAAAAGTCAGGCAGAATCCTAACGATTTCTAAGGCCAGCCCTAGAAAAATATAGGTCTACTCCAACAAAATATAGGGGGGGGGGGGGGGGGGGAGACTGGTTGGTGTGTCTTGAAATATGCTGGTACGAGTGCCAGACCTGGTTGGGGAGACCTGATCGAATGTCACTAAGAAAGTGGCCCAGTAAGCTAACCTGCTATACCCTTGTGAATGTCCTGAGCTGATTTTCCAGAGAAGGTCAGGATAAATAAATTGAGGTGAGTTAAAGGAATTACCCTAGCCAAGGATAATCCTGATCTGAACTAAAATTCTCGGATGAGATTGAGGTCAAGTAGCCTAGAGTCAGGAGAAATATCCTGATCTGATCCGAATCCTCAGAGAAGGGTTATAGGAGGTCAGACTTATGGAAGGTCACGCAGTCTGATTTTCCAGGAGGGAACATGTGGGTCCACTTGTTGTGATTATTTGCATAACGGCCGAGATTTGCGGATCCTATTTCTGAGATCCCGGAAGAGGTCCCCACTGGGGGAAGTTATAAATAGCTCAGCCTCAAGGCTGAGAGAGGTATGACATTCTTGCGCATTCCTTTCATTGCCCACTGAAATACACGGAACACGCTTAACTGATTTTAAGCATCGGAGAGGTTTCCACTAAAAATCTTGGGTGAAGGTTAGGCTTATTTACAGGAAGATCAGAGTATATTGAGAGTGAAAAATATTTTGGTTTGGGTTTTTGGTTTCTGGGTGAAATAGAGCGGGATAAATT
The DNA here is from genome assembly GCA_014905375.1 of Phtheirospermum japonicum. NCBI lineage: Eukaryota > Viridiplantae > Streptophyta > Magnoliopsida > Lamiales > Orobanchaceae > Phtheirospermum > Phtheirospermum japonicum. The sequence goes on from BMAC01000087.1 coordinate 1,905,195, forward strand.
ATTTGTAGCTTAATTGATTAAATTGATTATATAAATAGTGGTGGTGGTGGGGGGGGGGGGGGGGGGTTTGCTTGAAAATATTTAATATAATACTAATAATAACCATACTAAAGTAAAAACATAATTTAAAATATAAGAAATTAAACTAAGAAAATACAATAAAAATAAGTATTCATATTGGATAAGAATCCCGGTTCTTAGTTCCGTATAACCACGTTTTACTTCAATTATAATTTAATGTGACCCTAACTCTCTTCTAAATCCTTGAAAACCTATTGCAAAGATAACAACAAGATCCATTGACTTCTATCATTTCTCAATTTTATTCAATTAAAACAAGCTCTTTAATCAAACCTATCTAAACGAGTGATTTAAAATAAGCCCTTTAAATCTATAACTCTAGAAGCATTAAAATTAAAATGATAGAGTATACAAGATATTAAGTTCATAAACTTGACCTAAAGGACCTTGATTTTATGTTATTCAATCGAATACGTTCAATTGTCGCTACTTGTGAAATTTGTCTCGCAACAATTACGGATAACGAATCATATTCTAGCATAAGTTATATAAAATCCTAATCTAATTGGCCAAATTAAGGTCAAGAATAAAATAATAAGGACAATCAAACTCACAACATAAAAATATCCGAAAAATTAAAGTAGAGACTACGTTGCGGAGTTTAAATCACAATCTCATCAAATACATTTGAAAACATCACTTCAAACCGGAATAAAAAAATTAGCTAGACATATATAATTTAAACATAATCATCATCATAACTTTATAATAAAAATAAAAGAAAAAATATATAGAAAATATATGGCAAACGTAGCGATCGAATTCACAAGCAATGCGTTCTTCCCTCTCTTGTAATCTCCTGTCTCTGATTCTTTTTCTTGTAATTTGTCTCGTATTCTCCTAATTCTGTTTAGGGCTGTTGCTGTCACATAAATGTGTTGTTAGAGGTATTGGAGATGGGCTTGTTCATTTTTTTGGTCATTCCTGAATTTGGGATGACACTGGGTAACCTAGTGTTTTAGAGGTCAACGCGCCAAAATCATGGCCCAATCTTGTTATATCCACTCGTAGTCCCACACTCATTCTTCTCAGCCTAAAATACTTTTAAATATCTGAAATAAACATATATTCCATTTAAACTATCATAGAATAAATGTGTCGATAAGAAGAAAACTCAACAATGCAAATAAATAAAATGCATATAAGTATATGTTTTGACACTAAAAAACATGATATATTGCAAACCGAGACTTCTAAGTGGTTGAAAACCATCTGTGTAGAGGTCTGATCTTACATTTCAAGTTTCGGCAACAAAGTCTAGATGAGTTTGATTAAAATGTTTTCTGGATGATGCGTGACGCATAACACTATCACTAATAACGTGTTCTGCATGCCCCCTCATTTTCTTTACAGTTGTGGTAGATGTATACAACCTCTGCAAATATGGAGTTAATGGGAAATAATACATCTTCCTATATGCAACGTTGGCCTTCTATTATCTTGCTTTCTTCTGTTTAGTGGGTTTAAACTTAGGATGATAACAAATCTTGTAACTGGTTAGCTTAGAATTTTGTCTCCATTAGATCATATAATTTTTTCGACAACAATCTATCTTTTCGACCTTTAGCCCATACCCCTCAATAAATTTTTGTTTATGTAGAAGTTATGTGTTATGATATTGTATTTTAAAACAACCTCTTTGATTAGATCAAGGACTTAGTCATAACACTTCTAAGACATGCGATTCTCTGAATTCAAATTCATGAGATGGGTGACTAGTGATAACTGAGAATGTTTTTTGCACCTGGGATACAAAGGTTGATTTCCAACTAAAAATATGTCGTAAAACTTTTCGCCTTGAGATTTGGTAGTTCTTATGCATCACCAACCACATCAAAGTCAGGTCAGGCTACATCTTGAACCATATTGGTGTAAATATTTGATGATTCTTCTGAGGTGACGTAAGATATGCCTCCATCATGAACCTCAAGGTCATGATGTGTGGTGCCTAATTTTTTCCCCATGGAAAGCCCAGATATATTAATCCGGTATGAATCTATTTTTAACTAGGTGATACTTGATCTCAACAACATCGAGGTAATTACGATTCATATATTTGGTATGAATAAAAGGACACTTCAACATTTTTCCCATCCTTCGTTGCAGGATTTGTGAGCACAAACTGAATGTAACTCTCCACCCCTTACACAAACGATTTGGATAGATTACCGTTCACCCTCCATTTGTACATTCAACTATTATCTGAACTCACCCTATGATTTTCTAATAAGTATTGATTAATGTTGAATATATAGTCACAAATAATGGGTGATAGGCGATTGCATAATAATCAGGAGGTATGATGGTGTCCATAAACAACGATTTAATTGTTGATAGGGGCCATATACCCTTCTTGAATGTGATCTTCAGTAATACAATTATCTTAGTATGTATTTTGACGACCTGAAAATTTCGGCAGCACCTTCTGTTAGTTCTCTAAGTACACATACATTATAGTGTACTTGAAAATAGAAGAGTGATAGAAATCGGAATTTTAAAGTACATCCATAATTTAGTATCAAATTATTTGATACCATATCCCAAACATGTCTAAGGTAAGATGTTTGAGCCTGGAAATAAGAACACAATTACATTAATTAATCACATCGATAGATGTTGTCTGTCGATGAAATTGGTCCGTCGATAATCAATAAATTACCAACATAATTTTTGGTTTGTGGACCACACAATAAATTAATTAGGTTCAATGATTTAAACCATTTCCCAATTTGATACAAATAGGAAAAGATTTAATGCAGATTTTGATGGGGATCAAATGGCTGTTCATGTACCTTTATCTTTGGAGGCTCAAGTATGTTATCAACATAGCATTCAAAATATATATTAAAAATAACATTTAAAACTACCATCACATTTCAAAACATCAAATCTGTTATTGGCGGAAAAAATCTCATTCGGCGCCGTAAACCTCGCCGTCAATAACTGATGTCACCAAAGCCCCAAATAATCGTAATGCCAAATAATCAAAACACCAATTAAAAGATATATATATATATTAATCACATCATTCACCACCAAATTACAAAACCACCATAACATTTCAATACCTCAAATATGTGATTGGATGACAAAACCTCCTGACTGGCGCCGTAAACCACGTCATCAACCATCAGTTTCACCAAAACACCAACCAATCACACTACCAAGTATAATCAAAATACCAAATAATCATAAAATAAATGAATTCACAAATTCTCATGTAAATAGAATTCATAGAAATAATTCAAGAATATTAACCCCTAAATTTACCTTGATTTTTAAAATGAACCCTAATTATCCAAATAATTATAATTCAATCGCAATTTTCAAAATAACTCCTAAATAAACCCTAACTTATGAAATCAATCATAATTATCTAAATAACTTTAATTTAATCCTAATTTTCAAAATAAATCTTAATTAACCCCTAAATTAACTCTAATTTTTGAAATCAATCCTAATTATACATTCAACCCAAAAACTAGCAATAAAGCAATCCATATATTAAATCTGAACCCTAAATTCAACCCTTATAAACCCTAATTCCAATTCTAAACCCTAATTTAACTCTAATTTAAACCTAAAACCTAACCCCTAAACCAATCAAATTAAAGAACTAAAATTTAACATAAATTGAAAAACAAGAACTGTTGGGGTGGTGGCACCAATCGCGAAGGCAGTGGAAAGGGGTGGATTGGAAGCGTGCAGTATAAAGGGTTGGTCGCACTCGTGGGTGGAGGCTGTAGTTGCAGTGGCTACGGGGGTGGCGACAACTCTTCTAGTGAGTCTTGTTTCTTTGTTCACTTCCTTATTCTTCTCTTTCTGTGTCCCCACCCCCCACTTTTCTTTCTATACTAAACAACAACAGATGCCAATGGGCCTAATTGATGTTGGCACACTTATTTCTTTTATTTTAATTTGCCAAAGAATATTTATGTCATTGACATTCACTAATGGCTAGCGTCGTCGGTACAACTGCTCTTCAGTCTCTCGTTAGCATATCCTTGTTAAATTATGACACTAATAAATGATATTTGTACTGACAGGCACAACCCTTGGTAATATTGTCAGTATTCTCTCTATTGGTGAATCACTTGGTGTCCGTTGGTAGTTCCATTTGTAATTGCAAATAGATTGTCACTTGGTAAATTCTATCGGTATTCCCTTTTTTTTTTGTAGTGGTATGAGATTTTGTTTAATAACCTTTTTTTTTTGTACGATCTAGTTTTAAACTACATTAATTTTACTTTTATATATCAAAATTCGATTGCTTTGATTGTGTACTCTTTTATTTTCAATAAAGCAACACTAAAAATTAAGCTGTTTTTTCATATAAATAAATAAATAAATATGTGAACTATAAATATAACTTAAATGCATATGAAATTAACCTATCTATCATATATAAAAAAACGGGCTGGATATTAGCACCAAAAAAATTGATGAGAACACCCCATGTTATAAAGTTCAGAATGTTCAGATGAAATTTTCAAACATTGTGTTAATATTTGATTGAAGATTTGAACACATTTTTAATGTTTGAACTTTTTCTTAACACGTATTAATGATTAATGTGTTCAAATTTTTAGTTCGAAAATAAACAAAATGTTCAAAAATTTGATGCGAACACCATAAAATTTATAAATGGGGTGTTCTCATAAACAATTGGGGCGCTAATATCCGAGCCCAAAGAAAAAAGAAAATTTAAATATCACTAAACTAAAATAAACAAATTATGTATATTGATCATATGTATCTTTTACCATAAGATATGGTGTGAAAGAAGAAAAGGAAAATGTCATTTATTTTTAGTTTTCTTACCGGATAACGTCAAAATTTCAATGGCATCATGGAGCACTATAAGATTGTACAACAAAATTATGTGGCACCATTTGACTAGTCATTTTAGTGGAATCCAACAAAGGTCTCACATAAGGAAATTCATACCATGCACTTAGGTGCATGATTTTAAAAAAGTATGTAAACAAAAATATGGAATGGGAAATACTACTGAACTATACTACAGTTCTTACAATCACTAGTGCATAAACAGCTTTCAAGAACGCCTGTTTCTGCAAATCAAGAACGCCCTGCTGAGGCGTTCTGTATGGAGTTGTTCTTGAAAGTCTGACAGTCAAGAACACCCTGCTGAGGCGTTCTTGATTGTCAGACTTTCAAGAACGGTTTTCAGAGACGTTCTTAAAAATATTTCAGCCGTTCTAGAAAGTCGGTTTTACCAGTTTCGCCCGTTCTGGAAAATAACTTTCCAGAATGTCCTTCATTAAGACGTTCTGGAAAGTATACTTTCAAGAACATCCATTTTTAAGGCGTTCTCGAAAGTATACTTTCCGGAACGCCTTGAAAAACAGGCGTTCTGGAAATTATACTTTCCAGAACGCCTCTAAAAACAGGCATTCTGGAAGGTATAATTTCCAGAACGTCTCGAAAAACTGGCGTTCTGGAAAGTATACTTTCTAGAAAGGGTTTTTGAATTACCGTTCTGGAAATTAGTAAAAAAAAGTTTTAATGAAAGCAGGTGCCAACAAATACATCAAATTTCATTCCGGATTCATTTTTCCAGGCCTGCTAATATATATTACAATCTTATTACCTATTTAAATCACAAAACACATGTCATTTATATAATCCCAAGATCAAACAACACATGTCATTAATCACAATAATACACAATCACCATAAGATATCAATACAAACAACACAAGTATCCAAATACACGATCACCAAATCTTAATATAGAAATCACCAAAAGATGATGAGTACCTATTTTGCTACCATTCAAGTTATCCACAAATAGCAGCCGTAGTAGGCTCGTTAATAATCCTCGGCACGTAAAGACCAGCGATTCTACCCACATCCTTTGCAGCTTGCCTCTGCGCATCATCGAAATAAGCCGGCACCGTAACAACGGCCTTACTCACGGATTTTCCAAGGTAAGCCTCTGCAGTTTCTTTCATCTCTGTCAAGATAAAAGTTATGACTTGGCTTGGAGAGTATTGTTGTCTGTTAGCTTCAACCCACTGACTTCGTAATGCAAAATATGTATACCCTCCCCAGTCTCTGATGTTTTCATGCACTTTTTCTGGCCAGAACAGGTAGGCTAACTAGAATAAAAAATTTAATTGACCATAATAACAAAAAAGTAAAAGAAATTGCAAAATTAGATAAGAAGTTGGGGGTCATATATGCTGTTTCCTCCTTCTTGTTCTTTTCTTTCTTTCTTTCTTTTTTCTTTTTTTTGTGTATGTGTGTTGAGCACTCACTGAAGCTTGATATAAAAGATTGAAATGGGATCCTCACCCAACTCAATTTTCCCAACAGGATAAACCAATCCCTAGACAAATATAACTAATATATGTATCATGACAAGACAACTATCATGCTAAAAGTCAAAATAGAAGGGAAGGGGCAGATTAGCGAGTAACAAAAGAGCAACAGCTTTACCATGCGCATCACATAGAGATAGAAAGGTAGAATGGAAATTCTTCGTGATTCATCTTTTTCAAACTTCATGAAATTGGAGGAACTGAAAAAACGACGACATTTGAGGCCTATTTGTTCAGTACATACAGAGGAAATGTGGCAGAAGTCCTCATAACTCATCTGCACAATTACAAATGAAGTTCATCCAAGTATAAGTTTATTTTACCAATTATAAACAAGCCTCAACTTCCTTGAAGTTGTGAACTTAAAAATACATAGATAATAAATAACGGAAAAACTGAAATTTAAATATAGTAAAAAAGAAAAAAGGGAAGACTATATCACGGAAATATTGCAACATTATGGCACCACCTAAATAATTTCACCAAATTAAAGGTGAATTTAATGCAATTCATACAGAAATATGGGATATGGAACGTGTACACGACTTGCAAGCTATAACCAGTTTTGTACTAACTGCATCTTATATTCACATATATGTGGAAATCCAAGTAGCATAGATAAGTCAGGCAACTGAAGGTTGTTGATTAACTGTCTTCAGTATCATATATGTTGGCCATGTCATGAAAGTCATAGAGAATGAGAATTTCAAAAATATGCAACACTATTATATAACAAAAAAACTCATTGTGAGCTATGACCAATTTGTCACTAATTAAATCGAATATTTAGGGAGCATGTGATGATCCATGTTGGATAAGTAACTCAATGGAGGCTATTCAAATAGAGATCTTCAATAAAAACTTATACTTCACTAATATTAGAATAAACACTTTTTATGGACTACGTTCATTATTATCTCCAGGCATGCAAGGCAACTGCGCTTAAGGATCAAAAGAGAAACCAAAAGAAAATGGGAAAATATGGATGAACAATAAGTTCTACATCGGGAAAGACTTAATCCATTCACTTTTGGCCTTAAGGGAATAGAGGAAATGAAATTACTAACGAGACCAAGTTTTTCGGGGAAGTGACTTTTCGCTTGGACATGAGGTGGCTTCCATGAGACAAAAAGAGTTTACCAAGAAAAAAGTATAAATATATAATGAAAATTCATAATACCACAGGACATTAAATAAATAAAAGGTCTACTAATCATAAGAACCAGCGCCAAGCAAAGTATATAAATAAGAGCAATAACAAAGGCAACAGCGAGGTCAGCATATTCAGTAACTTCTGAAGAATAGAGAATAAAGCCTGGGCACTGCATGCAATCAGTTTGAACACAGTTCTGTGTAACTATAAAGTTAAGATTTCATGTCTCCGGCATTTAAATTGGGGTGTGATAGATACCACACTCTTTATGCACCCAATGGACTTATCAATCTGAGGTGAACCGACCTTTAAGTAACTGAAAACATCCAAATGAAAAAACCTGCTTTTTCATCTGCCCTCCATCAGCACAAGAGTCGTAATTCTTGGAGTCGACGTCAACAACCAAATCAATCTCCACTTCTGCACTCCCTGGCTTCACCCTCACCTAAAATATGAACCACAAAGAATCCTTTTAGCCCAAAACAAATTCATTTACCATGTTAATAAGACATACAACAAACATTCTCATAATATTCATTTGCAGATAGAAAGTTTTGCACACCTCTTTCCATCTTTCCTCCATTTCATATGGCCTCCACAGCGGCCTTAATGGATATTTCTCATGGTCGTATATCAGACAATAACCCTCTTTTTTGTGTTAAAAAAAGAAAAAAGAAATAGAAAGCCAATTCAAGTTCTTTGTATTTGATAAATCTGGACTAAATGTAATTTAAAATTAGAATAAGATTTATATATATTTATTTTAAATTTGTCGGCAACAAATCAATCAAATTGTTCTCATAACCAGCACTTATAAGTTTAAAAATAAAACACAACTCAATGATCACTTAATTACCCCTTGGCTTTTAACATATCCACCGGCAGTGGCTCCTTTGCAATGGTTGGCCTTTATGAAGTTACTGCCAATGCCGCATCCCAATTTATCCAAATGCTCCCTTAGAAATCTCACCATTGGGGCTACACAAAGTAAATGACTAGATCTTAAAACCTCAATTAAACCCTGAAACAAATATTAATTAAATAGAAAAAGAAAGGAATATAGTACTTCTGAGACTTCTCTGGATCATATTCTGGCATTCATCCACCGTCATGCTGGGGTTTGGCTTTGAATCCAGCCCATATTCCATGGCTTTCTGGCCTGGTACTCTAAATTAAGAAATTTCAGTTCTAATATATTCAGAAAATAAGAAGCAAAATCTTGATTAATTGTTCAATTACGAAAGTGGGAAAACAGTTGCTTCTTAAATTTTTTTATAATGGTCCTGCTAAATAAAAACAATAATTCAGTTTTAACTGTAAAATAAACAAACAAAAGGAACACTGAATTGCAGAGGCAAAGTAATAAAAACCCTACCTGTAGTTGATGATGTTTGAGTTAAAAAGAAACTCAGTGGTAAGAATCCGAGGAAGCAGAAGATGGTTTGTCGAAATAGCCATAGTGCTCCTCTTTGTCACCTTAAATCCGTGCCGGGATGTGAAACCCTGAGAACCTACCGTACCCGGAGGCATATCCGATGCCGCCGGAGTATACCGGCAGAGGTGCTCCTGGGTGGTCGGCGGCGGCGGAGATGGGTGATGGATCCATCCAAGTACGAAGCGAAGGTGTGTTACTGGACTGAAGGGGTCCCCTTTGTGAAGAACTAGTCAAATACGGGTTGTGGTAGCAGCCGCCGCCCAGCAGCTGCGGCGCGGCGAGTTGAACGAGAATCCTGCAGTTGCGGCCGCGGAGGTGGTGGTGTCGCCGCTGGGATTCCAAGGTGGGAGGCGCTGGAGCTGGTGCTCAGGCAGGGGAGGCCAGTCACCAAACCCTAGTGAAGTGCTGCTCAAGAGAACGTGTTGTCCTTGGGCTCGTGCTTGCTCAGAGTGGTGGTGGCTAGGGTTTGAGTGTGGCGCCGGCGGAGTGTGGTGGTGGTGGTGGAATATGGGGAGAAGAAGGTGGATCGAGAGAGGAAGGGGAAATCGTCAAATTGAACCAGAGATGGATCGGGAGAGGAAGAGCATAAGGTTTTTTTTTAGTTAAAAAAATTGATTTTGTGGGTATATTTTAATACAGAAATAATATGACATACGAGAACGCCTTTTTAAAGGCGTTCTGAATAATACTTTTCAGAACGTCGTTTTTAAAAATGTTGTAGATATTTAAAATACGAGAACGTCATTTTTAAAGACATTCTTGATATTTAAAATACCAGAACGTCTTTTTTAACGACGTTCTAGATATCTAATATACCATAACGTCTTTTTAACAACGTTCTGGATATCTAGTATACCAGAACGTCTTTAAAAAAGACGTTTTGGTATGTGACACTTTTATTACAAAAATGTCACCGCCTAACATTTAAGAACGCCGCCTCCTGAGGCGTTCTTAAATGTCTGTTCTTGAATCCTATTTTTGTACTAGTGAAATGCTATATTAAAGAAAACGAAATTGGAGAACAAATAAAAAAAAATTAGAACACCTTCTTGAATCTATACAAGTATAATAAACAAGTTGAGGCGAGAAATATCTCTTTCTGCAAGAAAAAAAAGCCCCGTGTAGTGGTAACAGAACTTGCGTAATGTCCCCAAAGATACAACGATTTAATGTCTTTGAATCTGTAGCACACCAGACTTCAAAGCTCCAATGATATTAAAAAGTGTAAAAATTGAGTACAAAACTTAAACAAAATATTTGAGACTTTTAGTGCAAAAAAACGTAGAATGAAGTTGATTTTGTGTGTTTTCAACCTATGACGTTTATGTTTATTTAAAGACTTTCACCATGTAGGGTTTGTAAATTTAAAAGGGTGGAGCTTCTGCAATTACTAGGTTAACTCCCCACTACAATTGCTACCTCTATCATCTCAGCTTTGAGACTTTTCAAATGTTGCTGATAAAGTTGAAAGGTACAACCTATTCTTGGGCTGAAGATAATGGGTCAATCTTATATTCGTTTTATCAAACAAATAGGCTTGATCATCTTAATGGTAGAGCCCATTATTTTTTAGAGAATTTAAAAACAAAACTGAACTAGTCTAAAACTAATCTCTTATATCCCATCAAATACCCAAAGACTCAAAAAGGAGAAAGTCCTAAGTCAACTACCAAAATCAAAATCCAAGGCTTAGGCCCAAGCTCGCCATTTTCAGCACCAACGACTGTGCAAGGGATTAATCACATAATTCTCATTATTACTTTATCTTTATATAAGTGTATTAACTTCCCTTGCATTTTTAATGTGGGACTTTATAACTTCCCTTTTCAAATGGCTAGCTTATACAATTTATTTCTCACTCACCAAAAATTAGTTTTAGAGAAATAAATATAACTCAATTCTCTACTCAATACGTAAAATAATATTATTCCATTTAATTCTACCTGAATCTAATATTTAGCGATCAAAATTCATAACAAAATTAAATTTCTAATAGACCCCCACATGAGTGAAAATCAATGCGTGTATGTATGCAGACTCTTGTCCTTAGTTATCGTAAGACGTTATTGTACCAGGATAGGTAGTTTGTGGATTAGAACCTTCCATAGTAACTATCATCGACTATACTGGTGGCATAGCGGGCTCAATACATTGAATTAACCCTCTGTAGTGCATATCAAGATAATTATACTTACACAATAAAACTTTACACCTTTATGTTCATAAGTTGTGTCTGTATTATCCATGTACATCATTTTGGGTTCATACATGTTTACATTTTTAAATGGTCCTCACCTCACACTTATATAGGTGACCTCCCATCAAAAGTATCTTGATATACTTTACCTTCATAGATTTTTAATTAATTGAAAAGTCCCAAGACTTTAACCTTACTACATTTCTTAGGTAAGTTCTCTTGTATTTCTTTATAGGGACGATATTCAAAAATTCAACTTGTTCGAAGTGCTCATTGAATTTTCATGGTTTAGTTTTCCCATTAAACCATGTACTTGGGATATCCAATCATTATGATTGGGTTACCACTATGGTTACTCTTTAATTTTGTGGATTTTAGACCTATTCCATCTAGCAAGTTTCTCAATTGATCTTGATTATGCCCTTTCGTGAGAGATTCAACAGTATTATCCTGTGACTTAACATAGTCAATAGATACTACTCCATTTGGGAGCAACTATCTAACGGTGTTTGAGACTTTCTGTTATACATACAACTTTGTGTCCTTCCAATACCTGCTTGGCTATCACAATACATCAACACATGTGGTATAAGCTTACTCCAACATGAAATATCTTTCAAGAAGTTACGAAGTCATTCAGCTTCTTCACTAGCTTTATCTAAAGCTATAAACTCAATTCCATGGTGGATTGAGCTATACAAGTTTGTTTCATAGACCTTCACAAAATTGCCCACCTCCAATGCATAAGATATATACACTAGTGGAGTGTGAATCTTTCGAATCTGAAATCTAACAAGCATCACTATATCCCTCAAGTATGATTAGGTATTTAAGATAGTATAACCCATAGTGCATTGTGTAGTTCAAATACGTCAAGACTCTTTTCAATGCATTCTAGTGCTCGTGGCTAAGACTGCTTGTATACCTACCTAATTTATTCATAAGGTATATTAAGTCTGGTCGTGTACAATTTGTCAAGTACATTAGATTTCCTATGACTTGGGTATACGCTAACTGAACAACTTGTTCGGCTTTGTTAGCCGCCAAATTTATCTTTAGATCAATGGGCATCCTACTAGACAGACCATCGTAAGCATTTCTTAAGCACTTTCTCAATTTAATGAGATTGTGAAAAAATAATCCCATCTTGAGTTTTACTGATTTCAATTCCAAGTATTACATCAACAACTCTCATATCTTTCATGTCAAAATATGTTTTTAACATTCTCTTAGTATTCATCATCAAATCATGATTACTGCCTATGATTGACATGTCATCCATATATAGACATACAATAACATATGCGCTTGATGTTCCTTTGACATAAACACATTTTCCACATTAATTAATCTTAAGCCTATTTGACAGCATAATTTTGTCAAACTTCATATGCCATTGTTTCGGAGCTTGCTTAAGTCCATACAATGATAGAATTAGTTTGCACACCTTTTTCTCTTCACCAGGTACTAAAAATCCTTCACGTTGATCCATATATATTTCTTCTTCTAATAACCCATTTAGAAACGTAGTTTTCACATCCAATTGATGAATCTCCATATTGTGAAAAGTAGCAATCGCAAGAAGCACTCTAATGGATGCTAAATCATAACCTTCTGTTTACTTAAACCCTTTGGCAATCAAACAAGCTTTAAACTTATCAACCATTCCATCTTCCCTTTTCAAGATTCACTTAAAACTAAAGGTTTACAACCAGGTAGTAGATCAACTAACTCCCACGTGTGATTTTGCAGTATAGATTCCATTTCGCTATTAATAGCTTCTTGCCATTGTGGTGCTTCTAAGATAGAAAAAGCTTCCTTAATGGAATTTGACTCACCATCTAACAAGTATATGATAAAATTAGGTCCAAATGACTTTGCGGACTTTACCCTTTTTCCAATCGGTTCACCACTATTTGGTTTTGAACCACTTATAGTTTCGTTCATTCTTTTGTTAGAACTTGATTCTATCTTATTTTTACACAGTAAGATATTCTAAAAAAATACCGCATTTCTTAACTCTATCGTAGTACCTTCAAAACTTTTAGAATTCTCCGATTTGTATACTAAAAACAGGTATGCCATTTTGTTGTTTGCATATCCAATAAAAATGCACTCGACCGTCTTTGGTCCGATTCTCATTTTTTTTTTATTATTTCATGTACAACGGCCTTTTCCAAATACCACACAATTAAAATTATTTATAAGATGGTTTACGACTCTTTCAAAGTTCATAAGGTTTCTAAATTTTACCTTTAAGTAGTATTTTATTCAATATGTGGTTTCCGTCAAAACAACTTCTTCCCACATGTTCTGGGGTAAACCAGAGTTAATAAACTTGGCATCCATCATCTCTTTAATAGTTCTATTTTTGTATTCATCGATGTCATTGGACTGTGAAGAATATGACGCCATCGTTTGATTTATTATCCCCAATCAAAATATAATTATTCAAATGGAGCTACATATTTTCCGCCTCTATTGCTTTAGATTATTTTAATCCTTATGCCAAGTTATTCACTACTTTAGTTTTATATCTCTTGAAAATTTCAAGTGCTTCATATGTACTTCTTAACAAATATAAGTAGCAAAACCTTGTATAATCGTCAATTAAAGTTATAAAAAAGTTCTTTCCACCTCTATTTGAAAAAATTTGAGATCATGTATTAGTGTGAATTAAACCTAGGGGTTTATTTCATCTTTACTATTAGTGGAATGTTAACTTAGCCATTTTGGTTTCAATAAAAAATTCACATCTATTTCATAAATTAATTTTTGAAGTTAGTAACAAATCCAAATTCATAAGTATTTTTACTGAATTTATATTAGCATGTCCTAATCTAATATGCCATAAATTAGTACACTCAAGAAAGCAAACAAAATTAGATGAATTTTCATTTATAAATAAAGAGTTTACAGGTGCGTAGCCATTACACCCAGTTTGCATAATCTGTTATCTAGATAACTCCTACCGAAGAACTGTCCAAATTCACCTAACCCAAATTTCTTTGCCTCAAAGACTACTTAAATTCATGTTTAACCAGTAGTGAGATAGATACTAAATTCTTGTGGATGTATGGAATATGCACCAGTTCATATAGTATTAGATCTTTTCCAAAAATTAACCTAAGAGCATCATGTCCAAATCAAACCACTTTCGACGAGGACGAATTCTTCATGTGAAGCTTACAACCCTTAGAAATAGTGTAGTTAGAAAACATATTTATGTTAAAATACATGTCGAGTGGCACCAGTACCACTGTACCACTCTCTTGGGTTATCGAAAAAATTCGATTCAAATACAATTGCTGATATATCCAAGTAAGTCAGTTCAATCGGTTCAGGACCAATAACATGAGAACTTGATTGTCTCTAGTACTGCCCAATATTCTTTTTGGGCTTGTTAGAATCCTTTGCCATGTGGTTTAACTTGCACAGTTATAACAATTTCTAGTAAAATCTCAAACCTTGGCAACTTGTTTAACTTTGTTGTTTTGAGTATTAGGTTTTTTCGTTTTAAAGGAGTTGCCTCACTCTAGAAGATTAGCACGAGCCTCAATCAGAGATCAGCTTATCTTATTTTCAAATTTTTAATTATCTTATTCAATCTAAAACTTGATAATCAACCTCATAAGTGTCATCTCCTTTGTCTTGTGTTTGAGGAAATCTTGAAGTCTTTCCAACCAAAGGTAACTTCTCAATCACAAAAGCTACCTAGAAGGACTCACTTAGGGACATGCCCTCAGCATGAATATCATACAAATTTAGTTGGAACTCTTGGACTTGTGAGATGACAGTCTTAGTATCGACCATTTTGAAGTCCATAAAACTCTGAACAACGAACTTTTTCACTTCATCATATTCGAACTTGTACTTCATCTCTAAGGAATCCTAGAGTTCATTGATAGTCTTCACATTATTGTGCATACTACATTGCTCAGTCCATTTAGAACATGGTTTGGCAAAGGTAATCACCTTGACGCAACACGTAAGTTAGCATGGTCTTCATTTTGTGAAATCAAGGGTGGATCCTCCTTCAAATATCTAGCCAAACTCAAAGTGGTTTGGTAGAAAAATATCTTTTGTTTACATTTCTTAAAATAAAGACCATTGAATTTTTGAGGTCTTTCAGCATGAACGTTGACAACATGTAGAAATATTTTGAATAAAGGTTCGTGTTACTTTGCCAGTATTTGTTGTTTGTTGATTGACTTTCTCCATGAGTTCAGTAGCAAATAATTTTTATCTTGTGATTATTACAAAAGTGTGTAAAGAAAAACATGAAATGAAAAATACTACTGAATTGTACTACAATTCTTACAACTGTTAAAACTATTGAAAATGAATATAGATAATAGCAAAAAAAAAACGAGAACACCATCTTGAATTCGAACAAGATTAACAAATAGTTAGAGGCGAGAAATATCTCTTTTCGCAAGACAAACGCCCCGTGTAGTGCTGCCGGAACTACCGTAATGTCCCTATATATACAACGACTTAACGTCTATGAGTCTATAGCACACCAGATTTCAGATCTCCAACTAAATTATAAAGTATGAAAACTGAGCACAAAACTTAAACAAAATACTTGAGTTTTTTTCTTTTTTTTTTTTTGTGCTAAAGAATGCAGATTAAAGGTTGTTGCAATTAGTGGGTTTAACTCCCACTATAGCTAATACCTCCATTATCACTTATTTGAGACTTTTCAAATGATGCATAATCTCTTATAGCCCACCAAAGACCCAAAAAGTGCAAAATCATAAGTCAATTTCCAATAACTAGTGCATGGTTTAATCAGATGATGATCATTACAACTTCATCTTTACTTATGTAGTGCATTAATTTCCTTTACATTTTTAATATAAGACTTTATACATTTTCTCTTTCAAATGACTAACATAGACAATTAATCTCTCACTCATTGAAAATCAGTTTTAAAAAAATAAATATATTATGATTATCTACTCAATAAGTAGAATAATATTATTTTACTTAATTCTACATGAATTAAATATTTAACCATCAAATTAGGGGAAAGTTTACAGTGCCTTCAAGTCATTATGACCTCCACCCCTCATTCATTTACAACCATCTTTTAATATAAAAGGGCTAAAATTGATCTAATGGTTCATATTAAACCCTATTAATTGAAGAATGGTGTCGTGAAGGTACTGTAGATGTTTCTCAAAATTAGTTACAACAAAACTAATTTTCCAACACATGATGTATCGTGCACCTAATTTTCATATTGACCAACCACTATTGGTATATTTATCACTCGTCACTTGCATATTTCTCGCATATCTTTGGCATATTTGTCATTGCCTGAATATACAAGAAATAATTGATGAATATGAATTTATGATTAAATATTAATCACATACTACTTGTATATATATATCACACATCTATTACACATTTATCATCATATTAAAAATATACAAACGATGTGATGATGTAAATTTATAATTTCATATACATCACTCACCATTACATATTTATAACACATGTGTATTTCTGGTGTATAATATATATTCATACATGTACATCTATACCTTAATAGTATAGATGGTCTGCACAATTTTGGTGGTGACATATGTCACCCTTTAATTGTTTTTTTTTTCTTTTTTCTATTTCTTCCTTTTCTCTTTTCTTTTCTTGTTTTATTCTTTTTTCTTTTCTTTTCTTTTTTTTTCATTTTGGGTTTTATTTTTAATAAACTTATATATATAAATTATTTTAAAGATTAAATCAGCCAGTATAATTTTGTTTTCCAAATTATACTATTTTTATATGTTGTACTAATTTATGATAAACGTTATGATTGATTATTGTTAACTTAAAAAATTAAAATTTGAAAATCTAATTAATTAGTGTAATTTTATTTTTCCATTAAACTACATTTTAAATTATGATATTTTTATTATCAACATATTAAAAATAATGATTATATTATTTAATGAATGTATTTTTTCTTTCATTGTAATTTAGTTTTTTCTCTCTCCATAAACAATTAAACTTCGTCAATAACTTTTTGTTCTAAAAATGAAACTCATTTATCTTTGCTTTTGTTTTTCCCTTTCATATTTTAAATTCTTATTTTAGATTTTTGTCCTTAGGTGACAGTCATAAAAATTACCATTTACTTTTTATTTAAACGAAAATTCTTAAATTTTTTTATAATATATTTTCAAGTAAAAGAATAACAAATCTTAACATGAATTATTATTAATAAATAATTGTATAAGAAAAGGAATATTATATTGTATAAAGAATAATTATTTCATTACACCTAATTTAATAATTTCAAAATATTTATAATATGAATGACTATTATTAGTAAATGTATATTACGTAAAGAGAAATTATATTGTATAAAAAATTAATTATTTAAAAAAACATATTTAATATATTCAATCTACCTATACAATAGAGAAAAATTTAGAGAGTTAAGGAGAATAGTATTTTTTTTCTATTATTTCCACTAGATAAAATATACAATTGTTATATCACGGACCATGTTCAGCGAATCTGAATACATGATTACATTAAATTAAAATCTCGGATATATTACATATAAAATAAATATACATCGATATATAGATTATTATATAATATCAAATTGCAAACTTCAGATATATTACATATAAAATAAATATACATCGATATATAGATTATTACATAATATCAAGTTGCACTACTAATATGTTTGAATTAGAACTCATTTTGCAAAGTGTATGCATTTTATGTTTGTATATTGAGGCAAATTGGCACCCTAACCATTAGTAGGATCCTTAAAATTTATTTTTAAAATTAAAAAAATTAGTAGACCTTCAAAAAATAAAATAGATTTTAAAAAAAATCCTAAAGTAGGGAAATTAAACTAAATAAAAGTAACCCAAAAATTTAAAAGAAACACTTAAATTTTTTGGGAGTTGCCTAATGAAATGTAGCCCGTTCGGTAATGTTACAATGTAATCTTATTTTTATATATATTTTTTTTCCCTTTCACTACAAATAAATAAAACTCAATATCTAAAACTTTCATTATGAGAATGAGTAAATAATGTAGTATAATTAACAAAAAAAAAAGGAATAATTATTGATAATAATACAAACTCTTTTATATTTTTTTAAATATTTTATAAATTTATTTATATTAATATAAAAATTAATAAAAATAAATTTGTCCACGAAGTGCGGGTATTATACACCAAATACATAATACCAACTCGCGAATTACTATGAAATCTGATTGACTAGCTCAATATATAAGATCCTTTGTCCTCGTTAGGTTCCGATAAGGTGACCAATCATATTGACCACATTATTTTGTGTGGATAATGTCCGAATATTCAATCAAAGTAACCGGCGACGTTTCGCCACACAGTTGTTGTGAATATACATCAGGTGTCCTGAGTAGAAGCAAAGCTAATAATTGAGTAGGAGTCGGATTTCATTATAAATATTTTTATTTTGGTTTGTCCAAGGCAACTGGATTATTCTTCCACATATTTTTATTTGATTTTGTAAGTAGCCTGTGCACATAATTTTTCATACTTTTCTTGCTCTGTATTTACCAAAATGATTAAACTAAGAATGTAATTATGGATCAATATTTACTTCTTAGTTTATTTGTAAGTCTCTTAAAAAAGATCGGTTAAATGAAATACTAAAATTTTAATGTAATGGGCGTACTATTCTGATTATATTCCATAGCTTCTGGTTTATTCTGTCATAAACAAAATTAATCCTGCATCCGTTATAAATTTATTTTCTTTTTAGAATATTTCCCGCAAATTAAATTTTTTCATAATATTACAAATTAAGAAATTTCCTAAAATAACTTATCAACACTCATTTAATAAAATGATATTAAATATATTTTATATTTCCAACTCACATTTAATGATATGTAACATAATTTGGAAATAATAAATATGGTTGGTGCGACCTGATCTGATGACATGTCGTTAAACAACTTGGACAAGTTTGGACAGACCTGGTTGGGACGAGCTGAACTGATGATCTTAGAAAGAGGAAAAATGAGGTAGAAGACGAGCCTATAACCTGATAAAGACTGTTCTGACCTCATTCGAAGCCTTGTGTAAAGTTGCAAGAGATCAGGTCAAGAATTGTGAGAACTTAGCGACAAAACTAATCTGTTCTCTAGAAGAAAGCTTCTAGGTCAGATTGTCTTGAGTAACGGCCGGAGATTCACGGGTTTTCTGTTTTCGAGATTTCGGAAAGGTCCCACTTGACGAAAGTTATAAATATCTCAGCCCCAAGGATGAGAAAGGTATGACATTCTAAGCATTCTTCTCCAGATTTTGCTTATTCTGATCTAAAACGCTTAACTGACTTAAGCATCAGAGAGCTTTCCACCGGAAACCCCCGTTGGTCCTTTCTAACGTGTCTTTGTTGGAGCAGGTCGGGATATTCTCAGAGGAAGGAGCAGATGTTATTGGTGTAGTTCTCAGGACAAAACAATTGGCGTCGTCTGGTGGGAACCGAACAAAGCTAAGGCGTGAGAACGAAGCACAGCATCAGATGGTCTCAGGCGAAATCTTGTGGCGGAATTGGGCTGTACGCCAAGCTCCGCCACGCCGACGGAAATTCCAGGGGTGGCAGGACCGTCAGCAACGACCAGACGCCACACACCACGACCTCAGGAAACACTAGCGCACGCAGACGGCGGATCTGATCGGTCGATGATGCCTTCCTGTGACAAATTTCCGAGCTTATCGGTGGAGGCCAGCTCGGCCTACCCCGCCAGTTGTTGGGGAGCCAGCTCGGCTTACCCCAAGAACCTCTAGAGATCCAAATGGGGATGAGGGGGATAGCTCTTTTAGTTCCGATAGCGATATTTCTAGCAGAGCCAACCTAGATCTCACTGAGCAAATGCAAAATCTGCAAAGGGAGGTCAGAGAAGTGAAGCAAAAGATGGCAGGTGCGAGGGCAGGACAAATAAGGAGGAGTATTCCCTTCACGGAGTCGGTCATGAGGGACTATCTCCCAACTTCTTACTATTCCATGGGCTTTGAATACAAAAGGACAACGGATCCGTGGGATCACCTAAGCTGGTTCGAGATTGCAGCCACCTTGCACAAGTTTTCTGATGCGGTCATGTGTCGGGTCTTCCCCACAACCTTCACAAAGTCAGCTCATCTCTGGTTTAGCCAACTACCCCCCGTTCCATAAGCAACTCTGCTGAGTTTAGTTCTGCATTCATGCACCAGTTCACTAGTTGCAGGAAATATCAAAAAATGCCACTGTAACTGTTCAGTTTGAAGCAAAAAGAAGGCAAACGTTTGTCGGATATATCAAGCGATTTACTGATGCCAAGCTGGAGGTGCCATCAGCGTCCGAGGAGCTCTTGGTCAATGCCTTGGCTCAAGGGCTCACGAAGGGGGAGTTTTTCCAATCGTTGATAGTTAAGCCAGCACTAAATTTGGAGAGCTCTTGGAGAGAGCAGAAAAGTATATCCACTTGGAAGAAACCTTGAAGATAAAAGACGATGGAGAGAAGTGGAGGAAATGACCTGACAAGGAAGACATGACACCAATGAAGAAGCCCAAGACTGATCTGGTAGGAGGTCGTCCTCGGTTTGATAGGTATACACCTTTGGCTTTGCCTCAGGGAGAGATTCTGCAGGTAATCGAGCGACATCCCGATCTCAAGTGGCCTAGAACATATTCCAGAAACAAAGAAAGGAAGAATCTGATCAATTATGTCGATATCACAACGAATATGGCCACGATACAGATGAATACACACATTTGAAGGACGAGATAGAACGAATGGTGCTGGCGGGACACCTCAAGGAATTTGTACGGGCAAAGAGGGAAGGGATCAGATTCGACTCCTATAAAAAGGACCAATACCAGACCATATAGGGACGAAGTGGTGGCCGTGCAAGTACACAAAAGGAGAGACAATCTCAAGTAGTGCGAGGTGAAATCCTAATGATCACAGGGGGTGAATGGGACGAGCATTCTCGACGAACACAGAACAGTTATGTGCGGGCTGCAAAAGACCCGACTTGGAGAGCACGTGAAGTTGGACAGTTAGCACCGAGTCCGAACATATGCTTTGGGTCGGAGGATGAGAATGGTATTCTACCTCCACATATGGATGCCCTGGTCATAATAGCCACCGTTGCTAACTACAATGTACGAAGGATCTTTGTTGACACAAGAAGCTCAACAAATATTATGTTTTATGATTGATTTCGAAATTTGAATTTAAATGTGGAGTTAGAAGAGGTCACGACCTCGTTGGTAGGCTTTGCGGGGGGAGCCCTGAGACCGCTTGGAGCAGTGAATCTCCTGGTTACGCTAGGGGATGACCCGTTTAGGCAGACCAGGTCAGTGCATTTTTTGATAGTGGACGCACCCTCCTCATACAACGCCATGTTAGGGCGGCCATCCTTAAGCCAATTTCAAGCAGTAATATCTGTCTATCATATGAAGCTGAAGTTCCCTACTCAGGATGGAGTGGGCGAAGTCCGTGGTGACCAATATAAGTCGCGACAGACGTATGTGGAGAGTGTTCGGTTCAATAAAGAGGAAATGTGATGCAAGCGAGCAAGAACAGAGGAAGCCAGACCCGAGCTAATTCAGCGAGGGGAAAGCTTGATGTCAGTGGAGGTAGTCCCAGGAGACGATATTCGAGTCTTGCATGTAGGACCGACTCTGATTCCGGAGGTGTTGGTAGAGTTGGTCGCATTTTTTAGAAACAATGTAGATGTCTTTGCCTGGTCTCCCCAGGATTTAGTAGGTATAGACCCGACGATAGCTGAGCATCACCTCAACATCAGCCCCATGACAAAGCCAGTGAAACACAAGAAGCGCAACTTTGGTCCTGAGAATGAAGCCATTATTGAGGCAAGGTGGAAAAATTGCTGCGAGCCAAGCATATTCAGGAAATACAATTCCCAAAATGGCTCTCTAACGCGGTGTTGGTACCGAAGACCCAGGATGATTGGCGAATGTGCATAGACTTCAGAGACCTCAATCGCGCCTATCCCAAGGACCACTACCCACTGCCAAGGGTAGACCAACTAGTGGATTCCACATCAGGCTGTGAACAGCTAAGCATGATGGACTTCTCGCAAGGATATCACCAGATCAGGTTGGCCGACGAGGACTGGAAATGGGTTAGTTTCATAACACCAAAAGGAACTTATTGTTACGTGGTCATGCCATTTGGGCTGAAGAACGCATGCGCCACATATCAACAGCTGGTAGATAAAATGTTTAAGACCCAGCTCGGACGTAATATGGAAGTGTATGTGGACGACATGCTGGTTAAAACTGCAAAGGCAGCCTCGCCCATTTATGACCTAAGGGAAACTTCCAATACATTGAGAAAGTATAGAATGGATCTCAATCCCAGGAAGTGTGCATTTGGGGTGAGAGATGGGAAATTCCTTGGGTATATGGTCACGAAAAGGGGAATAGAGGCCAATCCAGAGAAAGTTAAAGCCATTATAGACATGCAACCCCCGAGAAATGTCAAAGAAATGCAGTGTCTAGAGGGACGGATAGAAGCCCTGAGCAGGTTTGTTCCGCGCTCGGCCGAGAAGAGCTTACCATTTTTTCTAGCCTTGCGAAAGAGGGATTGATTTCAATGGGACGAAGATGCCAGGAGGCATTTCAGAAGTTGAAAGAGCATCTGGTCGGCATGTCATTTCTTACCAAGCCAGTCTAGGGAGAACCTTTGATCCTATACTTATCTGTAGGGAAGCAAGCTGTGAGCAATGTCCTAATCAGGGAACAAAGCAGAGTGCAAAGGCCGGCGTATTATTGGAGCAAGGTGTTGCATTATGCCGAGCTCCGGTATGTGGAGATTAAGACGAGCCATGCTACCTCTGTTCGGGATGGGTCGCAAGCTCCGCCCCTATTTTCTTTTGCACAACATAGTGGTCAGAACCAACCTACCTCTAAAAGAAATCATGGATAAACCGGTAGCCTCAGGGCGTCTGGTGAAATGGTTAATTGAGCTCAGCGAGTTTGATATCAATTTCGAAGCACGAACAGCCATCAAAGCCCAGGCACTGACTGACTTTATGCAAGAGATGACCAGCTCTCCTGAGGAGAAGAAAGAGTGGATGATCTACATAGACGGCTCGGTAGGCAACCTGGGTTGTGGCGAAGGAATAGTATTAATAGACCCAAAAGGTGTAACCATAGAATATGCGATGCGGATGAACTATTCCTTATCCAATAATGCAGCGGAGTATGAGGCCCTGCTGAGAGGAGTTCAGATGACAAAGGAATTGGGGGCCGAACGGATATGCACACAGGTGGATTCATAACTTGTGTAAAAGCAGATAAGGGGGGAATTTGAAACAACGGAAGGGCACATGCAAAAATATCTAGCTCGATTTCGTGAATTGGCCAGCACCATGGATGCTCTGACCGTCCATCAAATTCCCAGAGAGGAAAATGGCCTTGCAGATTACCTGGCTAAGGTGGCCAGCTCGGTGATGGATTGCCAAGAGAGAGTAGTCACCTTATTAATGGCGCACTAAGAATTTGGAGAAGATGAGATACATGCATTATAGGAAGGAAAATACTGGTGTTCCCTGATTAGAGTATATCTAGAAAAAAGAGAACTACATGACAATAAGAAGGCGACAGAAGTAAGAATCAGGTCATCTCATTTTTTGCTTGATAAAGGGAGAACTGTTCAGAAGAGGGTTTGGACCACCTCTTTTGCGGTGTTTAAACCAGAAGGAGGGCGCCCATAATCTCAAAGAAATTCACGAAGGGTGCTGCGGCAACCACATGGGTGCTAGGACCCTATCAAGCCAGATCATGAGAGCTGACTATTTTTGGACACAATTAAGAAGAGAGCCAGAGGACTTTGTCAGAAGATGTGACAAGTGCCAGAAGAAATCCCCCCTAGCGCATCGGCCTGCGGAAGAGCTCATGACAATGAGCTCTCCCTTCCTTTTTACCAAGTGGGGTATTGATCTGGTTGGACCTTTCCCCACAGCCCCATCCCAGAAAAAGTTCCTGATCGTGACAGTTGATTATTTCAACAAGTGGGTGGAGGCTGAAGCCTTAACAAAGATTACGGAGGAGACGGTAATGGGTTTCTTATGGAAAAATGTAGTATGATGATTTGGAGTCCCGAGGATCTTGGTGTCAGATAATGGCACACAGTTCATGGGAGCTCGGATTTGAGCTTGGTGCACTAAGATGAAGATATACCAACATTTCACATCTGTCTACCACCCTCAGGAAAATGGCCAAGTCGAGGTAACCAATCGAATCCTAGTGCAGGGGATTAAGGCATGTTTGGAAAAGTCAAGAGGCAAATGGGTAGAGGAGCTCAGTTCGATTCTATGGGCTTATCGAACCAGCCCCAAGGAAAGCACTGGAGAAACCCCATTTAGCCTAGTATATGGCATGGATGCCGTAATTCCCGCGTAAATAAGCATGGATACCCACCAAATATAGAGATTTAATGTAAACAAGAATGAGCTGCTGATATAGGACGCGCTGGATTTGATTGAGGAAAAAGAGAGAGAGCTGCAGTAAGGATGAATCACATGAGGGGACGAATCAGGGCGACCTATAATAAATCAGTAGTGAAGAGGCACTTCCAGATAGGAGACCTGGTCTTGCACATAGCTGACTTGAGGAAGACCAAGAGGAAGCTAGATGCCACTTGGAAAGGACCATATAAGGTCACGAAAGTTCTTGCAGGAGGGCTTATGAATTGGAATAGACGAATGGAGTTATGGTACCACGAGCATGGAATGTATTGAACTAACGAAAGTATTATGTGAAATTAATACATAAAGTTTAATTATATAAATAGTGGTTTGAACTTATCTGTCTTATCGCAACATGACCTGATTGTCCAAAAAAAAAAGGAAATGTTTAGCCTCGATGGGCTACGAGCGGATGCTCCAAAATCTTCTGACCTGATTGTCAGCAAAAACTTTCTAGCCTCGATTGGCTAAGGGCGGATGCCCCAAAATTCCTGACCTGATTGTCAGCAGAAATTTTCTAGCCTCAATTGGCTAAGGGCGGATGCCCTAAATTCCTAACCTGATTGTCAGCCAAAATTTCCTAGCCATGATTAGCTAAGGGCGGATGCCCTAAAATTCCTGTCCTGATTGTCATCCAAAAATTTCTAACCTCGATTGGCTAAGGGCGGATGCCCCAAAATTCCTGACCTGATTGTCAGCAAAAAATTTCTAGCCTCGATTGGCTAAGGGCGGATGCCCCAAAATTCTTGACCTGATTGTCAGCACAAATTTTCTAGCCTCGATGGGCTAAGGGAGGATGTCCCAAAATTCCTGATCTGGTTGTCAGTACAGATTTTCTAGCCTCGATGGGTTAAGGGCGGATGCCCTAGAATTCTTGACCTGATTGTCAGAAAAATATTTGACCTCGATTGACTTTTGGCAGGTGCCCCAGGAATCCTGACATGATCGATAGGAAAATTTTTTGCCCTGAAAGGCCTGATTTGATTATCTGGGAAAATGCTAACCCCCGATTATTTAAGGGATGCACATCTCTGACTTGACCTGATTATCAATTAAAGTCATGATCCCCAAACCTAGCCTGATCGTCAGTAAAGGACGTGAGCCTTTGCAGTTAGCCAGTAAAGAGATACACAACTGAAGAGCATCAAATCAGGATATCAGGAAATGAGTATTCGAGCCTGGTTTGGCCAAGAGAAATGCGTATTATAATAACAATCAAGAACAAAATATTTGAAGACACAACAAATTTTATTAACTTAGAAGATTTGATTACAACTACATGGAAAAGGAAACGCTTGTAGAAATTTTAGATTGCAGTGATACATCAAGCCAAATCATATAAAACATCATGGATTGGAAGAAGAAGCCCTCTTATCAGAAGCTAAACACTGGTGAATACGCCACAGCTCGCGCTCAGTCTCGTGAAGGCATTGACGATACCTATCCGCCCGTTCTGTGGCGGAATGAGCCTCGCCGGCGGAATTGTTCAGTCGGCATATTGACTCGAGCAGGTCAACTTTTTCCTCGTGAAGTTGGCGATTGAGTTGGCGGAGCTCCGTCCACTCACGCTTATAATGGCTCTTCTTTTGCCTCTTTCTCTCCAAGAATTTGCGAAGTTGGGTAAATTTTGCACGCAGCTGGGCATTCTTTTCGGAAAGATGAAAGTTTTCATTAAAGAAAGCAAGGTTTTTATTTTTTAAATTATCAATCTCTTCGGAGAGAGAATATGAAGACATAATGAAAAATATGCAGAAGAGAAAAGGATTTTTATAGATAAGAAAAGTACATAGGGTAATAGGTTTTCTAAATTCCTGGAAACCCTATATACAAACAGACAAAATAAGAATAAATACAAAGCATTATTCAAAGATACAGGCCATAAATAATAAAAGAAAATAATAGTCCTGAATAGAGGAGGGCCCTAAGATCCATAATCTTCAGTGTTAAGCTCTCCCCCAACTTGTTCGGTCACCCTGGCGACCTCTCCAAAGTCTCGCTCAAATTGGGTATTGCCTTGAAGCTCTTCCAAGTTGGCAAATGTTGGAGAGGGCGCAGTCGCTGGTAAGGCCAAGGTCAGCGACTGTTCAGCGGGGGAGAAGGGTTCAGGAAGGTCTAAAGAACGTGGGCAGTGAACTCCTGAGTCCCGAGCTGGTGGAGTCGATCATCCTCCGCAACATATGTGAAGCTTGTGGGCTTTGGAGGATTCTACAAAGGGGCGAGGCGATTGAAAGGATCAAAAGGGTTCTCGGCAGACCACTTCTCCTAGGTGTCCAAGCCAAGGTGGTAGTATACCTGGGCTTCTTGAAGGAGGATGTCGTACAGCTCCATGGTACCAAGGAAAGCTTTCCGAGTCATCTCCCTGGTCACTTGAATAAGCCTTTTCCCTTCCTCCGTGTTGAGGAAGTTGGCTTGCCCCCTGGCCTTGCCCTCAGCCCGAGCCTCCATGGCCAGCTCCTTGCCCAGCTCCATCTGGATGGTTCGCTTCTGCTCGGGCTCGTCTCACTAGATCTTGGCACTATTTCAGCTCGGCCTGGACCACCCTCAGCCCAGTCTGAGCCGCCTTCAGCTCTGTTTAAACCTTTTTCAGTTTGACATTTCTCTCATTCAGGTGAGCCATCAACCTCTGCTCCCTCTCCTTAAGGTCCGCGTGCTCCTTAGCCAAGTTGGCGTTCATCATGGAGCCTTCATATCGAGCTATCAAAACAGCCCTCTTAACTGAAGCCAAAAAAAAAGAGGGAGAAGAAAGGGAAAGAGCAGGGAGTGAGATGATGCCTGAAGAAGAATGGAAGTGGAACAAGTTAGGAACTAAACCTGTCCTCATCTAGACAGTAGGACTCGATTAGCTCAACGTCTGTCCACTTGTCCAGGACTCGTCGGTCAGCGGAAGGGCAGTGTCCTTTGACAAAGTGGGCTGCTACGTCTCCCGAGCAGTCCAGGACAAATGATTCAATGAAGAAGCTATGGTTGGGGGTTACTATCCTGGACCCTGTGGGGACTACCCCCTTACCAGAACAAGCCCGCTTTCGGGCAGCCAACACTTGCTTCTCTTCGGAGTTAGAATGGGAGGTCAGGTCAACTGCCGGAGCGGCCGCCCTTTCTGGCTGAGCAGCTCTTTCCATCCTGGCATTCGCTTGAGGCTCGACCTCCGCCTCTGGTCTCACTAGGGGCGCGGGCTCCTCGGAGGTAGCAGCCCTGGCTGATTCGCCAAGGGGGCTCTCCCCAATATTGGAAGTAGCTCCCTGGAGAAGCACTGCCATCTTCTTCTTTATCATCGTGGCTGCAAGTAGGAATGACCAGTGAAAAAAAAAAAAAATAATAATAATAATATAATAATAATAATAATAATAATAATAATAATAATAATAATAATAATAATAAAATGATGATGAATTTTCAGATCTGGTAAACATCTAAGAAAGAGGTGGGAATGTCTTAGCTCCGCAAGTATACCGATCTCAAAAGGCAGAGGACCGTTTCCTTGTTGGGAGTTGAAGAAACCCAGGATTTTGGGCGTGGGGAGCTTGGTCAGGTAAAAAACATGTTGATTTAGGGTATGGATGGTTTTTTCCAGATAAGGAGGCCGATCTCCTTTGGATAATTGGGACTGAGTTGGGAGTGTGTTAATGGTCATAGGGGAAAATCCCCAACCACTTGAGCATCGAATGAAGAAAAATTTCTTCCTCCAGGCTTTATTGGAGGAGGGCTTGTCGGTCAAGAATTGGACGCCAGCCTGGGCGGCAAGATAGAAAAAGCCAGAAGATGAATTTTTGGCCTGAAATAGGGAGAAAAACAACTGGGTGGTAGGCACAATCCCAGAAAATTGGGCCGCCAGGTGGAACCTTATCATGATTCTAAACGTATTGGGTACGAATTGGTGTACCAGGATCCGATATAGCCGAGATACTGCCAGACAAAGGGGTGAACGGGGAGGCTCAACCCAGCCTAAAATTGATCGATAAAAAAGGTCAAATGGTCTGGGGGAGGCTGGGAAGCCCGCTCACCGGAGGCTGGGTTTGTGAAGAAAAAATCATCGGAGATAGGGAACTTAGACCGTATCTCTCAAAGAGTGTGATCGCTAACAATGGACACGAAGTTGTCATGACCATCGCTGGGGGAAGGAGGAGGTCGGCGGTCGCCGGTAGCAGCCGCCGAAGATGTTGAGAAAGAGAACAGGCTAAGGGAGGAAGAGGTGGTCGGAGAAGTAGAAGCGGACATAATTTAAAGTTACAGAAAAGCGAAAAAATACCTGGTTCTTAAGAGAAGGGAAGCCTTAATTGGGGAAGAAGAAAGCGTGGAGTTCTTGAGAAGAAGGATAAGCACTAAGGAAAATGAGATAGAATTGTGAAAATAAGGAAGGGGATGAATTTGAAAATGAGTTTTTAGGAAAAGGGGGATTTAGCGGGATTTGTGCATTTAAAACGTGTCAGGGCATGGTACTCGAAAGGACACGTTATGGGTTGTAACTGCTGAGGTGGAATATGAGGCGTCGCAGCCCTTCCCCAAAAGGCGCGACTTATTCTGATAGAAGATAATACGGGATCTGAGCAATTAATGCGTGTCAGAACAAGATATCTGAAGAGGCGCATTGTGGACCTCAATCGCCAGGACTAGAATACGAAGTGTTGCAGCTCATCCCCAACCATTGGTGTGACCTGATCTTATGACAGGCTGTTAAACAACTTGGACAAGCTTTGACAGACCTGGTTGGGACGAGATGATGATCTTAGAAAGAGGAAAAATGAAGTAGAAGGCGAGCCTATAACCTAATAAAGACTGTCCTGACCTCATTCAAAGGCTTGGGTAAAGTTGCAAGAGATCAGGTCAAGAATTGGGAGAACTTAATAACAAAACTGACCTTTTCTCTGGAAGAAAGCTTCCAAGTCAGGTAGTCTTGAGTAACGGCCCGAGATTCGCGGATTTTCTGTTTTCGAGATTTCGGAAAGGTCCCACTTGGCGAAAGATATAAATATCTTAGCCCCAAGGTTGAGAAAGGTATGACATTTTAAGCATTCTTCTCCTGATTTTGCTTATTCCGATCTAAAATGCATAACTGACTTAAGTAATGGAGAAGTTTCCACCGAAAAACCTCGGTGGTCCTTTCTAACGTGTCTTTTTTGGAGCTGGTCGGGATATTCTCTGGGGAAGGATCAGGTGATATTGGTGTAGTTTTAAGGGCGAAACAACGATAGATTTGCAAGTTTTACGTGCCAAAAGTGTCTTAATTTTTAAAATGGAATTAATTTTGAGATTAAAAAAATAGAAAGTAAAATGACGTGGGTTGGGAAAGTATGAATCAAAAAAACCGGGACTTTTTGGAAAATAACGAAATTGAATTTGCTAATTCTGATATCCGATACTACATTTTGGTATATTCGTATAAACACTTTGAACTCTTTCATTTCGATTTGGTATATTCGAATAAACACTTATAATTTCAATTCGTTTCGATTTGGTATATTGGAATTAACACTCCTATAAATGATTGCAATTTACATTTTGTTGTCTATATTCATAGCTTACACGTTTTAATCCTACACCATATAATGGTAAACGCCTTATGCATGTGTCTGCAATATAACACGTTACGTGCACAATTTAAAGTTTGCTACTTCTCGTAAACCATCATATATATATAATATTTTTTTTTTCTTCTGGAATTTATACGAAGAGAGTTTATTGTGGTCCTCATTTTGGTTGTGGTCCTTTGTACTCACCAAGGTCCACTATATACTTAACGGCGAAATAATATTTTACGATCAAAAGTATATTCCTAATTGATTCATGTTACGACTTCTTTCTCAATTTTTTAATTAAATGACGTTTGAGATATTTATTATCTTTTTTTATCTATTTTATCCCTATCACAATCATAATAAATTATTTTATTTTTTAACTTATACATTATATTTTGTGAAAAATAAATATTAAAAAAAACACAGAGATAGAGATAAACAAGAGTTTTAGTTATGTAAAATATAATTATATATATTTAAAAGATTTATTGTTTGGGGTAATTTAGTTAAATTATACAATTCTTAATTTTCTAATCTTAAGTTAGAATGTCAATTAGTTAAGAACGGAGGAATAGTTATTTTGGCACTTTATTAGATGGATATTATACCTTATAAATTGAACTGTTTGGATTGCGTACCTGATTTCTCCGGAATCTGATTGCATGCATAGCATGCCTCTTATTTGTGCATTTTTTTATTAATTCCAAGTTATATATTTGTTCGATATTAACTAATCACCTCTATATATTAATGCAAAATCCTCTTAACGTATGTGTTTGTTTCGTATGCTTCGTTTGACAAATAAAAAATTATAGTGCTTCGATTGCTTATGTGTCATTCGAGCCTAGTATCTACCTAATTTAATACTTCCCTTCTATTGTTTATTACCTAATTTAATCTTTTACTTTTACATATTTTGCCTAATTTTTAAGTTTTATTTATTATATTTTATCTTACTCAATATCTTATTTTATTCTTGTATATAAAAATATAAAGAAATCATATATGATTAGTATAAAAAAATATGAATTAGTTATTTTAATTAAAAAATAAATTGCATATAAAATAATTTTAATTACCAAAAAAAAAAAATAGTCATGAAAATTATTAAACAAGTTGTATTTATTATAAAAGTTAAAATAACTTCACTTTTTAAAATTAAGATATTCTATATAGGTAAATTAAAAGTTACTTGCAATAATCTATGTATGTAACTAAATATTAGTAATGAATTCTAAACATAAAAAATATAAAATTATATAACAATAATTAATAAATATTGATTAGACACCGACACAATGCGACATGTGTTGAGAGTATGACATCTTTTGAAATTTTAAAAGTATGTAACTAACAATTATTAATGAATTTAATATAAATATTAAAATATAAATAGAGATTAGAGACGGGTTGAGAATGTGACAAGTTTTGAATTTTTCTAAGTATGTAAATAAAATTATGAACGAGTTTAAAATATATTAAAATATAAAATTATTTAATAATTATAATACTCAATAAATAGATTAGACATATACAAGACACGGGTTGGGAATATCCTTGACTTTTTATATTAAATCTAAAATATTGTAATTATCGCACAAGTCTTTTATATTTATCTTTTGATATACCCATGTAATAATCCTAATATAATGCATTGAGAATAACAATAAAATCCATATGAAAAACTATTGTTACTCCAAAAAAATAAAAAACAAAAGGGGAGCAAAAGAAAAACAAAATAATAATAATAATAATAATAATAATAATAATAATAATAATAATAATAATAACGAATTATCATGCCTTGAAAAATAAATATTGAATATATTATATATCTCCTTATCAAATCTCAATATAATGCATTGATACACAAATTATATATCTATATGAACAAATTAGTGTCTTGGCAAAAAAAAAAAGGGAAATAAGACACAATAATAAATAATATTACATATACTACAACTTAAATATACGATTTTTTTAATAGAATTATCAATGCCTTATAGATTTTAATTTTTTATATCACATATTCACATGTGACACGTGAGTGTTGTATGTTTACATATATACAAAGTCAAACTTTTATGGGTTTTCCTGTCAAGTTTAAGGTGTTTTGCTTTACCTTAAAACTAATTTCGTGACTTTCGGACACAAATACTTGAAAAGGTTTTATTGTAAAAAACCAGCTTTACTATATTAGAATAAATAATATTCTGATTTGTGTGTGAAAATTATTTATTTTTAAAAATAATTTTTCTTTAAATAAAATAAATTATGTTATGATTTGTGTGTACGTAATATTTTCAATATTATTCTTTCACTATTTTTAATAAATATTACTTTTTTTAAATCACGCATAATATGCGGGGGTTAAAATAGTATACGTATGTAGAGAAAAAACTTAAAGTAAGAACCTTTTCTACGTAGGAATTAAGAATTCATTTAAACCTTGAATAAGAAGTTGATTTGGATAGGATATATAAAAGACCACCAAGTGTTTTTGTCACTTTCGACGAGGGGACCTTACATCAACATTATAAATAGTATTATATTTAGGGGTGAACATAAATTAAAAAAAACAAATCGTTCATACCATTTGTGCCATTTCGCACCATTTACAGTGATTTTTTTATATTAAAATCGCGATAAAAATAATGACGAAAACTACACTGTCTTTCTTGGTGCGGTTTTCGTAGGGAAGTAAATCGCATCGTCGAAACCGCACCGCGCACTTATATAATTTTAATATTTATATATATATTTTCTTCTCTTGATATAGTTGAATTGATAGAAATGAATGCATTTTAAACTGATTATCAGGTAATTAAATAAACTTATAATTTCAAATAAAATGTATTTTACATGTTTTTTGAACGAAGAAAGTGTTGCAAAAATATATCAAGTTTACAATTAAGGTAATATATTAAGAAATGTATCAAAGTTGAAATATAATTGAGTTTAAAGAAAATTCAAAATGCACTTATTTTCAAAACATCATTTCAATAACAAACTTTATCAATATATTATATCAATAAAAAGTGCTGATAGCTATAAACTCAACCAAACAAATGAATAGATTGTCACAGCTAAGTCTGCAGAAGTTGTTCAAAATGGGATACTTAATTTTATTCCAAAATCACAATTAAAAAAATTAAAATCTTAACCAAAACATAATTAGCAATTCGATTAACAATTAATAGGAAAAACCCCAAAGCGCACTGTGCCCACCCTAACTATATTACTCATCATTTAACATCTAAATTATACATATTAACACTATGTTATTACGATAACATCTAAAAAAAATTTTCATGCCAGGTACCACATATAGGCAGTCCTTCTCCAGTCGTTATATCATGGAGCAGGATCCATAGGTATACCATACAATAGGTACATGTACATCAATATACAAAAAGCTAGGGGCGTAGCAAAGAGTTGCTTCCCTACCACAAATACACCCCACTTTATTGGGAATACTATTATAAGGCAAAGAATAAATAAAAATAAATATGTGTTGTGCTAAGGAAAATTAAATTGGGCTATGAAAAAGTATTTTGTGTTTCGGCTATAGGTAGTCAGGTGTATTGTCTACGCCCGTAGTACGTAACTTATATAACACACACACATTAATTAATATTATATGCACATTTCATCAAAGATAAATGTACATTAATGTATATGTATATTAAATAACAATATTATACATCAATGTATATGTACATTAAATAACAAATACAATGTAATACTTTTAGACCTGGGTGCACATTGCAAGGTGGACACTTGTCCATGGTATAATTTCCCGCCCTTTCTTAAACATTTCACCAAACACTAAAATTGAAAATTAAAACCCTCACATCCTTAACATACTACAACATACTCGTTTGATATTTGTATTAGATGAGAAACATATCTAATTAATCGAGGTTTTCCAAAATGTATGATTTAGGATATATATTGAATAATTAAAAACATAAAAAGGTAAAATTTATTATTAGTTAAAAAATTGGACAATAATTAATACCATCAAATATGACTGAGATTAGTAGTAAGATACTGTAAAAATTACAGTAAGTTGTTGCAATAATAGCAACATCTTTCACAAAATTCATATTAGTATCAGATATGCTCGGAATTCATTCCTTTAATTGGATATTTGAGATGTGTTTGTTAATTCCACATAAGATTAGTTCCCATCTTGAGATATAAGTGAAGATAATTGTATAATCTTTAGGCACAAATACCTTTGCATCTCATTAGTTTAATGACAAGGGGAAAGATAAATTTATTGATGCTCGAAATATGAGTGTTGGAATAGAAACTATCTTTTATTAAGTGGGTTTATCCTTAGATTTAACAAAAGTTGAAAGTTAGGAAACTTCATATACAATCGTCTTTTGGATAAATGTACTAATGTATTAGGCTCTCTTCATGTGCACGCGCATGGGGTGCAAATTACTGTACGATTCGAGGTGCGGATCATTGACTTGTGTGCGAGCGCGATATGGGTACATGATTTCAGAACCAAAACCGAGTCACTTAGTAAAAGCTCGCAATTTTCTATTTTTCGGATTAAACCTAATATTATTTTTTTATGTCAGAAAAAATATTCTAACCTGAATGTTGATCTTCCTTCTACAAAATTCATTATTTTATTTTGGAATATGTAACAACAAGAGTTACAAACAACCTCAAAAATTAAAATTTGGGACTGTACTTAACTCAAAGATCTCTTCTCCAATTATATATCCATGTCCATTTCCATAGTTAGAGACACATACATTATTTCCAGCATTCCTTTTTCTCACAAAATATTTTGTGTTTAAATCCAGACATATTTTCTGTTCACCGGAATAAGTTCATTTTCCTCTGTTGTTTATTGGGAAAGTAACGTTCATATGGAGAAAATATGAAAATATTTATCTCACAAGCCTCAGTTGTCTGTTTATTTCCATATATTTTTACAATATTAATACAAACTACCTTCTAAGATGGATATTGAACAAGGAACCAATGTCGTTATTGTTTCTAACTAAATTGCTCTTCCAATTCTTCCTGCTTCGACAGTCAAATCTCGTGATGTCAATGTCCCAATGAATCATGTTGAGAAACTAAAGAAATTTAATGTTTCGAATCTCAAATCGGCAACAAAAGATGTTATTTTCCTTAACACTCCAAACCTTGAGAGGTTCCTAACTGAAAACCCTCAAGAGTTGGTGGAAACTCTATATATCCAGTTGGGAAAAATATTTTTTGCAACCTGTATTTAGGCGTTTTCACGTTTTGCAACCAAATATTTTTTTCGTTGTCAATTTCAACCTGTACTACAATTTTGCAACCTAGAGCGTGAAAAAAAAAACTTTAGGTTGCAAAATTGTAGTTCAGGTTGCAATTGACAACGAAAAGAACTTTTGATTGCAAAGCTTGAAAATGCCTATAGTACAGGTTGCAAAAAATAATTTTCCCTATCCAGTTTGTAAGTATGCTTTATGCTTGAAGCCAATTTGATTTCTTATGCAAAAATTATATGTGATGAATTGCTTAGTTGATACACTGTACAATGCATACATTTCTCAAAGAATGAATAATGAATTGTGGAAGTCCTTAGATAATAAATATAAAATTGAAGATGTTGGTGCTAAAAAAACTCTTTTGAGTCATTTTTGGACTACAAGATGGTTGATAATAAGACTATTATCCATGAAGTGCAATATTTGAAAATCCTTTTTACCGACATTCATTTTGAGGGAATGATTATCAATGAGACTTTCCAGGTATCGTAAGAGTATCTCAGCTCTTAGGAAGCTCCAGTTAGATGTAGAGTGAAGCTCGGTCAGGTGACCACCTCCTTCAGGGATCACTAGGATGCTGGCTCTAAGCTAGTCTTTTATATCAATAAGGATAACTCGAGTAAGGAGAGAGATCTATAAAGACATAACTTCCAGGAGAGTTATCACGAGTAAGATAGAAGGTTCTGGATACCTGAAGAGGTATTTCTATAACAATATCTTCCATATCAGGGGAATTATTTCAAACCCTAGAGCATAAGGAAGAAAAAACCCTAGTTGATTTATGCCTCCTAATTTATGGAGATCCTGGTGCCTAAGAGACCGTAATTCTTGGGGAAACACATCCCCCAATATATATATTTATATATAGGGGTTACATGCCTCATTCTAAACCCTTAGCTGAATAGATCCTTATTACTATTCTACTAATTCTTCATTAAAACTATACATTTTATAACTTGATCGTTGGAGTTTCCACTCTGAGACTTCTTGGCCCAATTCTTGCAGGTTTGAGAAAAAAGTTTGAGGTAATCCGATTACGATTCTTGGTTGCCCAAACTTTTGGTTGGATCAAGTGGCGTCGTCTGTGGAAAAGAATGATATCGATTCATTGAGTTAAATACTTGAGTTGTGAAGTGTGATAAAAGAGTTGATACTGCAAAAGATTGATTTTTTTTGGTGGAGGAAGTAAAAATGCACCTCAAGTAGAAACCCATACCATTGACGATGAGAAAGAAACACCTTTTATGCTTGCATCGTAAGATATAGAGAAGATACCTTTGGGGACATAACAGATTGAAGAAATCGACACAAATCTAAGGGAAATGAACATATGGAGCAAGATACTCAAACTAAGGTTTCGAATAAAAAAGCCTTGGTGTGAGTAGGTATGAATGGATGGAATCAATTAACAGGCAAGCATCTTCTAAACATACCAAAAAGAGTCTTGCAGAAACCCATAGATAATGTTCCTAATGAGGTATTACATAATGTCATGGGTACGTTTCTAATGAGGAGGATGAATAGGATGAGCGACCTTTTGATGAGGATGCAAAAATTAGGCACGAAAGGAGAGAGAGAGAGAGAGTCGACCTCGGTATAATGATGCAAATGTGAGACTTGGTGGGAAGGAGAGGAATGGGAAACTCTCTACAAAGAGGTCCGGAGAGAAAATTACTATGGAGAGGAGAGACCTTTGTACCCAAGGTGCAGAGACAAAACATATACGTCTAGTGTGAGAAGAAAGACCTCTCTATGTGAATGTTGATGCTGGATGGTGGAAGTTAGATGATGGCGATGAAGAACCTATGAAGAGATAATGTAGGCAATGAGTCTAAGAATATGGAAAGAGTTTCATTGATAGATACATCTGGGAAGATGAGGAAGGTGAAAGGTCAGAAAGGGAGGCCCCTGCCACTTCTAGAATTGTTCAAGATATTCAGATGATGTCTCGAGCTCTACAATGTTAGGTCATTGGTAAGGAAACCAAGGAAGATCGAGGTTGCCTATTATCATAGAAAATTCTTAGGGCTCATTTACCCCATGGGTATACCGAAATGAATTCTTACTATGAAGGAGTGTCTAATCCTACTCGACATATATAATGTTTCGAGAACTCATTTGTATTACATCAATATACATATACATTCTCTTATAGAGCATTCTTATCTACCTTACAAGGAGCTTCCCAATATTGGTTTCATTAGATTACACCAGGAATGATCACGAGCTTCCCGGTGTTAAGAGCATCTTTTCTAATATATTTTGATACGCGAGAAAGCATAAAGAAGACATTTATGTCACTATTAGTAGTTACCCAAAGAGAAGGAGAATCATTGAAAGATTATGTATCTAGGTTTACCAGAGCTAGTGAATCTTCTGATAGAAACAAATGAAGTAAAGTTTAGTTCTCTCACATAAGAGTTACTATCGGGTGGATTGTGAGTGTGTTTTACCAACAAGCTCTATATACCTACGAGCAGGTGCTAGATATAAGTATCAAGTATATCCATGTGGAACAAAGAGAAAAATAAGTTAGGTAATGTCAATGTCAGGAGGTAGTGTACAATGATGAGCTTGGAGCACGAAGAGTTGAACTAGAGAAAGGCTTATAAGGGCAAGGGAGGTTCATGGTTGCATCAATATATCATAAAAGTCTCATGGCAGCAACAATATATAAAAGGTTTGAGGAAGTTGATCAAAATTACTATGCACAAGCTCAAGTATTTGTTATTGCAGAAAAGTACTTAAGTAATGTTTAAAGTGGCCTTTGCATTACGCAGAAACACCTACTGAACCAAAACCAAGGTTTCTTTTATTGGTTCAATAATAATTATGGACATTCACACAAGGTTGTAGGCACCTAAGAGATGAAATTATGAAACTAATCCAAGCAGGTCACTTGAAGGAGTTCGTGTATCAAGATAGGGTACAAAGAAGAAGAGAGGTCCCTAAGCATCCCTGAATGGAGAAAAGTTTTGTAAGAAAATGAGGACAAGGAGGTTGCAAAGATAACGAAGACCCATATATAGGCTGGAAGATAATTATTATGATTTCAGGAGGACTTACGGATGGAGACTCACACAGTGAACAAAGAGCTCATGTTAAAGCTTCTAGTCAATAACCTTTAGAGGTAGATGTTATAAATGTACACCCGCCACCTTCTTTTATAGGACCTGTTATATGTTTTTGAACTATTGAAAGGAAGGTATTATGGGAGGAATACAATGATGTATTGGTTTTTCGAGAAAAGGTGGCAACCAATGAAGTAGGTTGAGTGTTTGTACATTATGGAAGTTTGGTGAATATCTTGTATTATCACTGTTTGGAAAAGATTGATCTAAAGATGGATATGAATGCAGTGTTTGATTTCAATGGAACACATGTAATTATGGAGAGGGAGGTGGATTTAATAGTAGCTTTGGGATAAGAAGAAAATATATTGATTAAGATGCTAAGTTTTTATTGATTAGAGTCAAGTCAGTTTATAACATCATATTGGGACAACATGCCCTGAACGAATTTCTAGGTGCTAAATTATACTTACCACATGAGTATTAAGCATCCTTCAGGTGGAAAGTAGGGTGAGACAATTGCAGATCAACAATTTACGTGATCTTGTTACCAGCTTAAGGTTAGAGTACAGATAATAGATAATATGAGAGAGAGAGAGAGAGAGACATTGTAGAGAGATAGACGATGAGGTGAGATTGAAGAATCAAAAAAAGAGGAGGACAAGACTATGTGACCTCATTAACTCATGAAGATTGAGTGAGTTGATGGAGAAAAAGGTTTTGCTACACATATAAGTAGTCAACTGGAAGAAGCTGTGAGAGAGGAACTAATTTCTATACTAAAAGAGTTTATGGATATTTTATCTTTACAGATAATGAGCTCATAGGTATTGATTCTGGAGTCGCCCAACATCATCTAAATATGGACCCCTAGGTAAGACCTATAAAGTACAAACGAAGATATTTTAGAGTATAATTAGATACAATCATCGAATGAGAGGTGGAAAAGATGATAGAGGAAGGGTATATTAAGGAAATTTATTTTCTCAAGCGGTTGTGTAATGTGGTGATGGCTCTGAAACCATGGGAAGTGGTGTGTGTGCATAGATTTCAAGGACCTCAATAAACTTTTCCCAAATGATCATTATCCCTTGCCTTAATTTGATCTGCTTGTGGGTTCAACATCTGGGTGTGAGCTCTTAAATATAGTGGATGCCTCCAAGTGGTATCATTTGTTTCCATTATCTTAGGAAGGCCAGTTAAAGTGAGTTTTGTTATTTTTACGAGGACCTATTGTTATGGTTTAATAGCTTTAGACTGAAGAATGTGGGCGCCATGTACCAGAGGTTAGTAGTAAGATTTTTAGGGACGTGTTGTGAAGTAATATGGAGGTTTATGTTGGTGATTTATTAGTTAAGAGTGGATGAGCTAATTCTCACACGGAAGATCTTCAAGAGACCTTTTTGACTTTGAGGAGGTACAACGTGTGTCTTAAACCCAAGAAATGTTTTCATGGTGTGGGGTCTATGAATTTTTGGGTATATGGTTTTAAAATGAGGTATTGAGGTAAATGAAAAGAAGGTACGAGCTCTAATGGATATGCGATAATAAGAAAACTATTCAAGATGTAAATATCTTGATAGGTTGAATAGTGTGGCTAAGTAGGTTCATTTCTAGGTCAATGGGAAAAGGGGTTTTATTTCTTTAAAACTTTGAAGAAGGGATATCATTTGGAGTGGACTTCGGAGGCATTTGAGAGACTGAAGGTGTATTTTTGTAAGATACATAATGTTACCAAAGCCATTACAAGGTGAGGACTTGATTCTTTACATATATATGGGCAAAATAGTTGTTAGCTAAGTATTAATTAGAGAGGAAGCAGGGCAGTAGAAGCCTATCTATTTTGTAAGTAGAATGATTCGGGGAGTTCCGCAGTGGTATTCCAAGTTGGTGAAATGAGGTTTAATATTGGTATATATAACAAGGAATCTAAGGCCTTTTTTATTGGGGACATAGAATTAAGGTGAGAACTAATTTGGCACTTAAATAGGTTCTCAGGAAACCTAATGTTTCAGGTCGCCTGGTGAAATGGGCTATAAAACTTAGCGAATATGATATTATATATAAGAGGAGAACGATAATAAAGACTCAGGTGTGGGAAGACATTATATAGGAGGTGATGTAGGTCTCTGAACATGCGGATGATAAATTGAACTTACATGTGAATGGGTCAACGATGGTTAGTGGAGTGGGAGCTAGTGTTGTTTTAACTAATCTATAAGAAATAATCTGGATTATGTGATCAAGTTAAAATTCAATGTATCCGATAATGAAGCTGAGTATAAGGCATTGTTATAAGGGATAAGGATGGCCATCAAGCTGGGTATATATTATTTATCAGTGTACCTTGATTCTGAGTTAGTAACCTATTAGTTCAATATTTTCTTTGATGTAAGAGAATATTGTATGTAGAAGCATTTAAATATTGATAAAGGGAATTTTTCTCAATTGGACAAAGAACGTATGAGCTAATCAGCTCACCAAGATTGTAAGAGCTTTAGGTGATTGTCATACATGAATAATCACGTTGATGGAGTTCGAAGAAAGTAGATTAGAGAGCTCAAAAGTTATGGAGATAGATATTGAGGAGGTAAATTAGTGGAGAACTCCAATCAGATCGCTATTAGGTCAGATTGACATGGTACTATGTGGATCGCTTCTTCAGAAGCTCGAAGAGTAGCTTGTTTTTGTTATTGATGCTAACCTATACAGGAGGTCGTACTTTGGATTATATCTAAAGTGTTTATTAGAGAAATAAGGGTTGGTGGTTTTGTAAGAAATACATGAAGAATATTGTGGGGATCATGCCAAGAGTAGAGCTTTGGTGGTAAAGGCGTTGAGAGAAGGATTTTCTGGCCACTTAAAATGAAGATAGTTATGGACCTGGTGAAGACTTGTCAGAAGTGTCCAAATGCATGCTCCACTTATTAAAATACCTGCTAAAGATATGATTGTTATGAGTTTTCCATGTTCTTTTGCGTAGAAGATATATTTAATGGTAGTGATAGATTATTTCACCAAGTGGGTGGAAGCTAAAGCGGAGGTTTTCATCATAGAACAGAGGATGATAACTTTTATTTTTGATGATATTTTTTGCAGTTATGGGGTTCCACATGTACTTGTTTTTGATAATGGCACCAAGTTTAATGGGAAGAAGATGTGAACTTGGTGCAAGTAAATTAAAATACAGCAGATGTTCTCCTCATTCGCACACCCACAAGCTAATGGACAGGCTGAAGTTACTAAAAAAATTTTGGTACAAGGTATTTAGAAGAACTTGCAGATATCTGAAGGTTTGTGGGTCGACAAGCTGTCATCTAGGTTATAGGCATAGTGTACTACACCTCGATCTACTAGTGGAGAGTCTCCCTTTAACATGGTCTACAGAATGGAAGTTGTAATCCCAAATGGGAGTGTTGTCGAGTTTCATTGAGTGCAAGATTATGATCTAGAGGTATATAAGAGTTTCTCTAGAGAGGCTTTAGTGGTTATTGGTGAATTAAGAGAGTATAATCTGCAGCATGAGTGGAGAGGTACAAAAAAAAAAATGTTATAGGCTGCTTATAATTAACGAGTACAAAAGAGGTAATTTTAGGTAGGTGACTTTGTATTTGGAGAGATAATGCGATATATCATACTGGCAAGCTGGATCATAATTAGGAGGGTCCATATAAGATAATCAAAATTTCGGTTGGAGGTGCTTATGATCTGGAAACTAAGTAGGGGACCTCCGTGCCAAGAACTTGGAACATATGTCATCTTAAGAAGTACTATGCTTAGTATTAGTGATAGCTATTCATGATCATCTTAAGAACTTAGGGCCCTTTACCTTGGGGGGGGGGGGGGGGGGGGGGGGGGGTGGTGGAAGAGTAATAATAATTGCTGAACCAAAATATGTCGCCCAGGTTTTAACATGATCGAAGTTGAATTAATTGTTGCTTTTTTGTGGTATTTTATTTTTAAATATTTTATATATTGGGTATGAACATGTGTGTGTAGACAAGAGAAGACAAAGACTTGGACACACTTTTAGAGACGCATGGAATTAAGGAGAACAGGCGACGCAAACAGCAAGAAGAGAACACAAGCAAGATACTTACTTGAAGCTAGTGTCCGAGATCAAGAAGGTCTTTGAAGTTGCGTGACCAACAGAGAAGATCATCCTTCACGGTCGACAAGTATTTTAGTATCACGTGTTTGATACTGTAGTTTTCATATATTACTTCTTATCTTTTTGTATTGATTTGGACAAAGAAAGTAATATAGTTTTTCGGGTTTGTACACCCAAGTTCACAAGTACTTTTACTTGTGAACTGTATTTAAATTGCTGTGTTCTGGGTTTATTTTTCTGCTTCTTATTTTGGTTTAAACTCTAGTTGATATTAGTTTCAGTATTGGTTAACACTGAAAGCAACATCATCTACTGATACATATTTTCAAAACCATAGACCTACAAATTCACAATTGGGAAGAGTAATGATAATTGCTGAACCAAAATATGTCCTCCCAGGTTTAACATGATCGAAGTTGAATTAATTGTTGCTTTTTGTGGTATTTTATTTTAAATATTTTATATATTAGGGATGAACATGTGTGTGTAGAAATGAAGATGTTTTCATTTACATTAGTTTACCCTACTTGATTTTTGTACCTCAGTCAACTAAAGTATGGAGAGCTAATATAACAATCATTTTATTCTCGCCTTTTGTGTACCAAAAACCGACTTTGGATCGATTCGAATCGTAAAAGTAGCTCGACACTAAGAGAAGCTCTAGTCACAAGAAGGGTGGAGTTTGGTTAGGTGAAGACCTCCTTCAGTGTTTTGCTGGGACATCGGCTGTAAGTTGATATTTTCTATTAGTAAGGGATAACTCGACTAATGAGAGAGATCGGTAAAGATATGATGACTCAACCTCTAGGAGAGATATCACGAGTAGGCTAGAATATTCTAGATACTAAAGACGTATTTCTGTAATAATATCTTCCATATCATGAGAATTATTCAAATCCCTAATGAATACAAAATAAAATTTCTAATTAGTTTGAGTCTCCTAATTTATGGAAATCATGACGTCTAATTGACGAAAACCCAATTCCGTGAGAAACATGTCTCCTAAAATCAATATGAATGGGATACATACCTCATTCTAAATGTTGGGAATTTATTCTTGGCAATAATTCCTATTTTGTTTGTTTGCCTTTCTTGGGCACAAAATAAATTAGGACTCTAGATTTTGTTTGCTAGATTGTGTCTAGGACTTTATTTAGTTTCCTATATTATGTTTAGGATTTGTTTTACTTGTTTACCAAGTTTAGGATTCTAAGATTGTCTATTTAAGACAAGAGAAGACAAAGACTTGGACACACTTTTAGAGACGCATGGAATTAAGAAGAACAGGCGACGCAAACAGCAAGAGAGAACACAAGCAAGATACTTACTTGAAGCCAGTGTCCGAGATCAAGAAAGTCTTTGAAGTTGCGTGACCAACGGAGAAGATCATCCTTCACGGCGACAAGTATTTTAGTATCACATGTTTGATACTGTAGTTTTCATATATTACTTCTTATCTTTTTGTATTGATCTTGAACAAAGAAAGTAATATAGTTTTCGGGTTTGTACACCCAAGTTCACAAGTACTTTTACTTGTGAACTGAATTTAAATTGCTGTGTTCTTGGTTTATTTTTCTGCTGCTTATTTTAGTTAAACTCTAGTTGATATTAGTTTCAGTATTGGTTAACACTGAAAGCAACATCATCTACTGATACATATTTTCAAAACCATAGACCTACAAATTCACAATTGGCATCTAAAGCCGGTTACTTACCTTACTAAG
The DNA here is from genome assembly GCA_014905375.1 of Phtheirospermum japonicum. Taxonomy (NCBI): domain Eukaryota; kingdom Viridiplantae; phylum Streptophyta; class Magnoliopsida; order Lamiales; family Orobanchaceae; genus Phtheirospermum; species Phtheirospermum japonicum. The sequence continues at coordinate 1,949,619 of BMAC01000087.1, forward strand.
TACTGATCCTTATTTTGTTAGGTGCTATGGATGTTCAAGGCAATCTAAGGCCTCCAATCCTCAATGAAGAGAACTAATCTATGGAAACAGAGGATGCGATGGCACATAAAGAATATCGATGAACGTGCATGGAGAACCATTCTTGTTGGATGGGAAAAACCACGTGTTATTGATGGTGAGGGTGACACTGTCGTCATGAAAGAAATAGATTGGACTCCTGAGGAAGTAGCTGCTTCAAACTAGAATTCGAAGTGCATCAACACCCTTCTTGAATATGTTGACTCAAGTTACTACAGAGTTATTAAGAAGTGTGAATCAACAAAGATGCGTGGGACGCATTACAAAGGGTATGTGAAGGGACCCAGAGTGTGAAGAGATCAAGACTGAGAATGCTGACATCTACCTTCGAGGCAGTGAGGATGGATGAAAAGGATTCCATCATGGACTACGCCATGAGACTCTCAGATATTGCAAACGAGTGCGGAGGGCTTGGTGAACCAGTAACAAACTCACGCCTTGTGGGAAAACTACTAAGATACATCACAGAGAAATTCAGTATTAAGGTGGTTTACATGGAAGAGTCCAAAGACACTGATGACCTAGAGTTCAACGCTTTAGTTGGCTCTCTCAAGACATTTGAGATGGAACATCTTGGTTCCAACTCTAAAGAAAAGAATGTTGCTCTCTCCTCCGATGTTAACTCCGATAATGAGGACGAAGATGATGAGGATTTTTATTTGAAAGGGTTTCTGAAAAGGATAGAAACCACCACTCTTGAGGAAGAAGAAGTATCCTATGTAACTGAAAGTTTTAATAACTTCTTAAAGAAGAAAAACAACATTGGGGGATCAAGTATAAAGTTCAAGCCACAAGTGCCAACACCAAAGTTCTCTGTGCGCACTCTCTTCAGATCCCAGTCTTCGCCTTCTGTATCCAATGTATCCAGCTCCCCAAAGCAACTCAGTGAAGTCCAATTTCATGAATGCAAAAGGTTGGGGACACTATAAAAATGAATGTGCGAACACTCTCAAGAAGAAGAACACGATTGCTACCGAGTACACTGAAGATGTCAATGATTCCGACTCGCCTGAACTTGTCCTAGCCTTATTTATTGATATTATGTGGGATGACGACATCCATGTTGGTAAAACCGAAACCAACATCGGGTGCCTGCATGCAGAGGCTAATGAATATCTTGACGAGTACGAGAAGCTGAGCATTGAACATAAGTAATTATTTGTTAGTTGGGAAAAACAGGTACTCACGGTCAAGGATCTCATGATTGAGGTGGACAAGCTGGCCAAGAAAAAGAATGATCAACTTGATATAATTGTCCGATTGGAGTCTTCACTCACCAAAAAGGATGATGAGTTGGAACAAGTTAAAACCGAGTTGAAAAAGGTTCAAGGAACCATCACAGAACTCAACAAGGGCAAGGCAAAGCTTGATGAAATCCTGGATATGAGTTTTCCAGAGACCTCAAGACATGGAGTTGGGTACAAACCAAATCATCCGACACCAGCATCAAACCAAGAACAGAAATCGACCAACGCCACAATAAGAGAAGGAGACAGTATGTGTGTCATCACTATGGTGAACCAGGTCACACTTGACCTTTCTGCTGGAAGATTATTGGTGAGAAAAGGCATTTTCAGAGGACAAAGGTGTCTGCGGAATCCCATGTTAGTTTCCATGTTACCAACACCAAAACCAACACCAGGTTCAAATAGGTTTGGGTCAAAAAGAATGAGATCAAATGCAATATGATCTATACATCCCTGAAATCCCACGTCCTAGGAGCCTGGTACTTCGACAGTGTCTGCTCAGAGCATATGACCGGATCAGAAGAACTACTTTCTAACATCATCAGATTTCAAGGAGAAAAGGTAAAATATGGTGGAGGAGCAAATGGCCAGATCAACACAAAGATCATCCCTGTTTGTGAGGCATGCCTGAAAGGGAAGCAAATCAGGGTGCCACATCCAACAGTACAAAGTCTCACAACCTCATATTGTTTCGAACTCCTTCATATGGACCTTATGGGGCCACTTGAAGTCGAGAGCCTTGGTGGTAAAGGTATGTTATTATGATTGTAGATGACTTTTCCCGCTTTACTTGGGTAGAATTTTTAAAAGAAAAATCTGAGGCTTTTGAAGTATTTAAAAAACTTGCAAAGAGGCTGTGTGTGAGATTTGGTGTAAATATTGGTAGGATTAGGACTGGTCATGGAAAAGAATTTTAGAATGCATCGTTTTCAAACTACTGTTCAAAAGAAGGTATAAGTCATAAGTTTTCATCACCAATCACTCCCCAACAAAATGGCATAGTTGAACGAAAAAATAGGTGTCTTACTGAGATGACTAGGACTATGCTCATTTTTAATGGCATTGCAAAATGTTTTTGGGCTGGAGCCATGAGTACTGCATGTCATATAATAAATAAGGTATACTTTAGACCAGGTTCTTGTGTTACTCCCTATGAATTATTGTTGGGTAAAAAATTGAACTTGAGCTATTTTCATGTCTTTGGTTGTATTTGCTATGTGCTCAATGATAGAAATCATCTTGCAAAATTAGATTCGAAAAGTGACAAATGCATCTTCATGGAATATTCCCAAAATAGTCATGCATATAGGTTGTTTAACCTTAGGACACGTAGCATGTTTGAGTCAGTCAATGTCAAGTTCGATGATTTAATGAGTGGTGTTAAACCTACCGAGGATTATGATCTGTTCTATGATCAAAATCCTCAACATAATGTCACGGTTGGTGTCGAAGATAGTGTAGGTATTGAAACGAAGATGCAGGTGCTGAAAGTGGAGAAACTGGTGATGTTGGTATCCGTGTTGGTTCCGATAATACAACATCAAACCCAACATCTACTCAAGCTGCCCCTGAATCAAATTCTGAACCAAAATAAGAAGATCCATCTGATCCCATTGACTTACATCATAGGGACATATGATTCGAACTTTTCCGCAACTATTTTTATTTAAAGTTGCCAATTTTAAAAAGTTCGCCCGCAAGAGAACGGGATCACTTGTAGATGGGTAAGTTGACTCGTGTCGATCTCAGAGGAAAGCTAGATTCGGAAGTTCGTTTTGTGTTTGTTTTCACGAATAAGAAAATAAAAATAAAACTAATCTAAACACGCGACAAGGGGGGTTTTGTTTGAGATTTATAAGAACTAGAGTTAATTAAATCTAAGAATAAATTAAATCTAAGGATTAATTAAACTATGAACTAATTAATTAAATCTAAAGATTATCTAAACTATGAGCAATTAAATTAAATCTAGAAATTACTTATTTTAAGAGAAAATTAATTAAAAGATTTTTAAAACGATTTAAGAAAACTAGGGTTCTAGAGCTTTGATTCGTCTCCACGATCGCTTGAGAGTTCCCAATTGATGGTTCACAACGAATCTAGACTCTAGACCCATAAGATCTAGCTAATAATAATAATCAATCTCAACATCACAATCCCAACACAATCATAATCACAATTCGTCATGGAAACAATAATTATTCTAAAAGATTTAATTAAACTAATTGAAAGCATGTGAACTAAATTAAAGAGCATAAGATATAAGTACTTACTAATTAAACGAAGAAAATAGCAGCGTTCCACGACGAAATCTTGAATCTAAATTAATCTAAAGTCTAAGAATTTAAAACTAAGAATTATTAAGAGAAACTAAGAAAATAAAATGGCACTCTTGGGGTTGTCAACCCCCAAAAGGCCTTAAAAACCCTAGGAATAATGTGTATTTTCGAATGTGAGGGGTGGGGTATTTATAGGTGTAGGTGGCTTGGAAAAGGGGTCAAAATTAGGGTTTCCGCCCCTTCTAGGACGTTCAGCACTTTCCATACCGGTTGAGCCCAGAAACGACCCTTCTAGAAGGCCCAGAATCAGGAGGTGCTGCCAGCCCAGCTTTCTATACCGGTTGGGCCCAGAGACATCCCTTCTAGAAGGCCCAAAACTGTCATTTCTTCAAATCGCGGCCCGTTTTCGCTGAAACTCTACTCGTTTGCCCATTCTTGACTAAGTCCAAACCTAAATACCTCAAAATACCTAGAATAAATATAAAATTAATTAATTATAATTAAAATACGGTAAAACAAGTTGGAGATAAGAAAATGTGAAAATATGCTCAATCTATCCAACTTTCACCGAAAACAATAACAAAAATGAACTAAAATACTAACTAAAATCAAGACAAATTCATGTTAATCAACATACCATCAAGAATTCAGATGAACCACCCCACGGGCTAAATCATTAGAGATTTAGATGAACGGAGTACAAGAAAGCGTCAGATAAACTTCAAAGAAATGGTTAGGTATATCTGTCTATCTACTAACTGTTCTGAGATTCGAGAGTCTTTGTACCTTTCCAAAATAGAGCCCAAGCGTGTGGAGGATGCTCTTAAGGATGAATTCTGGATGAAGGCAATGCAAAAGGAGTTGGATCAATTTGCCAAGAACGATATTTGGGATTTAGTTGCTCGTCCAGAAAACTCACATCTAACAGGAACTAAGTGGATCTTCAAGAACAAAACAGATGAGGCAGGGCAACATTGTGAGGAACAAGGCTCGGTTGGTTGCACAAGGGTATACTCAAATTGAAGGTATCGATTTTGATGAAACTTTTTCCCCTATTGCTCGCATTGAATCTGTAAGACTTTTACTTGTTGGTGTTGCTTGTCATATGAAAATATCTCTGCATCAAATGGACATAAAGAGTGCTCTTCTTAATGGAGTTTCAAGTGAAGAAGTGTTTGTAGAGCAACCTGGCTTCGTGATTAGATTAGGTTGGGTGAGTAATTTAGCCACACGACTTATATTCCATACCCGTCCAAAGAGCCTTACATTACAACCCGAAAAGACCTTTTCCGATTCTTAGTTCGATAAACACACTTAATTTGCGATTGAAAAGAGATTGATTTTCGGTTCTTATTTACTATGCATGTATTTGTGTGATTTGAGCGTATACACGTCCTATGCAGCGATTGCTTGAGTGCTTTGAGTGATTACCCCTTTATATTTCCCTTTGAGAGGATGCATGAAATCGTTTTTGAAGCGATAATTTTATAAGGGTGGAGTGTTTTGACGTTGCGTGGCTAGTGCCTATATTTTCAAAATTATCTATGTAGCAACGCACGACTCATTTACTCGAACTTAAATTCTTTCTTAGTTACACTTTGAATCTAACGTCTGTTCGAGGACGAACAAACAAATAAGCGTGGGGGTAGTTGATTAACATGCTTTTGTGGTTATTTTTAGTAGCGTTTTAGTACCTTTTTATCAGTGTTTTTGGTATAAGTTGGACCGTTCAAGCTTAATTTCGTACGTTTAGATTTCTGACTTATTTTACCGTGTTTTGATCTAATTGATGCAAAATAAGTGATTATTTGATGTTTATCACTTTACAGCTAAGTACCCGGGATTGTTCAGCGCCTTAGAGATAAAGTACAATGATCGAGAGGTGAAGATCGAACTTTCCGGCGAAAAATAGCAAGTTCATGAAGTTAATGGTTACCCTAACGGTTATACCAACCGTTAAGACCAATCATTAGTAGTAGGCCCGAAAGACAGAAAAGAGGCTAACGGTTGCTACCT
>BMAC01000087.1:1964027-1986295 GCA_014905375.1 Phtheirospermum japonicum
CTCTTAAGGATGAATTCTGGATGAAGGCAATGCAAAAGGAGTTGGATCAATTTGCCAAGAACGATATTTGGGATTTAGTTGCTCGTCCAGAAAACTCACATCTAACAGGAACTAAGTGGATCTTCAAGAACAAAACAGATGAGGCAGGCAACATTGTGAGGAACAAGGCTCGGTTGGTTGCACAAGGGTATACTCAAATTGAAGGTATCGATTTTGATGAAACTTTTTCCCCTATTGCTCGCATTGAATCTGTAAGACTTTTACTTGTTGTTGCTTGTCATATGAAAATATCTCTGCATCAAATGGACATAAAGAGTGCTCTTCTTAATGGAGTTTCAAGTGAAGAAGTGTTTGTAGAGCAACCTAAAGGGTTTGTAGATCCCCACAAACCAAATTTTGTTTTAAAATTAAAAAAATAACTTTATATGGTTTAAAACAAGTTCCTAGAGCGTGGGTATGAAAGGTTGACTCAATACTTACACTTTTTAAATTTTAGACGAGGGGAAGTTGACAAAACCTTATTTCTTCTTAGATCAAATAAGCACATCTTAATTGTCCAGATTTATGTAGATGATATTAGTTTTGGATCTACTAATGAGAAGATGGTGAAAGAATTTATAACTCGAATGTCTGACATATTTGAGATGAGCATGGAAGGTAATCTCTCTTACTTTCTTGGTTTGAAAATTAAACAATTGGATGATGTTATTTTGCTTTCTCAGACCAAATATGCTAAGAATCTTGTTAAGAAATTTGGGTTAGAGAATGAAAGGCACAAGAAAACACCGTTAAGCAAAATCACGAAACTGTCAAGAGATGATGTTGATAACACCATGTACAGAAGCATGATAGGAAGACTTTTATACTTAACGGCTATTAGGCCAAATATCATGTATAGTGTGTGTCTATGTGCTAGATATCAGTCAAGTCCTAAAGAGTCACACCTAAAAGCTATTAAACAGATCATTAGATATATAGTTGGTTCAATGGAATTAGGTGTTTGGTATTCTAAAGAAATTGGTACTGAACTTGTGGGTTATACTGATTCGGACTCGGCTGGAGATGTTGTTGATAGAAAGAGTACTACAAGGTTTTTTTTTCTTGGGTAATAATCTAATCTCTTGGTATAGCAAAAAGCAAAATTGTGTTTCTCTTTCTACAGCTGAAGCTGAGTATATTGCAGCTGGAAGTTCTTGTACACAATTGTTGTGGATGAACCAACAGATTAAGGACTACGGTCTACACAGTAGAATATTGACTGTGATCTGTGATAATTCCAGTGCCATTGATATCTCGAAAAATCTAGTCCAACATTCTCGAATCAAACACATTGACATAAGGTACCACTTTATTCGAGACTTGGTTGAGAGGAAGATAGTTAGACATGAGCATATAGGAACAGACAATCAGCTTGCTGACATCTTCACAAATGCATTAGATTTAGAGACCTTCTCTCATTTGAGAAGAGATCTCGGTATGTGTACAATTTAAGTCGTGTTGGTTTTGATGTTGTGACACCCTATGCTGACATCGGTCACAACATCTGTATACTTTTGCATATATTTTTATTTTTTCCTTTTCATACATTATCTAAATGCTTTGAGTCTGGTTGAAAGTATAAAAAGTTCATGTGTTTTAATAAAACTTGTCGCAAAAAGACTAGCCTCTTCGATTAAGTGATTGTGAAACTTTTCCGCAAAAACTGGTTTTCTCCTAGGTCCAAAAAAAATAGGTGTTAACAACAATTGCTGAAGATATGTTATTTCTCTTCAAATCTCTAAAAAATGAAGAAAATCTGGATTAAAAAAGATCCAATCTTTAAATTTCACCTCATTGAGTGATTTTGACGTTGTCATTAACTTAGGTTAAGGGGTCTGTTATCATTGACTTCACCAAAAGTAATGTTGGTTATAATGTCATCAGTCACCAAAAGTGACACTGATCAAGTTACTAAAACCATAAAGTGAATGTTTTTAACCTTTTTAGGTCATGATTTTTAGGCATCAATTAGGATATTCATACTCTGAGAAGATGTCTTTTAGCTGTGTATTCTGTTGCTTATGTTTGTGTCTTTCCCGAATCCTTTTAATCGTGTTTTAAGTCTTGATAACTAAGTGTTTCAGTGGCGTTGTAATCAGACGGTTGGACAGGTAATAAAGAGATTATTTGGAGAGTGAAATTTCATCTTGCAAAAGATTAATTCTACTGTGGTGATGACTTAATTAATTCAGCTCTATTCTCGGTTGATTTTGTAGTAGAGTTGTGCAATTTTTGATTTCGAAATTTATGAGATAGTGGTTAAGTGGATTGGGATCATGTGTCCTACATTAAGAGGGAGTGGTTATTTGTTTCATAAAGGAAAGAATTTTTCTTTTCGAGCCTAAAACCCGCTGTTCGGTAAACAAGGGATATTTCCTTTTATTTTTTACTTTTCTCTCTCCTTGGCAACAGTCACTTTTGGCATGCTTAAATAACTCTCTGCAATTAATCTCTCTGCTCACAAATACTTCATCGTACTTTTCGATTGTGTGTCTGCTCTCGTATTGAACAATTACAAGACGTCAAACCCTTCTTCTTCGAATGTTCCTGAGTTACCGGCAGGTGTGCGCCGTTCAGGCAAGCAAGCCCCTGTGAATTTTCCAAAAATTGGTGGCCTGGATATTCGCTCTCAAGTGGGTGGTGCTTCTTCTACAAACCCACCACCGATTACAACATCTCTAATTTCCTTGCCACCACACGAGTCTCAAGATGTTGTACCTGTTCCTGTGCCGCTCGACGCTGTTCCAGAAGTACAGGTGTTTCCAGGGCATCCGGGAAATGAGATCAATGTTGACAATCCACCTGATTTGCGGATCGTCGCCGCCACTTTTGGCCGGGCTGGGAACCCGACTTTGAAGAGATTGCGGAGGCTGCGCAACATTTCTCCAAGTGTGGTGCCGTCGTCCGTCCTGAAAAGTTAGGCAGGTCCTAGTCGCAATGTGCCAATCGAGCACATGAACCTTTCCGAGGACGTCGCCGTGATTACAGACTCTGATGATGAAGAGTATGTGCCTGTCGCCCCAGTTTCTATGCCGGTGACCTCATCTGCTCCTAGCCTGCCGAAGAAGGAAACTCCTCACAAGAAAGAAACTGTCAAGCTGGCTGACAAGAAAAATCCCCCAGCGTCCATCAAAGTTTCACCAGGCTCTACTGAAACAGAGTACTCATCTCCTCCTTATGAGATTTTGGATTTTTTTCACTAGAGAGGTGTCAATTTCTTCCAGGCCGATTACTGCTACTCCCCTCCTTCTCCTGTTCATGAGGCTCAACCCGAGTTTGATCCTAATCTGTTCGAGTACTCCCCTGATTCTTCTTATGATATTTCCATTCGTGACTTCGTGTATGCGGTGAAGGACGAAAGGAGGAAATCCAAAGCTGGAAACAAGTTCAATGTTGGTTCTCATGTTGATTCCCCAAAACCAACATCTCCGCAATCCCAGTCTGCATCGTCCTCCAGTTCTACCTTTGCCGATACTGCTTCTCCAGATAACGAATCGATCCCATCTGATACCTCTGCTCAATTCCATTCCTCTATTTGCACTCCCTCTCGGACCGTTGAGATTGAGGACATGGAGCCATTTTCAAAGATATTCTTGACTGCAGAAATCGAGGGGATGTTTTCTGAGTATCGAACCCGGGGTTTACTTGTTGAGCGCTGAGTTCCTTTTGAGGTTTTTGAGAAGCAAAATTTAATCGCTTTCTTTCAGCATAAATGTATGTAATCCACAGTCTCCAACGCTATGCCTTTTTTCCGCGATATAGTCATGGAGTTTTATTCGAATTTGGTGCCTTCCATTGCTGATCTCAATTCTGTGAATTATGGCAAAGATTTTGTGCGTGGAAAGGTTTATAGTTTTACTCCTGATTTAATTGATGAGCTTTTTGGGACTGAAGTATATCGTGGTGACTCTCCTGTGGATGACATGAATGAGGTCATCCTGTTTTTTTCTAGTGGTATGGTGAATACGTGGCATGAGCAGTTGCCGAGCACGCGTCTCTCCTCTCTCTACTCTGTTCTACACAAAGTGGCTATTTGTAACTGGGTTCCCTCTAAGAATACCACGTGTGTTACGCGGCCTCAGGCTCAGTTCTTGTACAATCTTGGGAAGGGAATCAAGTTTAGCTTTGGGTAGCATGTGTTCAATATAATTATAAGTTCGCCACGACCAAGTCTGCGTCCTCTTTGTGCTTTCCTTCTCTGATCTTTAGCTTACTTGAAAATTAGGGTTTGAAGCCTACTCCTGCTGATGTGTTCACGGGCGAGACTGAATGGTTGTCTTTACGAGGCTAACATATATCTTGTGCAAGGGTCATTGATCTCCCTTGGCAGGTGCCCTTTTGGGATGGTGTTGCCAGTGGTGTCGGTTGCGGTATTCCCAACACCAGTACCAACATGGTTAGCATTTTTTCTCAGATTGTTCGAGCGCATATTGCTTTAATTGACAACCAGGTTACCCAGATGCAGGCGCTTCGGGGATCCTTCTTGGAGGCCCTTTTGCTTTTAGGTCAAAAGGGGGGAGATGATGATGGCGACGCTACTGATAAGACTGAGGCAAGTGATGATGATGCTGCTGCAAGTGATGCTGCTGCTGCTGCCGAGGCTTTGACAAGCCTTGCTCATGAACAGAGGATGAAGAGGGTTCGTTCCCGGAATAAGGCATTGAAGAAAATGTAGAAGTTGTTGAGAAAGAGAAAGGATAGGGGTGAAGGGACTTCGACATCCCTCGTCGTTCGAAGAGGGTGCGAAGTCAATAAGTTCCACATTATCTGCGTTGTTAAATGGTTTAATGAACAATGTTTGTTTCCATGTTGGGTTGGTGTTTTGATAAACAATGGTTATTTTATTTAGGGGGAGTTTTCCAATTTAGGGGGAGTCTAAGTGTTTTAGTTTGAACGTTTTGTTGCGTCGTTGTATTTTATCCAGAAAGGCAAAAGGGGAAGATTATTATGAGTTTATTCTTGGCAATAATTCCTATTTTGTTTGTTTGCCTTTCTTGGGCACAATATAAATTAGAACTATAGATTTTGTTTTCTAGATTGTATTTAGGACTTTATTTAGTTTCCTAGATTATGTTTAGGACTTGTTTACCATGTTTAAGATTTTAGAATTGTCTATTTAAGACAAGAGAAGACAAAGACTTGGAAACACTTTTAGAGACGCACGAAATTAAGGAGAACAGGCAACGCAAACAGCAAGGGAGAACACAAGTAAGATACTTACTTGAAGCCACTGTCCGAGATCAAGAAGGTCTTCGAAGTTGTGTGACCAACGGAGAAGATCATCCTTTTCGGTGACAAGTATTTTAGTATCACATGTTTGATACTATAGTATTCATATATTACTTCTTATCTTTTTGTATTGATCTTGAACAAAGAAAGTAATATATTTTTCGGGTTTGTATACCCAAGTTCACAAGTACTTTTACTTGTGAACTGAATTTAAATTGATGTGTTCTTGGTTTATTTTTTCGCTGCTTATTTTAGTTAAACTCTGGTTGATGTTAGTTTCAGTGTTGGTTAATACTGAAAGCAACATCATCTACTGATACTTATTTTCAAACCATAGACCTACAAATTCACACTAAACACTAAGTTGAATAAATTATTATTTTATTCTGCTAATTATTGATGTAACCAAAAAGATTAGTTTACCAAGAAAGAGGTCGGATCGCCTCGAATTACCTTCTCGGCCATGAACAACCTGCAGAAAGCCCAAGCCGAGCAGCCCCGATGTAAGTCCTCCGATACTTAAGTCAGTAACCATATAAATTGTAGAGAATAATTCCCCATACAATTCGTGAGCTCCATGTTACATGATAATTGAAGTTATGAAAATAAGAGCTTGAATCTCATATTTATAAGATTATTTAGACTTATCCACCAACCAATAGGATTCTTTCATAATATGGGATTACATCTCCTAATTGTACAAATCTCCATAATTATGAAATATTCTCATATTAGGATTCTTACTTTTAATAACAATAACCATAAATCATTATTATTTTTACATTATCGACATGTTGTGGCCCCATAACCATATTTGTTTATCAATTTTCTTACTATGCCAACATTTGATATCGTATCAACTAGTCCCCCATATTCTGGCTGGTTGAGATACGAAATCAGGTAAAATATAAAAAATTAAAGATTTCTGCAAATAGAACATGATCATATTTATACACTTAACTTTCGGAAATTCACACATTATTTACAAAAAATCACGTATTCTTAAAACCATATTTTAACAATAACCATAATCACATAACATTTATCCGACCTAAAACAGGTCGGCCAAAAAATCACTTGTCCGACATAAAACAGGTCTGCGAGAAAATTATTTATTCGACCCCAAAAAACCATTACTTACCCTAATCATAAATCACATACCTATAAACACACCCATATTTGGATCATGTAACCATGGACATATCATCAACTTAAAATAGGTCGGTCAAAATCCACAACCATTGACGTAAAATAAGTCGACCTATAGAGAAACCATATTAAACGCAATAAAATATAATAAACCAAATATATAAGCCATATTAAATGACACTAAATCAAATCATATTAATCCTTACCAAGTAAAACCAAGCCAAATAAACTATTTCAACCAAATAAATCACATCAGACCCATATCCAAACAAACCATATAACCATTTATCCGACCTAAAACAGGTCGGTCACATAATACGATTATAACCATAAATCATAAACCACACAGGATAAATCATTTAGCCGACCTAAAGTAGGTCGGCCAAAAAATTATTGCATCCATAAACCATAGCGACCTAATAAAAACGTCAGCCTATTCCATATAAATCATAAACCATCGACGACCTAAAAGTGTTAGACCATTCCATATAAACCATCGCTGACCTAATAAAAGTGCCAGTAAACCATCGCCAACCTAATAAAATTATCAGCCCATTTCATATAAACCATATACTATCGCCGACCTAAACAAGTGTCGGGTAATACCATAACCATATCCATGAACCATAAAATCCATTAAACCATATCATCCATTATTACAACCTAAGTCAAACTCGCGACTAAACCATAACCATTTAAATCGGATTATACACCATAACCATTTACCCCGAACTAAATGAACTATATCGAATCAAGTAGACCATATTAAATAAATTGACTTATATAAACCAAATAAATCATATAAAAACAAATAAACCCTATTAAACAAAATAAATTAGTTAACCATATAAACCATATTAAACCAAATAATTTAGTTAAACATATAAACCATATTATACCAAATAAATTTACTAGTCCCCCATATTTAAGCTAAATAAATAAATCAAATAAATAATATTAAGCCAAATAAATCCAACTAACCATCCTTTTTTATAATAAACCATACAAATCGCAATGATGTATTAAGTCAAATAAATCAAATTAACTATCCCAAATCAAAAGAAACCATACCAATCATAATAACCGTATTAAGCCAAATAAATCAAATTAACCATCTCAAACCAAAATAAACCACAATCCTAATAACCGTATTAACACAAATAGACCAAATAAAAAAAATAAATCACATAAGTAATATAAACCATGTAAATCAGGCAAACCATGTAAACCAAACTGTTTCAATCCTAAATAAACCAAATAAACAAGCAAGTCCTCATAATCTAACCAAATAAATAAATCAAACCAAATCAATCAATTAAACCATATCAAATAAACCAAACACTATAAAATCAAATAAATCCAAATAAACCAAATAATATTAAATCGAATAAATAATATTAAATCAAATTAACCAAACGAACCATGTTAAATATACCAAATAAACATATAATCAAATAAACCCATATAAACCATGTTTAAGCCAAGTACAACATATTAAAATAAATCAAACAAACCATACCAATTATACCACATAAAACAAAATAAATCAGTTAAATAATTTTAAACCAAATAAACATATAAGCCAAATCCCCTAAGTTCTAGCTGACAAAAAAGACCAATAATCTTCCATTTTATATGATTTAAACGAGTCTATCTGGTCGATTAAATTGCGTATTCTCACGTCTTTCGCCCAAGGAATCGATGTTACTTGTATTCCCAAAGACGGCGTCATTTGATATAACAAAAAAAAAAATTGGCTTACCAAAAAAGAGGTCGGGTCCGCCTCGAGTTGACTTCTCGACCACGAACGACCTGCACAATGTTCAAGTCAGACGGACCCTACGTAGGCCCTCCGATGCTTAAATATGTAACCATATAGTAGATAATAATTCCCCATACAATTCGTGAGCCCGTGATCTATGATAATTGCAGGGCAATTTATTAGGTGCACCTGGGGGCACCTTGCTAGGTGCACCCTATAAAGATATGTTTCATTCAGTTATATGTGATCATATGTGATAGTTATACATGATGATATATGATAGTTATACGTGATGATATGTGACAAGAGTTTAGAGTTTATTTATTCATTTTAGGGTTTAGTTTTACATTTAGGGTTTAATTTTCTATTTTAAGGTTCAAATTTTCATTTTTTTTAAATTTAATTTTCCATTTTAATGTCCCGACAAAAAAAATATTATTCTATCAGTTATATGTGATGATATGTGTTAGATATATGCGATGATATGTCAATTATATGTGATGATATGTGACAGAAATTTAGGATTTAGAGTTAAATATTCAATTTCAGTGTTTAGTTTATTATTTTTGTGTTTATTCTTATATTTTCAAGGTTTAGTTTTTCGTTTTAGGTTTATATTTTTCATTTTAGGATTTTAAATTTTAGATTTAGAATTTTAATTATTTGTGATGATATGTATCAGTTATATGTGATGGTATGTACCAGTTATATGCGATAATAAATTAAATTACATGGTGCGTCTTGTAAGGTGTAACTGGATCCATGATAGTTTTTTTACTATCCGACATTTAATGTCGTATCAATTATTCTTCAAATATATTCCATCCGGTTCTCAATAAGTGACGTTCTGCCTTCTTAATCTTTTTTCTTATTAAATGTTGTTTAAGATATATTTTACCTTTTATGTCTATTTTATCCTTATCACAATTCTAATTAATCTTTTATTTTTAAACGTATCAATAATATTTTTGATAAATAAGTACTAAGAGAAAGAGAAACAATAGAGTTTAAAAAAAAAATATTTAAGAGATTCATTTTTTGGGGTAACTTAGTCAGATTATATAATTTTTAATTCTCTTATATTAAGCCACAATGATATTTATTAAGGAACGGAGGAAATATATATTTTCTAACTTTTGTCGGAGTTTACATGTCGTGACTTTTTAACATGATTCTTACATATTTGATCCGATTCAAAGAGGAAATTCGAGACAATTCAAGCTCGATTATTTGTGTCCCAAAATTTTGATCGTATCGAGAAAATATATTACTAATAAGTAAGCATGTTATCCATCTTCTTTTAACTTATCCATCTTCACGTTTTAGTACTCTGCCAAAGCAAAATTGGAGTGGAAAAATAGTGCCAGCTTTATTCTAGGGATATGCTGGAGAAACGATGTGGTTTCACTTTTACCCATACACATTTGCATTCTTGTCGTGTCCTGGCAAATGGCGTAATTATCCATTTCTCTATGGCGGAGGATGAGTCAGCATTACGAGGCATCCAAATCTTTTCGATTCTGTAATTATCCAAGACTTTTGGAGATGGCAAATCAAACAAGTCATCTCCTTCCATTGGTTGGCAATCAGAAAATCCAGTGGTACATATATATATAATAATAGAATAATTTTTTTCTCGTTCTTTTATTATTTTATTCGGGTTGGGAAGAAAATATCTAATATGCTACGTGCACCGATAAGAACACGTACTTGGAACATAACAAATAACACGACACTACACCTATATATAAATACATTTATTTTTAACATACTGAGAATGTATTTATAATATAAATAATTATTAATATATTTATTTTTTATAAATATTAAATTGTAATAGTTTTTTATTTTTAATTAATCATCTAAAATAATTAAAAACGCATTCAATATAATTGATGAAACCCCAAATAAAATAAAAAATGATAACAATTAAAACTTTGATTTTTTTTAAAAACGTGTCGGTGACGTGTCTGGGCCGTGTCCTCACATGTCCTGTCGTGTCCCACCATGTTCGAGTCGCGTCCTAAACGTGTTCGAGTTGTGTCCTCTGTCAAAAATTCAAAAAAAAATAAATAATAATATGATACACGCCCGACACGTGTCGGAGGCGTGTCGGGTGCTTGTCGTATGCACGAAGTGTCCGACTAGCATACGGGGTAAAAAACAAAGTGTTCGTGCATCATAACTAATAAGAAATCAATACCTTAAATATATCTGCAAAATTTTAGACTCAACATGTGTCCGGCATGTAATTGGTTGATTCTTTTATTTAATCAAATGTTGGCTGATTAAGTGGGCTTTAATACATTTATATTGAGCTATAGTAAATTAATGCTTTATGTATAAAGTTGAATTGCCGTATTTAGGAGCCAACATGTGTGATGTTTTATTAATCTACTGAATTTATTTTTCGTTTTATTTTCTTCGACACTTTTTAAGTCATCTCTTACTTTCTTTTCTCTTTTTTTATTTTTATTTTTTTGTTTACTCCCATCATCAAAAGTCTCTGGTATATTTTTTCGTAGATTTCTTAATTGATTTGCACATTTTTGTATGTGTTTTTATTAACTTTTTGTGTTGTGTTTGCGTGTGTTTCGCTTTCATTAATGGGTACTAGGAGTCGATTAGGCCTTATTTTGTAGTTTTAGGTTTTTGTATCATTTGCGCAGTTTTTATTATATTTTCGTAGTTTTTCAATCGTTTTTATATTTTTGGTCGTAGAATGACCAAGCGGGACCCGCGCACGTTTGGGGCATTCCGTTTGACTCGTTATGGAGCGAGAAAGCGAAGACAAGCAAGGGAACATAGCGCAAGCAAGGAACGATAACCGGCGGACGGCTGGAGCGACAAATGAGGAAACCGAGTCGGGCCAGTCGATCGACTGAACAAGTTTAAATCGACTGCTCGGCAGTAAGTTCTTCCGGAGGATGAGGCAGTCGATCGACAGGGTTTCCGTCGATCGACTGGAAGTCAGTCTATTGACTGCCTGTCGATCGACTATGACGCAGGAAATTTTGTGGTTTTGACCCGATTGGACGATTTTTGCCTTTGCATCCATGTATATATATCCCAACCCTCTCTCCACCAAACCTTATCCTTCCTTGGTATTTTTTGTACTAGTTCAATCTTCTCCAAGCTTTTACTATTCCAATGCTCTAAAACCCTAGATTCAATCCTTAGTTTAGTTTAGTTTTAGTTAGTTAGTTGTTCTTAGCAAGTTTTGGAGAAGGTGACATCTCTTTCATCTGTGAATTTTATTTTGTTGAAGTTGTTCTTGATATTTTGAAGATTGTAAGCCATAACCTTGAAGTTTCTTTGGAGTATTATTGGTAGTAATCTTTCCCCTTTATGTTGTGTGTTATGTTCATGTTGTTGTAATTGTTTTGTTGTTGGTTGTTTGACTTGTAGGTTTGTTGTCTTTCCTTGCATTTTCAAGTTCCATTTTCATCTTCAATCTTTTTCCTAAATTTCTTCTTGCATAAAACTCCATTGAAGCATATCATGAAATTTTTTACCCAATTTGTTCAAACAAGCATTTGGTTTTGAAAGTTATATGGAACTTTCCCTTTTAAATTATTTGACTTCTACTCATTTAATGCCCTTTGACCTCTTCTAGTTTCAAAGCCTTTATTTTCCCTCCAACTTTTCTTTCATTTACAAGCTCTATTTAGTTTAGTTGTTTTTAATTTATTTAAGGTTTTTAATTAGGTTTAATTAGTTTTATTAAAGTTAATTATTTTCAAGCAAGTTTTAATTCGTGTTTTTCAAGTTTTCGTTTCGATTCAAACTTTAGCATAAAACTCAAACCAAACCAATGACTTATTGCTTTCTTATGAGTATATTAGTTTCAATAAGATTAACAAGAGATTAAGTAAAAACATCGATCGCCGATTATATCTATCCTCGAGAGATACGACTCGAAAAAACTTACCGCTCTACAATCGTCTCACTATCGCGGAGACGATTTCTTAGACTGCTAAGAAATCTTCGATCAAATTTTGGCGCCGTTGCCGAGGATTAGATTAAGGCTAATGGTGTTCTTAACTACTTTTCTTGTTATCTTAGTTAGTAGTTAGGTTAGATTAGTGTTTTGCATTCAATACCCGTAATCCTTTGTTGCTTGTTGTGTATGCAAGGTAGGCGATCGCTTGGACGAGAATTGGCCCCACTTTGCCCAATCCCGAGAGGTTGAGACGAGACGCGAGAAATTAAGACACGTTCGATGTCCCGTCTTTTCATTTCTTACCCCCGGTGATTATAAGAGCGAATGATGACCAATTCATTCGAGAATCCAACGCCGCCAGCCCACGCCCACGACAATCAAGAGATGCTGCCACCTCAAGCATCGACCGGGCCTGCATCATCACCTCACGGCCCGCCTCTACAAGGCTCTCAACCCGCTTACGGGTTGCCGATCGAACCAAGGGGAAATGGTTTCCCAAACCAAGACCCCCAGAGCTCGAACGTCTAATTTCACGGCCCTTATTCTCCTATCCTGTGCTCGTGTGCCGACACCCGAGCCACAACTTCAAGTCTCGCCGCACTCGGACCCATCGTCCCATGGAACCCAATTCCACGGCCCGATCGTCGATGGCCCGTCATACCAATTTCCACCTCCATTTCAAGCGTCGAGGCCGCATTACCAAGGGCCACACTTCGCCGCTCCTCACGCCCAAGAGCCCCGATTCCCGCATCCGACCGGGCCCGTGCCCCGATTTCAAAATCCGAATCCTCAAGAATTTCCATGGGCTGCCATCGTCAATGAGAATCCATACGCCGTATAAGACCCGGGAGGCCATCCTTTTCACTCCTGATGGAGGACCGACGAATAGCATCAAAGAGGTGTCGGGACCGTACATGGGCAACTTTTCATCGTACATTCAACTAAGCGCCGAGGCCCTCGAGTATGACTTGCACCAATTGATCTCAACCGACTCCCGACTTTTCATGACCTACCGCAAGAGGATGCTCTCCAATTCCTACGTATCTTCTCGTACACCGTATCGAGTTTTCCACACCAAGAAATCCACATTGACCAAATCAAGATGAGATGTTTCCCGTATACGATGAGGGATAAGGCGGTCGATTGGCTTATGACATTACCGGCCGATTCCCTCACCGATTGGGACATGGTGACTGAGAGGTTCATGGAGGAGTACTATTCCCAAGACAAGATGGCCAATTTCCGAGCAAGTTCGCCTCGTTCCATCAAGCAAGCGACAAGACCTTCTACAAGGCATAGGAGCGTTTCAAGGGCTATCTTACGAAGTGCCCTCATCATCGGTTCACCGATGATTTCTTGAACCAATTATTTCACAATGGCTTGATGTTTGCATCTAAACGCATGGTGAACAATGCCGTCAGAGGAAACCTAGTCGGTCACTCGACGAGGGAGTTGTATGATATCTTTGTGAACATGGCCGTGGACAATCATCAAATGAGCAAGTTGGAGCGGAAGGAGCAAGTGAAGGAGTTATCAACGAAGGATGAGCCCGAGTGGGCCCGCAAGATTGCCGATCTCGAGATTCAAGTGGCTTCTCTCACCAAGCCTTACTCGGGATCGACGGAGACGTGCCCCACATGTGGTATCATGGGTCATGGAGCTAGTGCGTGCCCAATGACTTATGGGCAATCTAGTGAGTTCGACGAGCAAGCGTTTGCGGTCCAAGGTTACCAAGCCCAACGAAGTGAGACTCAACGACAAAATAACCAATATTCTCAAGCGTACAATCCCGGGTGGAGGAACCACCCTTACTTTGGGTGAAAGGACACGAACAATGCTCAAAACCCACCCGGGCCTCCGGTGCAACAACCACGGCCTCAAGCCCCGTTCAATGTGCGACAACCACCATTTCCGCTTTCTCAAGTGTCATTTCTGGATCCACAACATAATTCGACATCACGCCAACCGAGTATGGAGTCCATCTTAGCCAAACTCTTGGGTTCTATCCAACTATTGAACAAACGGCTCGCGAGTTTGGAGACATAAGTGGGGAAAGTGGCGATGGATGTTAATGAACTTAAACAGGCCCGTGATAAAGGAAAGCTACCAAGTCAACCGGCTCAAGCTCAAGCTCAAGCCATGAATATTCTTCGAAGCGGCAAGGTGATAGATAACAAAGTTACCCATCCTGACGATGACCCTTTGCCCTCGTTCCAAAGTCAAGAAGATTTGACCATGCAAGATTCGGAGGAGACCACAGCCACTCCTAGCCCACCCACATCTTCTTCAAGTGGTAAGGCAAAGGAAATCGAGGCTACCGGGGGATTACACAAATCCGCAACACCGTACCGACCTCCGATTCAATATCCGAGTCGCATCTGACCAACAAAGCAAGACGCTCAATTTCTCGAATTGTACAAGATGTTGTCGAAGGTTAACATAAACCTCCCTTTGCTCGACATTATGCGAAACATGCTCGCATACATGAAGTTCTTCAAGGAGTTGACATCCAAAAAGCGACGGTTCGAGGACAATGAGAAAGTATGCATATCGAACACAGCGAGTATCGTCTATAACAACCCTCTTCCACCTAAGGAGGGCGATCCGGGGAGCTTTTGCATCAAAATCACTCTAGGAGATGGAAAGGAGACACGTGTAATTCTAGATCTCGGCGCGGGGATAAATTTAATGCCCTACTCCATCTTTAAACAATTGGAGTTGGGCGATCTCAAGGAAACAAGAATGTGTCTACAGTTGGCCGACCGATCGATCCGATACCCATAGGGAATAGTCTAGTATGTATTGGTTCAAGTGGGGAGCCTCATAGTTCCCATGTATTTTGTAATCTTGGACGGTGGGGAAGTAAGAAATGAAAGCTGTGAGCACACAATCTTGCTTGGACGACCATTTATGGCTACCACAAATACTTTGATATAAGTGAAGAATGGAAGGTTGTCATTTTCGGTTTGGGGGGACACGGTGAACTTTCCGATCCATGACTTGGGTGTCGTACCCCCTTCCTCTTTTCAAGCCAATTGTTTGATGATCAATCTGATAGAAGAAGTGGTTTAGGAGACCTATGGGAAAGTTTTGGATGAGGTCGTCGAGGACGAAGAGTGGTTAACATTTCAATCGGAGGGGGTGGTGGAGATATATGAGGTATCAAGTGTGGAACCGGCCGTTGAAACAAAGCTGAGGCTCAAGACCCTTCTGAGCCATCTTAAGTACGTTTATTTGGAAGATGGAGGATCAAAACCCGTGATTATCTTTGTCGAGCTTTCCGCGAGTGATGAGGCACAATTGGTTGAAGTGTTGAAGAAGAACAAGAAGGCGATAGGGTGGAGCCTCAGTGATATTAAGGGGATAAGCCCCTGCACGTGCATGCATCGAATCGTCCTTGATGACGGGGTGAAACCATCAAGAGAGTGCCAACGTGGACTAAACCCAAATTTGATGGAGGTAGTGAAGGGCGAGATCTTAAAACTCATAGTCGAGGGCTTGATTTTTCCTATTGGAGATAGTGAGTGGGTGAGTCTGGTTCACATTGTGCCGTAAAAGAGTGGAATCACCATTATCGAAAATGATCGTGGTGAGCTCGTGCCGACTCGTGCAACCACCGGGTGGAGGATTTGTATCAATTTCCGTAAGCTCAATGCCACCCCCAAGAAGGATCATTTCCTGCTTCCGTTCATCGATCAAATATTGGATAAGCTCGTGGGTCATCACTCTTATTATTTTCTTGATGGGTTATTCGGATATTACCAAATTTCCATCTCACCGGAGGATCAATCCAAAATGATGTTCACTTGTCCCTTTGGCACGTATGCTTTCTGACGCATGCCTTTCGGGTTGTGCAATTCACCCGCCACTTTCCAATGGTGCATGCTTTTGATTTTCTCCGATATGATCAACAAGTATATGAAGGTTTTTATGGATGATTTTCCATCTACGGATCCATGTTCGATGAGTGTCTAGATCACTTGACAAGTGTTTTGGAAAGATTGTTGAGAGCAACCTCACTTTGTTTTGGGAGATGAGCCACTTCACGGTGAGAAGTGGGATAGTTCTGGGGCATGTGGTGTCATCCAAGGGGATCGAAGTCGATAAGGCAAAGATTGACGTAATCGAGAAGCTCCCACCACTGATCAACGTGAAGGGAGTTCGAAGCTTTCTCGACCATGCGAGATTTTATAGGCGGTTCAGACTTCTAAAAACTTATCCGCCCTTTATGCCATTTGCTTAGCGCTGATGTTCCATTCGTGTTCGATGATGCTTGTCTTTCGGCGTTCAATTCATTAAAGAAAAGTTCAGCCTTGGCTCCCGTGGTTGTGGCCCCGGATTGGTCTCTCCCGTTCCAAATAATGTGCGATGCATCGAACATAGCGGTGGGGTCCATCTTGGGGAAACACGTGGACAAGCTTCTTTGCGTCATCTACTACGCAACTCATGCTCAATGATGCCCAAAAGAACTACACAACTACCGAGAATGAACTCCTTAACCGTGGTTTACTCACTTGAGAAGTTTCGCGCCTACATCGTTGGTTCACGGGTTATCGTGCATAGCGATCATGCGGCTTTGAGATATCTTTTCAACAAACCTCAAGCAAAGCCGAGACTATTCCGGTGGATCCTCTTACTTCAAGAGTTCGATGTGGAGATCAAAGATAGGAAGGGGTGCGAGAATGTTATCGCCGACCATCTCTCTCGTTTGGAGATCAAAAATGGGAAGAGGAAGCTCATTGGAGAGAATTTCCCACACGAGAATTTATTTAGTTTTCCATCACGCCTTGGTATGACGACATTGCCAATTACCTAGCTAGTAAGGTGCTCCGCCCGGGCTTGTCTCATCACGAGAAGAGGAGATTCCTTGCCACATGCCGAGGGTATTATTGGGATGACCCTTATATGTACAAGATTGGAAAAGATGGTATGTTGAGGCGATGCATTCTGTACGAGGAAAAGACGCGAATTTTGACGAAATGCCACGATCACTTAGTTGGGGGGCATTTCGGCGACCAAAAGACCGCTTACAAGATCCTTCAATCGTGTTTCTATTGGCCCACTCTTTTCAAGGACGTCCACAAAAATTGCAAGACCTGCAATCGATGCCAAAGAACAGGAAGTATAGGCAAGAGGAACGAGATGCCGATGACGTACAACTTGGCCATCGAGATATTCTATGTATGGGGGATCTAATTCATGGGTCCCTTTCCAAAGTCTCATGAGTTCGAGTATATCTTGGTTGCGGTGGACTATGTGTCCAAATGGATAGAGGCGATTCCGACGAGGAGGAACGATGGCGATACCGTGGTTAAGTTTGTTCGGAGCAACGTTTTTAGTCATTTTGGAGTTCCGAGGGTGATTATTACTGATGACGACAACAATTTCAATAACAAGCTACTCGAACGAGTGTTGAAGAATTATGGGGTCGTGCACAAGGTGTCCACTCCATACCATCCTCAAACGGCTGGGCAAGTCGAGACGAGCATCGCAAAATGAAGAACATTCTCGAGAAGACCGTGCTACTGAACCGAAAGGATTGGTCAACGAAGCTTGTGGATGCCTTGTGGGCCGCCCGCACAGCCCACAAGATGGTTCTTGGGATGAGCCCCTATCGTCTCGTGTATGGTGATCGAAGATTTCCTATCACTCTAAGAAATCATCTCCGCAATAGTGCGGAGTCGATTGTAGAGCGGTAAGTTTTCTCGAGTCGTGTCTCTCGAGGATAGATATTGTTGGCGGTCGGTGTTTTTACTTAATCTCTTGTTAATCTCAATTAAACTAATCTACTCCTAAGAAAGCAATAAGTCATTGATTTGGGTTTGAGTTTTTAATACTAAAGCATGAAGTGAGATGAGGACTTGAAAACACCAATTAAAGCAAAGGACAATTATAATTAAAAGCTTAATTAAAATTAACTAATTTAATGAGATTAATTAAGCTCTAATTAAAAACCCTAAATTACTTAATTAAGACAACCAAATTAAAGAAAGCTTGTAAGCTGAAAGAGAAATGGAGGGAAAAACAAAGCTTAAACATTTAAAGAAGTCAAATGGCATTTAATGAGAAAAAGTCAAATAATTTAAAAGGGAAAATTCCATACAACTTTCAAAACCAAATGCTTGTTTGAACAATTGTGGTAAAAAGCTTCATGACAAGCTACAATGGAGTTTTAGCCAGAATAAGGAAAAAAAGCTTGAGGATGGAAATGGTAATTAAAAATTCAAGGAACGACAACAAGACCTACAAATCAAACAAACAACAACAAGCAATTTCATAAACATAACACACAATATAAAAGGGAAAGATTACTACCAAGCTTGCATTCAACACAAAAGCTTCAAGGTTTAGGGCTTACAATCTTCAAAATAACAAGAACAACTTCAACAAAATAAAATCCACAAATGAAAGAGATGTCACTTTCTCCAACACTTGCTAGAACAACAAAATAACTAACTAAACTAAGCTATGGATTATGAACTAGGATTTAAAGCTCGAAAGGAAATAGAATAGTAAAAATTGGCTTGGTGGAGATTGAACAAGTACAAAAACCATCAATGAAGGATAAGGTTGGTGGAGAAACGGGCTGGGCTATTTATACAAAAATGCAGGGGTAAAATCATCAAAATAGGTCAAAAACCACAAAAATTCCCGCATTTCAGTCGATCGAATGCTTCGTCTTCAAACGCCAAACTCAATGTTTCGCAGTCGATTTGGCATGGTTCAGTTGATCGACTGAACAACAGTCGATTGACTGCATGTCAGTCGATCGACTGACGTGGCTGCTTCCGGCTCGGTTTTTCTCGTTTCTGATCTAGCCATCCATCGGTTGTCGTTCCTTGCATTCACTATTACCCTTGCTTGTCCATTCCAATCCGAGTCGAGTGGGATGCTCCAAATGTGTGCGGGCCCCACTTGGTCATCCTACGGCCAAAAGTACGAAAAAGAGTGAAAAACTACGAAAACATCAAAAACAACCGTGCAAATGATATAAAAACCTAAAACTATCAAAATAGGCCAAAACGACTCATAATACCCATAAATGCAAGCAAAACACATGCAAACGCGACACAAAAAAGGTACAAAAATGCGTACAAAAAGGTATAAATCAACCACCCCACACTTAGAAAGATTGCTTGTCCTCAAGCAATACTAATCTAGAATTACGAAGCTCCCACCGGATGATCCTAAACTAATGCACAAAACCTAATTCGAGACGTTGTATGCTACAATGCTTGTTAGCTTGGCTAAAAGTACGACAATGATGCGTTGACAAAGAAAGTTTAGATCGACTCCCGAAACCTAAAAGTACTAGGTAACCCTCCAAGTCGGCCCCCTCGTCCTTGCCCCGGCTAAGGTCTATTCACGGTCGAACCATTAATCGACTCCCTACTAGCCTCAATCATCTACAACTCTCTTTGACAAATCAAATCTAAAAAGGAAAAAGAAATGTGCAAGGGGTGCACGTTTATTACGTAATAAACTCAAGGATTTATATCATATCCTTGTTTATTCATCATCATCATTATTTTTCTTTCTTTCTTTCTTTTTTTTTCGGTACCATAAAAGTGAGGTACTTAAATAATATGTACAATAAAATGAACATTCAACGACTCCGATCATTCGTTACTACTAGCAACTTACAATATTCTTGATCAAGTGCGTGGAGCAATTGACGACTCCAAAATACAAAGCAAAATCATATAGAGAGTGTTTGATGACAAGGCTAGTTGAGGCACTAGTTCTAAATGAGCTCAAGGATAGCACGAAGCTAAAGCTGAACAAAGTTCCCGACGAGTTAAGCCACCTAAGTCCACTAAATCTGATCGACAATCTAAAATCCCTAAACAAATCATCAAAACCGCGTCACTTCGCCAAGGGTCTAAGCAAATATAACACACACGCTACTCAAATTATCACAAGCAAGCATGCAACAACTTAAAGATCCTAAGACGAACCCTAACCACCCCACACTTAAAACCTAGCAATATCCTCATTGCATATTAAGCTAGAAGAATCTGGGAAAAGTGTAGGGAAAAGAGAACGCCCCTATTTTCAAGCTTGTGTCGACCCGGTCATGCAATAGTTCTCTCTGGGAGCCAAGGCAAGCTATCTACAAGGAATTGACAAACGGTGGTTGCAAAAAAAAACTATTTACAAAAAGTGAAAATCTTTGTGTGATTTTTGAAATATTTATTTTGTTTGGATTTTTTCTTTTTTTCTTTTTTTTTACACTATATACAAAAAAACTAAAAATATGTTTTTTTTAATTATATTTTTTATTTTATTTTGGATTTCTCAAGAGTTAGATAAGAAATAAAAGAACATATCGAATCAAAATGAAACAAACGAAAATAACGTGCAAGTTTTAAGAAAATAAAATAAAAATGATAAGAGGCGAATAATTGACGTCTCCTACGTTGGGGTTGGAGGTTCGCATCTTCGTCCTCGTCCTCCTCTTCTTCCTCATTTCCATCTCATTCTCTATCATTCTCCTCGTCTCCCTCCTCGTCCCGAGGTAATCGGCTCTTGATCAACAAGAGGCGGCTATGGAGGGCGCGGTGTGCTTTGTTGATCCTTGCTTGCCCCACGTCGAGCCGATCGAACCGAGCAAACACTTGGCATTGGAACTCATGCCAACCCATGTCGGGACCCGGGCCGGTGCTCGGGTCTCCCTCTCCATGCGGGATTGCTGCTTGGCTTGCGCTTGCGTCGAATGGCGTGCCCGAAATGGTATTCAGGGCTTCATCGGTCCCGACGCCTTCGTTGTGTTGCCGTGCATACTCTCCTTCCTCCTAGTTTCCCTCTTCCTCGTGCCCGCGGCGGCCGGGGCATCATGGGTTTGTCGGGCGCTTGGGCATCTTCAACACCAACTCCAATGGCTCGATCCTTTCAAGATTGGCCGCCTCGATGTCGAGACCGAAGTGACGGGCTAACAAGATGATCATGGGACCCATCCCGACCCTAGAGACACTGCCGCCCCTCATTTTCCAAATCCCCTGAATCCCGGCATGGAGAAAAGGAAGAATCCTGAACCGATGCCCGCTGCTCAGACACCAAAGCATGTACACCTCGTTTTGGGTGAGGTTAGTGCTATCGTGTTTTCCCACCAAAATGTGGGCAAAGAACTTGTAAGCACCCAACAAGGCGACATTGGATATTGCCGAAGCTTGGAATTGTAAAGTACAACATCCGCTCGTGATACTCGTCCAAAAGGAATTTAAAACAAACTTGCGAGGCCGCTCGTCCCACACCTCTTGACAATCAAACCCGAGCACCGCTCGGAGCACCTCTTGATTGATCACCCGCTCGATCCCCCCGATCCTAACAGTGAATTCCAAGGCCACCTGGCCTCGGTAGGTGGTGTGATCGACGAATTCTCGACGCACTATTTCAGAATCCGTCTCCGCAAGAGTACGGAGCCGGTTGTAGGGCGGCGAGTTCTTCCCGAGTCGTGTCTCTKGAGGATGGATGRTATCGGCTTATCGMTTTCTTATTTMCTCTTATTGTKGATTGAAATTAAACTYATCTAAACTAGGAAAGCAGTAGTCATTGATTTGGTTTGAGTTTTTATAACTAAACTTTAAATTGAAATAGAAGTTTTAAAAGCATTAAAATGTGAAAAGGGAATTAAAGCTTATTTAAAAATGATTAATCTAAACTAGCTAACTAAGAAAGCTTATAATTTGAATTAAGGAAAAGGGAGGGAAAATTAAAGTCTTGCTTATTTGAAAAAGTCAACAAGTAATTAGTAATAGTTTAAGAGGTGTTTAGATCTTCATCTAGCAAGGTGTTGAAGCTTTTGTTTTGCATTTTCTTTGGTGAAGAATCCTTCAAGTGCTATAGCCATTGTTGACGATCAAGCTTTCCTTTTCAAGCTTTTGTGGATTCATATATTTGGTAGTATTTCTCTATTTATCTTGTTTTGTTTCATGTTATTGCTTTAATCTTTGTTTTGGTGTGTGGATCGTAGAGTAGTTGTTGTTAGATTCTCAATTTTCCTTACTTTTCATTTTATAGCTTTTGAGCTTTTGAACTTTTGAACTTATGCTTTTAAGTTGTTTGCTAGTTTAGATCAATTTCTCAACTTTTTAGAAGCCTTTATAAAACATACCTTCTTAAACCTTGAGTTTTGTTAAATTAATG
>BMAC01000087.1:1993266-2007290 GCA_014905375.1 Phtheirospermum japonicum
GAGCCGTAAATAGAAAAATCGTCCATGAAAACCTCCATATACTTGTCAAGAATGTCGGAGAAAATCGAGAGCATGCACCGTTGAAAGGTAGAGGGTGCATTGCACAAACCGAAGGGCATGCGTCGGAAAGCATATGTGCCAAAAGAGCACGTGAACGTCATCCTGGATTGGTCTTTCGGCGAGATAGCGATTTGGTAGTATCCCAACAATCCATCGGGGAAACAATACGAATGATGCCCCGCGATCTTTTCCAACATTTGGTCAATGAACGGGAGTGGGAAGTGGTCCTTCTTGGTGGCGGCATTGAGCTTTCGAAAGTCTATACACATTCGCCATCCGGTGGTCGCACGGGTCGTCACACGTTCTCAATAATGGTTATTCCGCTCTTCTTCTGCACCATGTGGACTGGGCTCACCTATTCACTATCCCCGACCGAGAATATTAAACCTTCGGCTACAAGTTCCAATATCTCACCCTTCACAACCTCCATCAAGTTCGGGTTCAGTCGTCGTTGACACTCCCTTGATGGTTTCACTCTGTCTTGAAGGATGATTCGATGCATACAAGTGGAGGGGCTTATCGCCTTGATATCACCAAGGCTCCACCCTATCGCCTTCTTGTTCTTTTTCAAGACTTCCACCAATCATGCCTCGTCTCTCGGGGAAAGTTCGGCGTAGATGATCACGGGTTTTGTCTCTCCACTTTCCAAGTAAGCGTATTTGAGATGGCTCGGAAGGGTCTTGAGCTCCGGTTTTGGCATAAGGGCCGATTCTACGCTTGATATCTCAAATATTTCTACCACCCCCTTCGATCGAAGCGCTAGCCACTCGTCGTCCTCAACATCCTCGTTCACAACCTCCCGAGCAGCTTCCTCAACTAGTTCTTGTATCGGGTCGATCATAGCACAATCGGCATGAAAGGAGGGAGGCGGAATGACTCCCAAGTCATGGATCAAGAAATTCACCGTATCTCCCAAAACCGAGAAAGATAACTTCCCATTTTTCACATCGATCAAAGTGTTTGTCGTAGCCATGAAGGGCCGCCCAAGTAAGATAGTATGTTCTCGGCCTTCGTTGCTCACCTCCCCGACGTCCAATATAAAAAAATCCACAGGCACGATGAGGCTCCCCACTTGTACCAAAACATCTTCGACCACGCCCTTTGGGTATCGGATTAATCGGTCAGCCAGTTGCAAACACATTCTCGTCTCCTTGAGATCGCCCAACTCCAACTGCTTAAAGATAGAGTAGGGCATCAAGTTGATTCCTGCGCCGAGGTCTAGCATCCCTCGTGTCTCCTTTCTGTTTTCGAGGGTAATTTTGATACAAAAACTCCCCGGATCACCCTCTTTATGTGGGAGAGAATTTCTATAGGCAATGCTTGCCGCGTTCGATATGTATATCTTTTCATTCTCCTCGAATCGGCATTTCTTAGATGTTAGTTCCTTGAAGAACTTCGTGTAAGCGGGAATATTTTGGGTTGTGTCGAGCAAAGGAAGGTTTATGTTGACCTTTGATAACATCTTATACAATTCAAGAAACTGAGCGTCTTGCTTCGTAGGTCGGACGCGGCTTGGGTATGGAATAGGAGGTCGGTATGGTGCCACGGACTTATGTAACCCCCCGTCAGCCTGGGACCCCTTCGCCTCACCACTAGAGAGTGATGTGGGAGAGCTAGGAGCAGCTACGGGCTCGTTCAAATCTGGAATAACACGATCTTCTTGAACACTTGTTGAAGGTCCGTCGTCGGGTAGGGCGACCTTGTTGTTTACCATTTTGCCACTTCGGAGGATGTTCACGGCTTGAGCTTGGGTCGGTTGAATTGGTAGCTTGTCCTTGTCCCGTGCTCGATTTACTTCGTTGACATCCATAGCCATTTGCCCCATTTGCGTCTCCAAACTCAAGAGCCATTTGCTTAGCTCGGTTAAGATGGATTCGAGGTTCAATTGTCGCGGTATCGGATTGTCTTGGGGAGCCGGAACCGGTGCTTGATGAGGCGGAAAAGGTGGTCGAGCGGCATATGGGACTTGGGGGCGCGTTTGTTGAGCTTGTTGTGCCATCGGGGGTCCGGGTGGAGTTTGAGTATTCGTTGGTTCCTTCCACCTAAAGTTAGGGTGGTTCCTCCAACCGGGATTACATAATGGGGCATAAGGATCGTTGTTGCGTGGAAAACCTCCCCGAGTTGCTTGGTATCCTTGGACCGCGTATGCTTGCTCGTCGAACTCGTTCGTTTGCCCGTAGTTAATCGGGCACGCACTAGCTCCATGCCATGGCATTCCGCACGTAGTGCATGTCTCTATCGAGCTCGGGTATGGCTTGGTGAGAGAGGCTATTTGATTTTCTAGCTCGGCGATCTTGCAAGCCCACTCGGGCTCGGCACTTGTCGAAACCTCTTTTACGTGCTCCTTTCGTTCCAAAATACTCATGCGATGATCGTCGGCGGCCATGTTAACAAAGATGTCGTATAGTTCTCTCGTTGAGCGGCCGGCGTAGTTCCCGCCGGCGGCATTGTTCACCATGCGCTTTGATGCGAACGCCAATCCGTTATAGAAGAACTGATTCAAGAAATCGCCAGTAAACCGATGGTGTGGGCATTTAGTAAGGTATCCTTTGAATCGCTCCCATGCCTCGTAGAAAGTTTCGTCGCTCGAAAGTCGGTCGTCTTCTCTTGAGAATAGTATTCCTCCATGAATCGTTCGGTGACCATATCCCAATTGGTAAGGGAGTCGGATGGCAATGTCATGAGCCAATTAACAGCCTTGTCCTTCATCGTGTACGGGAAACATCTCATCTTGATTTGGTCGATATGAATTCCTTGGCGCAGAAAGCTCGACACCGTATAGGAAAAGATACGTAGGAATTGCAGAGTGTCCTCTTGCGGTAAGCTGTGGAACGTGGGTAGTCGGTTTAGGTCTATCGGCCGCAAATCGTATTCGAGAGCCTCGGGGCTCAATCGAATACAAGAGGAGAAGTCGCCCATGTACGGCCTCGACACCTCCTTGATACTATTGGTAGGACCCCCGTCGGGGGTGGCGAAAGGGTGACCTCCGATATCACGAACGGCATACGGGTTTTCGTTGACGGCGGGCGCTCGTGGAAAATCTTGAGGTATCGGGTTTCGGAATTGAGGCACGGGCCCGGCCGGATGCGGGAATCGTGGCTCGTGCCCGTGGGGGGCGTAGTGTGGACCTTGATGAAACTGCCTCGGAACTTGGAACGGCGGTTGATACGGGTACGGCGGCCCTTCGATGATCGGACCTTGGTAGGGCGTCCCGTGAAATTGAGAATTCGAACTTTGGGGGTCTTGGTTCGTAAAACCATTTCCCCCTTGGTCGAATGTCGTCGCATAGACGGGTTGTGGGTCTTGAAGAGCCGCGGCTTGAGGTGCCGGCGTGGGACCGGTCGATACTGGCGGGTGTGGAACCCCATGGTTGTCGTGGGCAGGGGCAGGAGGCGTCGGGTTTTTGAACGGAGTGGCCATAGTTTGCTCTTCTATCACCGATGATAATAAAGGAGGTAATGGGACGTCGGACGTGTCTCGCCTTGAAGTGGCTCGTGCGTCTCGTCGCAACCTCTCGGGGTTCGGCAACAATGGAGTCAACTCCTGTCTGAGCGATTGCCTACCTTGCATATACAACAACAACAACAAAAGATTACGCGTATCGAATGTAAAATAATTAACTAACTAATATTTACAATAGCAATAAGAGTAATTAAGAACGCCATTGGCCTTAATCCATCCCCGGCAACGGCGCCAAATTTTTGATCGATGAATTCTCAACGCACTATTTCAGAATCCGTCTCTGCAAGAGTACGGAGCCGGTTGTAGGGCAGCGAGTTCTTCCCGAGTCGTGTCTCTCGAGGATGGATGCTATCGGCTTATCAGTTTCTTATTTGCTCTTATTTTCGATTGAAATTAAACTAATCTAAACTAGGAAAGCAGTAGTCATTGATTTGGTTTGAGTTTTTATAACTAAACTTTATATTGAAATAGAAGTTTTAAAAGCATTAAAATGTGAAAAGGGAATTAAAGCTTATTTAAAAACGATTAATCTAAACTAGCTAACTAAGAAAGCTTATAATTTGAATTAAGGAAAAGGGAGGGAAAATTAAAGTCTTGCTTATTTGAAAAAGTCAACAACATTAATTTAACAAAACTCAAGGTTTAAGAAGGTATGTTTTATAAAGGCTTCTAAAAAGTTGAGAAATTGATCTAAACTAGCAAACAACTTAAAAGCATAAGTTCAAAAGTTCAAAAGCTCAAAAGCTATAAATTGAAAAGTAAGGAAAATTGAGAAACTAACAACAACTACTCTACGATCCACACACCAAAACAAAGATTAAAGCACTAACATGAAAACAAAACAAGATAAATAGAGAAATACTACCAAATATATGAATCCACAAAAGCTTGAAAAGGAAAGCTTGATCGTCAACAATGGCTATAGCACTTGAAGGATTCTTCACCAAAGAAAATGCAAAACAAAAGCTTCAACACCTTGCTAGATGAAGATCTAAACACCTCTTAAACTATTACTAATTACTAGGAATTAATACATAATTAAAATGGAAAAGGAAAATGTGAAGAAGAGTTTTTGGGAGCAAAATCCCTGGTCCATAGATTTGCTGCAAGTTGATAGATGAAATGAGGTGACGTTCCTACTGAATCAACCACGCAGGGGCAAAATCGTCCAAAAGCAGCGAAAATCTGCTTTTCGGTCGATCGACTGTAAAGGATTCGATCGACTGGCAGTCGATCGGTCAAGTCGCCTGTCGATCGACTGCGCTGTCAAAACGGCCAGAAGCCCTGGAACCCAGTCGACCTTGGGGGTTCCAGTCGATCGACTGCGTTGTCCAAAATGGCCAAAGTACCTGGAAT
Source organism: Phtheirospermum japonicum (assembly GCA_014905375.1). Lineage (NCBI taxonomy): Eukaryota > Viridiplantae > Streptophyta > Magnoliopsida > Lamiales > Orobanchaceae > Phtheirospermum > Phtheirospermum japonicum. The sequence goes on from BMAC01000087.1 coordinate 1,998,145, forward strand.
GCAGTCGATTTTGGGGGTTCAGTCGATCGACTAGAAGGGAAGTCGATCGACTGAACTTCCAGTCGGTCGACTGGTTTGCTGCACCCGGCTCGATTTCTCTTTGTTTTTACGTCCGCCGGTTTATCGAGCCTCGTCCGTTGCGCTTCCTTGCTTGTCCGTCCATTCCCGAGTCGAGTGAAAATGATCCCAAATGAGCGCGAGCCCCGCTTGGACATCCTACGGCCAAGAGAAAAATGAAAGAGTGAAAAAGAACTACGAAAACTAATAAAACACGTACAAAAACTACGAAAACCTAGAAATAACGAGAAACGGCCAACTCGACTCCTAAAACACTTAAAAGCAAGCGAAACACACGCAACGTGATACAAAAACGGTAACAAAAATATGTACAAAATATGCAAATCATGGTGAAAAACTCGAGCATCAGCTCCCGTAAGCTGGTGCTCGGAGGGGTGCGAATTGTCGGCCACTCAAGGCATCAACGTAGTGGAGCATCCGTGCCCCGAATCCTAGGTAGTCCCCGTTATCCACATACTCATTTAGGTGCTCGAGGTTTACGAAAAGTGGGTGGGCAAAATTCCTTTGGGAGAGATTTTTAAAGAGTTCCCCCTCGGTTCCGTCATTAATCCAAAGGGAGCGCCGTAGATATTGGCAAAGTTAGGGGCGATGTTGGGGTAGATAGAATCGTTATCGTCACCGAATTGGTAGACCATAGGAACGTATGAATGAATAGGCAAGGAGAATACGAGAATCGAATTTAAGGGAATGAGAGGAATGGAAAGAAAAAATGAGGGGGTTTTAATCGAGATGGTTCATTGGGGCATTTTATCGAACACGTGGTGGGCAAGATTTTCACTCAGGAATTTTTAGGAAATTGGAACAAGATTCTAACCATAACCCAACCAATTCATAAATACGAATGTCAAGGATTGAGGTTCTAGCGAATTACCTCGATGAATGGCTCAAAATCGAGATTGGAACCAAATTGTAACTCCTACCCCTTTTGTCGAAATTTGAAGAAATTGAGGAAAAACAAGGAAAATCGAATTGGAGTCGATCGACTGATTTATTTGTATTTCCCTCTCCTTTTTTTTCCTTCTCTTTGTGTTGTTTTCTTTTGTGTGGTATGGAGAGAGAGAGAGAGAAACCGACCAATTATAGATCTCTTGCTGGGTCCATGCTGGTGGGGCAGTCGATCGACTGCTTCACAGTCGATCGACTGCTCTTGCAAAACTCGAGAACCTACTGTCTCGCAGTCTATTTGGCGCTACTCCAGTCGATTGAGCAGTCGATCGACCGGTAGTCGGTCGAATGGTGCCCAGTCGATCGACTAGTCTTTCAAAAAGTCGGAACCTACTGTCTCGCAGTCAATTTTGCTCCATTCCAGTCGATGTATCAGTCGATCGACTGCTGTGCTACAGCCGATCTTCCATTTTTGATTCCTTTCATTCCCAAACCCCATGATTGCTCCTACAAAAACCAAAAATAAAGAAAAGCATAAGTTAAAGATCAATAGAGAATGAATGTACATAAAATCAAAAGAAAAATAAGAAAGGGGGTTAGAAAGTCGTGGGTTGCCTCCCATGAAGAGCGTTTGTTTAACGTCGTTCGCTCGACGATTCTTTTTCACTTAAGGTCCCGTCGGGGGCATTTCTCCAAAGTTCTCCTCCTACACAATCCTGTGTCGGTAGGGATTGACTTGGGCACCATTCACTTGGAATCGCTCGTCCGTCTTTGGATTGATCAACGTCACGGCTCCGAACGGGGATATTTTCTCGATCGTGAATGGTCTGCTCCACTTGGACATGAGTGCCCGGGAAACATGGCGAGTCAAGTGTTGTCAAGGAGCACTTGCATTCCTTCCTCCAACTCCTTTGGCACAAGCTTCTTATCGTGGAGGAGATTCATCTTCTCCTTGTACAAGCGGGCACTCTCGAATGCCTCGTTTCGTAACTCATCGAGCTCCTCAATTTGGAGTTTTCGCTCTTCGCTGGCTTGCCTCAAATCAAAATTACACGCCCGAATGGCCCACCACGCTCTATGCTCCATCTCTACCGGTAAATGTCATGACTTTCCATACACGAGGCGATAGGGGCTCATCCCAATAACCGTCTAGTGGCCCGTGCGGACGGCCCACAAAGCATCGACGAGCTTTGTTGACCAGTCCTTCTGATTCGGTTGCACAATTTTCTCGAGAATGTTCTTGATTTGGCGGTTACTCGTCTCGACTTGCCTGGTCGTTTGAGGATGGTAAGGGGTGGACACTTTGTGTATGACTCTGTAATTCTTCAACACCCGTTCAAGTAGCTTGTTGTTGAAATGCTTGTCGTCGTCGCTTATTATCACCCTTGAAACTCCAAATCGACCAAAGATGTTGCTGCGAACGAACTTCACCACGGTATCACCATCGTTCCTTCTCGTCGGAATTCCCTCTATCCATTAAGACACGTACTCCAACGCTACCAATATGTACTCGAATTCTTGAGACTTCGGAAAGGGGCCCATAAAGTCGATCCCCCATACGTTGAATATCTCGATGGCCAAGTTGTATGTCATTGGCATCTCATTCCTCTTTCTTATACTCCCCGTTCTTTGGCATCGATCGCATGTCTTACAATGTTCGTGGACGTCCTTGAAAAGAGTGGGCCAATAGAAACCCGATTGAAGAACCATGTAGGTGGTCTTTTGGCCGCCGAAATGCCCTCCGACTAGGTGATCATGGCATTGTGTCAAAATCTCCCCCTTTTCCTCATTCAGAATGCACCTTCTCAATATACCATATTTTCCAATCTTGGACATATGAGGGTGATCCCAATAATACCCTCGGCACGTGGAAAGGAACCTCCTCTTTTCGTGATGAGATAGGTCCGGACGGAGCACCTCGCTAGCAAGGTAGTTAGCAATGTCGGCATATCATGGCGTGACGGAAACACCGAATAAATTCTCGAGCGCATGGTTTTATCCAATGAGCTCCCTCTCCCCGTCTTTGACCTCCAAACAAGAGAGGTGGTCGGCGACAACGTTCTCGCACCCCTTCCTATCCTTGATCTCCACATCAAACTCTTGAAGCAAGAGTATCCATCGGATTAACCTTGGCTTCGCTTGAGGCTTGTTGAAAACATATCGCAATGCCGACGATCACTATGTATAACCACTCTCGACCCGACGATGTACGAGCGAAACTTCTCGAGCGAGTAAACCACGGCAAGGACTTTCTTTTCGGTGGTCGTGTAATTCTTTTGAGTGTCATTGAGCATGAGGCTTGCGTAGTAGACGACACGAAGAAGCTTGTCCACTCGTTGCCCCAAGACGGCTCCCACCGCTTCGTTCGATGCATCGCACATTATTTCGAACGAGAAAGACCAATCCGGAGCCATCACTACGGGAGCCGAGGTCAAAAATTCCTTCAACGAATTGAACGCCGAGAGACAAGCATCGACAAACACAAATGGAACATCGGCGCTAAGCAAATGGAACAAGGGATGGCTAAGCTTCGAAAAGTCCTTGATGAACCACCTATAGAATCCCGCATGACCGAGAAAACTTCGAACTCCCTTCACGTTGATCGGTGGAGGAAGTTTCTCAATCACATTAATCTTTGCCTTGTCTACCTCGATCCCCTTGGACGACACCACATGCACCAAAACTATACCACTTCTCACCATGAAGTGGCTCTTCTCCCAACTCAAAGTGAGGTTGCTCTCGACACATCTCTCCAAAACATTTGTCAAGTGATCTAGGCATTCATCGAACGTGGAGCCGTAGATAGAGAAATCATCCATGAAAACCTCCATGTATTTTTCGATCATGTCGTAGAATATTGACAGCATACACCTTTGGAAGGTGGCGGGCCCATTGCACAACCCAAAGAGCATGCGTTGGAACGCGTATGTGCCAAAGGGGCACGTGAACGTCGTTTTGGATTGGTCTTCCGACGAGATGGCAATTTGATAATATCCGGATAACCCGTCGAGAAAACAATAGGAGTGGTGCCCCGTGAGCTTGTCCAACATTTGATCGATGAACGGAAGTGGGAAATGGTCCTCCTTGGTGGCGGCATTTAGCTTCCAGAAGTCTATACACATTCGCCATCCGGTGATTGCACGAGTCAGCATGAGATCACCACGGTCGTTCTCAATGACGGTAATTCCACTCTTTTTCGGCACCATGTGAATCGGGCTCACCCACTCACTATCTCCAACCGAGAAAATTAAGCCCTCAGCTACTAGCTTTTAGATCTCGTCTTTCTTGGCCTCTTTCAAATTTGGGTTCAACCGATGTTGGCACTCTCTTGATGGCTTGCCCCATCTTCAAGAACAATTCGAGGCATACACGTGGAGGGGCTTATCCCCTTAATGTCACCAAGGCTCCATCTTATCGCTTTCTTGTGTTTTTTTAACACCTCAGTCAATCGTGCCTCATCGCAAGCGGAAAGCTCGACAAAGATAATCACGGGCTTCGATTCTCCATCTTCCAAATACACGTACTTAAGATGGCTCAGGAGGGTCTTGAGCTACGATTTCGGTGTAACGGCCGGATCCACACTTGAGATCTCAAATATCTCCATCACCCCCTCCGATTGAAGCGCTAGCCACTCGTCGTCCTCGACACTATCATCCACAAACTCCTCATATGCCTCCACGATTACTTCTTCTATCGGATCAATCATGGAACAATTGGCTTGAAGGAAGAGGAAGGAACAACACCCAAATCATGGATTGAAAAATTCACCGTGTCTCCCAAAATCGAGAAGGACAACTTTCTATTTTTTACATCGAGCAAGGTGTTTGTAGTCGCCATGAAAGGTCTCCCAAGTAAGATTGTGTGCTATCGTCCTTCGTTGCTCACCTCTACGACATACAAGATGACAAAATCTACAGGAACTATGAGGCATCCCACTTTCACCAATACGTCTTCGACTACGCCCTTCGGATATTGATCGATCGGTCGGCCAATTGCAAACACATTCTCATTTCCTTAAGCTCGCCCAACTCCAATTGTTTAAAGATGGAGTAGGGCATCAAGTTGATTCCCGCGCCGAGGTCTAACATACCTCGTGTTTCCTTGCCATTACCAAGGGTAATCTTAATACAAAAACTTCCCGGATCGCTCTCTTTAGGCGATAGAGAGTTGCTATAGACGATACTTATCGCGTTTGATATACACACTTTCTCATTATCCTCGAACTGTCGCTTCTTGGATGTCAACTCCTTGAAAAAACTAGTGTACGCGGGCACATTCCGGATAATGTCGAGCGAAGGGAGGTTAATGTTAACCTTCGATAACATCTTGTACAACTCAAGGAATTGGTCATCTTGCTTCGTTGGTCAGATACGACTCGAATACAGAATCGGAGGTCGGTACGGCGTTGCGGACTTATGGAGTCCCTCGGTAGCCTGGGACCCCTTTGCCTCACCACTAGAGAGAGATGTGGGCGAACTAGGAGCAGCTACGATCTCGTCTGGATCATGTATGGCAAAATCTTCTTAAGCTCGGGGCGAGGGTAAGGGTTCCTCATTGGGTTGGGCAACTTTGTTGTCCACCACATTGCCACTTTGGAGAAGAGTCACGGCTTGAGCTTGGGCTGGTTGACTTGGTAGCTTGTCCTTGTCTCGAGCTCGTTTAAGTTCATTGACGTCCATCGCCGCTTGCCCAACTTGTGTTTCCAAACTCACGAGCCATTTTATTAATTCGGTTAAGATGGACTCTATGTTTGGTTGACATAATGTCGACTTGTCTTGTGGAGGCGGAAATGACGCTTGAGAAAGCAGGAACGGTGGTGGTCGTGCATTGAATGGGGCTTGAGGCCGTGGTTGTTGCATCGGAGGCCCGGGTGGAATTTGAGCATAAGACGCGTCCCCTCACCTAAAGTTAGGGTGTTTCCTCCACCCATATGGTTCGTTGGGCCTTTGGGTCCCACTTCGTTGGGATTGGTAACCTTGAACCGCAAACGCTTGCTCGTTGAACCCACTCGGTTTCCCATAAACCATCGGGCACGCACTAGCTCCATGACCCGAGGTACAACATGTGGGGCACACATCCATCGAACCCGAGAATGGTTATATGAGGGAGGCCACTTGGCTCTCGAGTTTGGCGATCTTACGGGCCCACTCGGGCTCCTCTTTTGTTGAAAGCTCCTTCACTTGCTCCTTCTACTTCAAGATACTCATGCGATGGTCGTCGGCGGCCATGTTCACAAATATGTCGTACAATTCCCTTGTCGAGCGGCCAACTAGATTTCCGCCAACGGCATTGTTCACCATACGCTTTGGTGCAAATGTCAACCCATTATGAAAGAATTGATTCAAGAGATCCCTGGTGAACCGATGATGGGGGCATTTGGTGAGATAGCCCTTGAATTTCTCCCATGCCTTGTAGAAAGTCTCATCGCTCGCTTGACGAAATGAGGCGATATTTGCTCAAAAATCGGCCATTTTATCTTGAGAATAGTAATCCTCCATAAACCTCTCGTTCACCATGTCCCAATTGGTAAGGGAATCGGCCGACAACGTCATGAGCCAATCAACGGCTTTATCCTTCATTGTGTATGGGAAACACCTCATTTTAATTTGATCAATATGAATCCCTTGGCGCGGGAAGCTTGACACCGTGTAGGAAAAGATGTGTAGTAATTAAAGAGCATCCTCTTGTGGTAGGCCGTGGAAATTCGGAAGTCGGTTGAGATCAATCGGCCATAAGTCGTACTCGAGGGCTTCGGGGCTCAATCGAATGCATGAGGAGAGATCGCCCATATATGACCTTGACACCTCCTTGATACTATTTGTTGGGCATCCTCGGAATGTCTTGCGAGTGTGGATTTTGAAATTGTGGTGCGGGCCCGGTCGGATGTGCGATGCGAGGTTCGTGCATATGGGGGACGGCGAAGTGTTGCCCTTGGTAATGAGGCCTTGGAGCTTGAAATTGTGGTTGAAATGGGTCTGAATGTGGCGAAGCTTGATGTTGAGGCTCAGGTGTCGGCACGCGAGCATGGGACTAAGAGTAAGGGCCATGAAATTGGGCATTCGAGCTTTGGGGGTCTTAGTTTAGGAAACCGTTCCCCCCTTGGTCGATCGGCATTCCATACACGGGTTGAGCAATTAGGGATGGCAGGTCGTGAGGTGATGATGTGGGCCCGAACAATGCTTGAAATGGGGGTATCCTTTGATTGTCGTGAGCGTGGGTAGGCGGCGTCGGATTCTCGGATGAGTTCGTCCTCATGCTTTCTTCTAGCACCCAAGGTAAAGGTCAGAAAGACAGGGTGTCGAACGTGTCTCAATTTCTTATGGCTCAAGCATCTCGTCTCAACCTCTCGGGATTGGGTAAAAGTGGGGTCAACTCTCGTCCGAGCAATTGCCTACCTTGCATACACAACAAGCAACAAAGGATTACGGGTATCGAAAACTTACCACTCTAAGAAATCATCTCCGCAATAGTACGGAGTCGATTGTAGAGAGGTAAGTTTTCCTGAGTCGTGTCTTGTTATTAGAATTTTCGTGGTGTTGAGATGAATCAACAGGTTCATGGCTCGGTATTATTAGAATTCGATTCGTTTGTAGAATTCAATGTGTTTCAAGCTTGGAAAGATAAAGGGAAAATAAAAATAAAGCAAATAAAATAGCTAACTATCCTAGGAATTGAAATTGCAAGTTGGTAGAATGCCTGGTCGGATGCCTTAATTGAAAATGCAAAGCAATAATGAAAATAAGCAAGAGAATGCAATGTTTCACCAAGTACAAGCATGCAAGCACAAGGTACAACTATGCATAAAATCCTAAATAATGAAAATTAGAAAAAATTGCAAGCATGGATGTAAAGAGCAATTAAAATTGACAAGAAAGTTCAAAACTTTAAGGAAAATAACAAGCAACAAAGAGTAGATCTAAGATTTATCCTAAAACTATGCATAAAAATAAAATTGCAAATAAAGCATAGAAAATCTCAAAATCAAGACGATCCAAGAGCCGATCTATGATCTAGATGTGTCACTCGTCTAGATTTCATAGCCAATTCATAAGTTTCATCATGAATTCAAGGTGCTAAGATAAAAAGTATAAAATGAAGAATAAAGCATGAAAATGAAGAACAAGCATGGAAATAAAGCATAAAACATGAAATTGAAAGGAAACTTACTTGAATTAAGAAATTAGACAAAGCTTGAATGAAATTGCATCTAAGTAACAATCCAAATGAGTATTTGGATTCTTCTTAAGCTTACAAACCCAAGGAGGTGCTTGAAATTAAATCTAAAAACCTAAGAGAGAGAATTTGAATCTAAGAGCTTGGAGAGAGAGTTTTTAATCCCAAACCCATGCTTGGGTTGGGAGAAAATGAGAGGTCTCTTACAAAATGAAAGAGAGGTTCTATTTATACAAGTTAATTAGGAGTAAATGGGTCGATTATGCCATATGAGCTTGTATTTCAATATATTGACCGAATTTGACCCAAAATGGTCAAAATAGACCATTTGGGTCGAGTTGGGCTCGATTGGCTCGGCAAAATTGCAAGGTGGCTCGACAACTTTCATGTCAACTTGGAATGCTCTTTCTATCCATGCTTTCAATTTTTGCTAATTTGCTTTATTTAGGATTTTATGCATAGTTGTACCTTGTGCTTGCATGCTTGTACTTGGTGAAACATTGCGTTTTCTTGCTTGTTTTCATTATTGCTTTGCATTTTCTATTTGAGGCATACGACGAGGCATTCTACTCACTTGCAATTTCAAATCCTAGGATAGTTAGCTATTTTATTTGCTTTATTTTCATTTTCCTTTTATTTTCCAAGCTTGAAACACCTTGAAACTTGCAATTGAATCGAATTCCGATAATACCAAGCCAAATGAACCTTTAATTTTCTAAAACCACCAAAAACTAGAAAACAATCGACTGCCGAGCGTTGTCGATCGACTGCAGAGAGCTGTCAATCGAATGCCGAGAGTTGCGCCGACTGCTCGACAGAGAGCCCGCCTAGCGCCGAATCCTGCCGATAGCAGTCGATCGACTGCCGAGCCAGTCGATCGACTGCGAGCAGCGCCTGCCGACACCTGCGCACACCTGCCGAGCGCATGCCGGCCACGCCCGCAAGATCCTGCCGGCAGCTGCCAACCACAACCGAGCTAGCCCGCCCAGCGCCGAGCCATCTCGGCCCAT
>BMAC01000087.1:2013931-2029311 GCA_014905375.1 Phtheirospermum japonicum
CCCACGCTTCTCGCAGCGCCCCAGGCACGCTCGCACCCACTCGCCAGCCCTCGCGCAACCTCTCGCCAACGCTCGGCCAGCGCTCGCCAGCCTGCTCGCCAGCACTCGCTAGCCTGCTCGCCAGCACTCGCACTCGCGCGCGCCCATGCCCACCAAGCTGTCGACCAGCGCCCAGCGCCAACGCCCACCTGCGCCCAGGCTCGGCCATGGCCGAGCCACATTGACCCACGCTTCTCGCAGCGCCCCAGGCACGCTCGCACCCACTCGCCAGCCCTCGCGCAACCTCTCGCCAACGCTCGGCCAGCGCTCGCCAGCCTGCTCGCCAGCACTCGCTAGCCTGCTCGCCAGCACTCGCCCTCGCGCGCGCCCAGCGCCAACCGCGCCAACCGCGCCACCTGCGACCAGGCCCGCGCCACGCCCAGCAGCGCCCAGGCTCGGCCATGGCCGAGCCACATCAAGCCATGGTCGAGCCATCTCGAGCCAAAATGTGCCAAAAAGCTAGCCAAGGGTCTAGGAAGGTGCCTCCGGGTCAAACTGGTCAACCCGATTATATATATATATAGGAGGGTTTTGGACGAAGCACAAAAATTCAACCCTTCACACAAGAGGCCATAAACATACAAAAACCCAACAAGTAAACTATTCAAACTTCCAAGCACGTGGAGTTGTTCAACAATGTAATAAAGACTCAAACGACACAAAAATTGACTCGACCATATAAATGCGAAAATAGTAAGCGTCACTTCGCCAAGAATGCGTCACTTCGCCAAGGCTCGAGTTAAGAACAACAAAACATGCTTTTTGACACCCGGACCCTAACCACCTACCCACCCCACACTTAAACCATGCATTACCCGCATTTTAATGAAAATCAAGTAAAAGGGGGGATGAATAGAAACTTCCTCAACCGAGCGAGTTTTGGTCGAGCTCGGTGGGGTCCACCTAGGCATCTAAGCAATCCAAGTAAAAATCGAACGTGGATAGTATCTCCCGACTTCATGAACGCTACTCACTTATCCAATCGCCCAAGGTTGAAGTCGGAAAACAACAAACGATACAAGAAAATCACAAGAAATAAAAAACTCAAGAAAATATGTACAATAATCTCAATAAAATATATTTTTTTTTGTTTTTCGATTTTCAAGTGTTTTTTGGATTTTCATTTTAATAAGAAAATAAAAGAAATAAATGAGAAGAACTTGGGTTGCCTCCCAAGAAGCGCTTTTTTTACGTCACTAGCTTGACGTACTCCCTTTTTAATCAAGGTGGAAAGATAACGGGAGGGTCCACCAACACAATCTCCTCCTTGTCGGGAGGATCCATTCTTTGGAACGTCCTTGGCGCATTGCATAGCTCATATAAGATCCGCCAAAAGGTGAACGTTCTGAGCGGGCAATCGACACTCGTCTCGCCTAGGTCCTCGGGTGGGATGGTGGTTTTGAAGTGACCCGATGACTCATCAAAGAAACGAAAGGAGTATTGGTCGGCTAGCTTGTACATCATGTAGTCGATAAACGGGGAAGGGAAACGATCTTTATTTGTGGCCTCATGAAACTTCTTAAACTRGATCGACATCCTCCAACCCGTTAACGCCCTCGTGGCTAACAACCTTCCTTCTTCATCCTCACGAACTATCAAGCCACTCGTCTTGGGCACTAAGTCAATGGGCTTCACCCACTCACTTTTGGACATTACGAACATCAAGCCCTCTACTAACAACCTCCATATCCCGGCTCTCACCATAGCTTCAAGACTCGAATTCAAAGAGATAACTCCCTCAATCACTTGGGTCTCCACTCAATGGCATCCTTAAGAATTTTAAACCCTTCAACCATCCTCTCCTCCTCTTCTTCTGGGTGCGAGTTTGCAAGGATAATAATCGACTTGCTCTCCTCATCCTCCTCAAGATAGTCGTCAATTTTTCCAAGCTCATCATCAATAACCCCCACCTCCCCCTCTAAAAAGTCGTCGTTGCCCTCAACAACACATAGAGAATCATCTCCACACAAAATGGGGTCAAATAGAGGCACAATGGGCTCATCAAGAAGAACAAGGGGCTCATCCTCACAACATCCCTCTATATCGACAACCGGGCCAGCCTCCTCCTCATTGCTCCTCCCTTCCAAACAAACTCGTTCAACCGTGGCCGTGATGAAGTCCATATACACCCATTCTTCGCAAGACTCTTTTTAAGTGAAAGGTAGAGGGTCAAGAGAGGTAAAAACATCCGAAAATGAACCCACGTCCTCTTCCAACGGTGAGACAACCGTATTAGCAACCACCCCACACTTATCGAAGATAGTATCGGGCGATTCCGACACTATGGGGAAACATTGCATGAGGGTCGGATTGGAGAGGGGGGTAGGATCATTCACCGAGACAAGTGGGCCGACGTGAGGAGTAACAAGAGGATTATGAGGCGGCGGTGGGCTCGGGCTAGACAACGTAGCAAGTCGAGCCTTTATATCCGCTATCTTCTTTATCAACTCAAGCTCCTTAAAGGATAAAGCCATGTTCATGTCATTAGTACAAGAGTACATTGCTTGATAAGTCTTTGGCTCGGGAGGTGGGGTAGGAGTAATCACCGGGATAGTCGGATGACAAGGGCCCACAAGAGGAGGAACAACCGGATTATGAGTCGGCGATGGAGCGAAAGATGACATAGCACAATCGGATCCCACGTGATGTCCATGACCTTCATACACATCCTCAAAAAAGGCAAGAGTCGGTAACATGACCACGCGATCCACATCATCCACATCCCAAAAAAGGTTGGTTAACATCCCTCATAGTACGGATGGGGGGGCCACTTGCGATATAGGAGCCAAACATCCAATATGGATCGTGCTTAGGGACACTATTGGTGGCACCAATTGGGGCGTGATTGAAATTGGAAGTACAAGAATCGTCATACGGGCCGGGATTTGGGCTCGACATTTTAGGAAAATGTTGAGGAGCACCATAGCCATACGGATCGGAAATCGGGTCTTTCACGTTTGGATAGGAAATCAGAGCTCCATAACTACCCAAGGAACCATTCACACCCTACAAACCATTAAACCCGACATGGTTTGCACCATGCCCTCCCATGTCGGGTTGTCCATATTCATATCCACCATTGGCAACGTGGTTTGCACCATGCCCTCCCACGTTGCCATACCCATTATACKACARCTCATTCCCAACATGGTTTGCACCATGCCCTCCCATGTTGGGAATGTATCCATCATAGTTATACGAACCTTGCATACTTAACAAGAAAAACGTCAAATAACAAACAAAGCTAAAAACACAGAGAAACAACAATCAAATCGAAAGCCTTAACCAAGCCGTGTCGCAACGGTGCCATTTTGTTTGAAGATTTTTCGTGGTGTTGAATTATATCAACGGGTTCATGGCTCGGTATTACCGGAATTCGATTCGTTTGTAGAATTCAATGTGTTTCAAGCTTGGAAAAATAAAGGGAAAATGAAAATAAAGCAAGTAAACTATCTAAACTAAACTAGGAAATGAAATAACAAGTTGGTCGGATGCCTCAGTCGTATGCCTTAATTGAAAATGCAAGCAATTAATGAAAACAAGCAAGAAAATGCAAAGTTTCACCAAGTACAAGCATGCATGCACAAGGTACAACTATGCATAGAATCCTAAATAATGCAAATTAGCAAGAATTGAAAGCATGAATGGATAAATCAATGAAAATGGGCGGGAATGTTTAAAACTTTAAGGAAAATAACAAGCAACAAAGAGTAGATCTAAGATTTAACCTAAAACTATGCATGGAAATAAAAATCAAAATAAAGCATATGAAAAACTCGAAATCAAGACGATCCAAGAGCCGATCTATGATCTAGATGTGTCACTCAGTCAGATTTCATAGCCAATTCATAAGTTTCATCATGAATTCAAGGTGCTAAGAAAAAAGGCATAACATGAAGAAAAATGCATGAAACATATGAATTACGTGAAATTAAACGATCTAGGCCTCAATCTATGATCTAATTGTGTCGCTCAACTAGATTCCATGGATGATTCACAAGATCAAGCACAAATTCCACTACCTAAGGCAAAAAGCATAAAACAAATGAAAAACAAAGCATGAAACTAAAAGAAAGCTTACTAGAATTAAAGGGAGAATCCAAAAGCTTGATTGAAATTGCAAGGAATTAAAAATCCAAGGGAGTACTTGAATCCTTCTTGAGCTTACAAACCCAAGGCAAAGCTTGAAAATTAAATCTAGAGAGAGAGAATGTTTTGGCATTTTGGAGCTAGTTTTTGGCTTGAGTTGGCATGTCTTGGCTCATCTTGGCTTGTATTTTGTCCCTCAATTTCTCCACCTTTAAAATTAGGAATTTTAAACATAAAAACCCAAGAATTATGCCAAACCACCAATTAATTGAACCCATTTAACCAAATTAAATATAAAATCAAAAGAAATACGAAAAATAATAAAACAAGAAAAATGACCTAAAAACCTAACGAAAAACGACTCGAGACTACTAAAATCAACATAAAATCCTAATTAAAAATACGAGGAAAAACACAACAATTACATGCAAAACATGTCTCTCGAGGATAGAAATTATTCGCGCTCAGTGTTTTTACTTAATCTCTTGTTAATCTCAATTAAACTAATATACTCCTAAGAAAGTAATTAGTCATTGATTTGGGTTTGAGTTTTTAATACTAAAGCATGAAGTGAAATGAGGACTTGAAAACACCACTTAAAGCAAAGGACAATTATAATTAAAAGCTTAATTAAAATTAACTAATTTTAGAATATTAATTAAGCTCTAATTAAAATCCTAAATTACTTAATTAAGACAGCCAAATTAAAGAAAGCTTGCAAGTTGAAAGAGAAATGGAGGGAAAAAAAAGCTTAAACATTTAAAGAAGTCAAATGGAATTTAATGAGAAAAAGTCAAATAATTTAAAAGGGAAAGTTCCATACAACTTTCAAAAACAAATGCTTGTTTGAACAATTGGGGTAAAAAGCTTCATGACAAGCTACAATGGAGTTTTAGCCAAAATAAGGAAAACAAGCTTGAGGATTGAAATGGGAATTAAAAATGCAAGGAAAGACAACAAGACCTACAAATCAAACAAACAACAACAAGCAATTTCATAAACATAACACACAATATAAAAGGGAAAGATTACTACCAATCTTGCATTCAACACAAAAGCTTCAAGGTTTAGGGCTTACAATCTTTAAAACAACAAGAAAAACTTCAAAAAAATAAAATCGACAAATGAAAGAGGTGTCACTTTCTCCAACACTTGCTAGAAAAACAAACTAACTAACTAAACTAAGCTATGGATTATAAACTAGGGTTTACAGCTTGAAAGGCAATGAAATAGTAAAAATTGGCTTAGTGGAGATTGAACAAGTGAAAAAACCACCAAGGAAGGATAAGGTTGGTGGAGAAAGTGGTTGTGCTATTTATACAAAAATGCAGGGGCAAAATTATCAAAATGGGTCAAAAACCAAAAAAAATCCCTGCGTTTTAGTCGATCGACTGATATCCAGTCGATAGACTGAAAGTTTTCGATCGACTGCTTCGTCTTCAAATTCCAAACTCACTGTTTCAAAGTCGATTTGGCATGGTTCAGTCGATCGACTGAACGCAGTCGATCAACTGCATGTAAGTCGATCGTCTGACGTGGCTGCTCCCGGCTCGGTTTTTCTCATTTTTGCTCTAGCCATCTGCCGGTTATCGTTCCTTGCATGCACTATATACCCTTGCTTTTCAATTCCAATCCGAGTCGAGTGGGATGCCTCTAAATGTGCACGAGCCCCACTTGGTCATCCTACGGCCAAAATTACAAAAAAGAGTGAAAATTTACGAAAACATCACAAACAACCGCGCAAATGATACAAAAATCTAAGCAAAATAGGACAAAACGACTCCTAATAACCATATATGCAAGCAAAACACATGCGAACGCGACACAAAAAGGGTACAAAATGCGTACAAAAAGGTACAAATCATATGGAAAGTCGTGCCATCTACCCGTGGAAATGAAGCATAGAGCTTGGTGGGCCATTCAGGCGTGCAACTACGATTTGAAGCAAGCCGGCGAGGAGAAAAAGCTCCAAATTGAGGAGCTTGATAAGTTAAGGAATGAAGCCTTCGAGAGCGCCCGAATGTATAAGGAGAAGATAAAGCTCCTCCACGACAAGAAACTTGTGCCCAAGGAGTTGGAGGAAGGAATGCAAGTGATCCTATACAACACTCGTCTCGCCATGTTTCCAGGAAAACATATGTCCAAGTGTAGCGGGCCATATAAAATTGAGAAGATATCCCCGTTCAGAGCCGTAACGTTGATCAATCCCAAGACGGATGAGCGATTCCAAGTGAATGGCGCACGAGTCAAACCCTACCGCCACGGATCGTTGCAACCCAAGGATCTCGAGTTCGTGATCGTGGAGGAGGATAATTTGGAGGTTGTGCCCCCGGCGGAGTCTTAATCAATGAAGGATAGTTGAGCGAACGACTTTAAACAAACGCGCTACATGGGAGGCAACCCATGATTTTTTTAACCTTTTCTTATTTTTCTTTTGATTTTGTGTATATCCTTTTTTTATTTGCGTTAATTAATATTTTTGGGTTTGTGTAGGTGAAATCATGGAGGTTTGGTAAAGAAGGAGATCGAAAATGTGGAATTGGCTGCAAGCTGCAGTCGATCGACTGAGAAATCGACTGAGCATGGTGAAATCGATTGACGGACAGTAGCTCCCAGAATTTGCAAAGAGCATTCGACCGACTGGTCCCTCAGTCGATTGACAGCCTATCGACTGCAACACCCCAAATCGACTACCGGACAGTAGACCCCAAGTTTTGTAAAGACTAGTCGATCGACTGAAAAGGCATTCGATCGACTGCCCCACTTGCGCGGACCCAGCGGGACAGCTAGAAAGCAGTCGATCCAGCCCATATTTCTCCTCCACCATACCGAATGCACACAGAAAAGGAAAGAGTTAAAAGGAGGAAGAAAAACACGAAAAAAAAAGAGGAAAATTTTGAAATACAAAAAAAAAGGAGAATAACAAAAACGGGAGAAAGGAATTCATCTCAATCTCACACAATTGCGGGAAATCCCAACACCCGTTCCTTGTTTTTCCTTGTTTTCTTCAAGTTCAACACAAAAGGGTGCGAGTTACATTCAGTTTTTTGAGTTCGATTTTCATCCCGTTCTTGAGGTAATTCACTAGAACCAATTCCTTGAAGCTTCGTTTGATTGATTGTTTGAGTTTGGAGGGGATTAGGGTTCAAATTTCACAAAAATTCCTTATTCAATACTTGTGCCCACCAAGTGTTCGAGGAAATACCTCAATGAACGTTTTTGATTGAAAATCCCTCGTTTTCCCCTTTTGCTCGTTCCTTTCGATTCTTGAGACTCTTAAACACATTCCTCGTTTTCTCCTAGTCATTTCCTTACACATTTCCATGGACTACAATCCCGATGATGATGCCCCCTATCCCGACCTCGCCCATAATTACGGTGCCCCCTTCCCCATTTATTCCGAAGCCGAGGGGGAACTCTATCAAAGCCTTTCCCAATGAACGTTTCCGTTCCGTGCTTCATCAATCTCGGGCACCTCGATGAGTGGACAGAAAATGGGGGTTATCAAGGATTTGGGGCACGAATGCTCCATTTCATTGATGCCTTGAGCGCTCACCAATTTGCATCCCTCCGGGCACCGGCATACCAAGAGTTGATACTCGAGTTCTTCACTACCTACCGATCCCACGAGGCCTCGGAATTCACCATTTGACTTTGAGGGAGCGAGCATTGGATCACCCAAGAGGTACTCCAAGCGGTACTTGGGCTTAATTGCCAGGAGTTGTGGGAAGAGCGGCTAAGTGAATATGCCCAGACGCAATTTTGGGCGAATATCACGAACGGACGTGGTACTTCTCGATTCCAAGCCTCAGCTATCACCAATTTGGCGCTAATGGGGCATTTAATTTCTTCGCCCACATCATGATGGGAAGTCACGAGAGAACTAGGACGAGGTATACGGGCTTTGGTTCTTGAACCATGGGCGTCAAATCCCCTTCTACCCATATCTCTGTGCCGGGATTCATGGGATCCGGAAAAGGTGGTGGTGTAGCTCGGATCGGAATGGGGACCATAATTACTTTACTAGACCATCACTTTGGGTTCAATCCTGAGGCGGCCAATTTGGAGAGGATCGAGCCGCTAGAATTGGTTTGGAAGATGCCGAAGATCCCGGCGAATCCCCGCCGCCCCCTCCGCCATAGCCAAGAACAAGAAGAAGAAGACGAATATGATTGGCAGCATCATGAGGGGGTTGCGGCCGATGAAGCCCCGAACACCGGTTCGGGTGCGCATTTCGAGGTAAGCATGAGCCATGCATCAATCCCGCATCACGGAGGCCCAAGCACCGGCTCGGGTCACGACATGAGTTGGCACGAGTTCCAACATCAAGTTTTTGCTCGGTTCGACCGGATCGATGCGGGGCAAGCAAGGACCGACAAAGCACACAGCGCACTCCATAGTCGCCTCTTGTTGATCGAGAGCCGATTGTGATGAGACGAGGAAGATGAAAGTGTAGGAGAAGGAAACAGCAAAGAGGAGGAGGACGAAGATACCGAGGAAGAGGAGGAGGATGAAGAGGATGAGGACGCAAATCTCCAACCCCGACGTAGTAGACGTCATTAATTCCCCCATTATCCTTTTTATTTTGTTTTCATAAGACTTGCACGTTATTTTTGTTTGTTTTATTTTGATTCGATTATGTTATATTATTTCTTATCTAACTCTTGAAAAATCCAAAACAAATTAAAAAAGATAATAATACAAAACTATTTATAGCGCTTTTGTATATAGTGTGCCTTTGGATTTATTTTTCTTTCTTTTTTTTTAAATTCCCCTCCCCTTTCTAAAAATTTTAAAATAAAAAAAATCCAAACAAAATGAATATTTCAAAAATTCCAAAAAGATTTTCACTTTTTGTAAATAGTTTATTTTTGCAACCCCCATTTGTTCATTTCTTGTAGATAGCTTGGCTCGACCATCGGGGAGGACTTATGCACAACCGCGTCATCACAAGCTCGAAAAAAGGGTATTTTCTTTTCCCTTACACTTTTTACCGTTTTTTCTAACTTAATTTGCAATGAGGACATTGCTAGGTTTTAAGTGTGGGGTGGTTGAAGTCCGCCTTAGGTTTTTAAGATATTTGTATGCTTGCTTGTGATAATTAGAGAAGTATGTGTGTTATATTGTTGTGAACCTTGGCGAAGTGACGCGGTTTTGATGATTTGATTAGGAAGTTTAGAATTTCGATGGGATTTAGTGTACTTAGGTAATTTGATATGTTGGAAACTTTGTTCGACTTTAGTTTCGTGCTATCCTTGAGCTCAATATAGAACTAGTGCCTCAACTAACCTCGTCATCGAACACTCTCTATAGGATTTTTTCTTTGTATTTTGGAGTCAACAATTGCTCCATGAGCTCGATTGAGAATATTGTAAGTTGCTGGTAGCAACGAGTGATCGGGGCCGTTGAATTCTCCTTGTATTGTATATACAAGAAATAATAATAATAATAATAATAATAATAATAATAATAATAATAATAATAATAATAAGAATAATAATAATAATAATAATAATAATAATAAGAAGAAGAAGAAGAAGAAGAAGAAGAAGAAGAAGAAGAAGAAGAAGAAGAAGAAATGGAGAAAAAAATGATGAATAAGCAAGGATACGTTATAAATCCTTGAAGTTATTATGTAATAAATGTGCAACCCTTGCACATTTCTTTTTTTCCTTTTTAGATTTGGTTTGTCAAAGAGAGTCATAGATGATTAAGTCTAGTAGGGAGCCAATTAACTGTTCGAGCGTGGATAGACCTTAGCCGGGGCAAGAACGAGGGGACCGACTTGGAGGGTTACCTAGTACTTTTAGGTTCTGGAAGTTGATCTAAAATTTTCGTTTCAACGCATTTTTTTGTCGTCGCTTTTGATCGAGCTAACGAGCATTGTAGCATGCGACGTCTCGAATTAGGTTTTTGTGCATTAGTTTAGGATCATCAGGGGGTAGCTTCGTAATTCTAGATTAGATTTGCTTGAGGACAAGTAATCATTCTAAGTGTGGGTGGTTGATTTGCACGTTTTTTGTACATGTTTTTGTTAACTTTTTGTGTCGTGTTTGCGTGTGTTTTGCTTGCATTGATGGGTATTAGGAGTCGATTAGGCCTTATTTTTTAGTTTTAGGTTTTTGTATCATTTGCGCGGTTTTTATTATATTTTCGTAGTTTTTCACTCGTTTTTATATTTTTCGCTGTAGAATGACCAAGCGGGACCCGCGCACATTTGGGGCATTCCATTCGACTCTCTATGGAACGAGAAAGTGAAGACAAGCAAGGGAACATAGCATAAGCAAGGAACGACAATCGGCGGACGGCTGGAGCAAAAAATAAGGAAACCGAGCCGAGAGCAGCCATGCCAGTCGATCGACTGAACAAGCTTAAATCAACTGCATCGTAGTAAGTTTTGCCGGAGGATGAAGCAGTTGATCAACAGGGTTTCCGTCGATCGACTGCCAGTCGATCAACTGGTGGTCAGTCTATCGACTGCCTGTCGATCGACTGCGACGCAGGAAATTTTGTGGTTCTGACCCAGTTTGACGATTTTGCCCCTGCATCCATATATATATATATATATATATATATATATATATATATATATATATATATATATATATATATATATATATCCCAGCCAGTGTTCTAAAAGGCGAAAAAAGGTGGGGCCTAGGCACGACTAGGCGTGAGGCGCGGAAAAAATGCTTCGCCTAGTGCCTATGCGTGGAAAAAGGCGGCCAACTTGTTTTGTTGACCGCCTAGACGTGAAAAGGCGCATGCCTTTTAGATGAGTAACCAGATTTTTTTTTAATTTAGACAAATATTAAAAAATCTATAATGACACCAAAAAGGATCAAATAATTAATATTTTGCAAAAAATATTGTAAGTAGCAAGTGCAAGTCCCAAGAAAACTCCGACCCTTACTGCCCAACCTTAAAACGGACAGCTAATGCGTTCCACTTATTGAACAGGGTCGACCGCTGGATGCCGAAGGCGCCCTTGAGGTGATCTCGTAGTTCCAATAGGGTGGAAATGATGGGGTCGGTCCATGGATTTTCCTTCCTTTTCATTTTCCGCCTTTCGCTCGAAGGGTTGAAGGGAGGCTGACGAGTGTCCAGTGCCGGAAGGTCAAGACATAAAGAAGCCTAGAGCGGTTCGACTAGAAACGTCTTATGAAGACGATCATACTTTTACAGTAAAAGGTCATATTTTTATTGTGAAATTCAAAAAAAAAATGTGAATAGTTATTTGAATAGTATGATTTTATACATTAAAAGTATAATTTATAATTTGAAAAGTATGATCATCTAACATGACACCGTGATTAGTACGTTGATTTTGTATAGATGATTAGTATTGTGCTATATATTGGAAAATATATAGACAAATTTGTTAAACATATATTTTCTCTTACTTATTATAACAATATAATAAATAAAATAATAAAGATATTTGAAAATGCCTTTTTACGCCTAGGCACGCCTACTATTTCAAGGCTTGAGGCTTGGCATTGCCGACTTACCACGCCTCAAGCCTTTTTGAACCTTGATCCCAACCCTCTCTCCACCAAACCTTATCCTTCCTTGGTGGTTTTTGTACTAGTTCAATCTCCTCCAAGCTTTTACTATTCCATTGCTCTAAAACCCTAGATTCAATCCTTAGTTTAGTTTAGTTTTAGTTAGTTAGTTGTCCTTAGCAAGTGTTGGAGAAGGTGACATCTCTTTCATATGTGGATTTTATTTTGTTGAAGTTGTTCTTGATATTTTGAAGATTGTAAGTCATAACCTTGAAGTTTCTTTGGAGTATTATCTGTAGTAATCTTTCCCCTTTATGTTGTGTGTTATGTTCATGTTGTTGTAATTGTTTTGTTGTTGGTTGTTTGACTTGTAGGTTTTGTTGTCTTTCCTTGCATTTTCAAATTCCATTTTCATCTTCAAGCTTTTTCCTAAATTTCCTCTTCATTGTAGCATGTCATGAAACTTTTTACCCAATTTGTTCAAACAAGCATTTGGTCTTGAAAATTATATGAAACTTTTCCTTTTTTAATTATTTGATTTCTACTCATTTAATGCCCTTTAACCTCTTCTAGTTTCAAAGCCTTTATTTTCCATCCAACTTCTCTTTCTTTTTCAAGCACTATTTAGTTTAGTTGTTTTTAATTTATTGAAGGTTTTTAATTAGGTTTAATTAGTTTTATTAAAGTTAATTATTTTTTAATTCGTGTTTTTCAAGTTTTCATTTCAATTCAAGATTTAGCATAAAACTCAAACCAAACCAATGACTTATTGTTTTCTTAGGAGTAGATTAGTTTAAGTAAGATTAACAAGAGATTGAGTAAAAACACCGATCGTCGATTATATCTATTCTCGAGAGACATGACTCGGGAAAACTGCTCTACAATCGACTCCGTACTATTGTGGAGACGATTTCTTAGAGTGCTAAGAAATCTTCGATCATTGACCAACTTCTATTTTTTTTTTCTTTTCTCTTGATTTTATTTACCTTTTCACCATTTTCTCTTCTCGATTCTTCGACGACGAAGTAAAATAAAATAATAAATAAATAAATCTGATTCTCGATTCTTTAGTCTTTTCTTCAGATCTATTTTATTTCACTTTTATTTTTACTTATTTGCTTTTGCAGGCAGGTATGTGAGTACAAATGATAGATTCTTTGTTTTACCCAAAATCTCGATTCTCTACAACACCATAAACCAAAGGTGAAGCCAAACTCAAATTTCTCATGAAAGGATTGGATTGTTTGATGCTCTCAGATTTGTTTTACATCATTTTCTACTCTCTCTTTTTCTTTCTATGTTTTACATATGAATTTTGGTATCTTGAGACCTCTACTCTCTCACTCTTCGATTTATATTTATTTATTTTTTCGATTTTTTAGGAAGTTAGAGAGAGAACACACTTAGCTGGAGAAACAAGAATGTTTGTTTATTTGATACATATCGCCTATTATGTTCTGGATTCTATCGTTTTTTGTGTTTTTTTATGTTCATTTAATTCGGACAAAAGTTTTGGTTTTGGGGATACTTGGTGAGCGTTTGTTTTCATTTTTTGTTTTCCTTCTTTTTTATCAGTTCAGCTACTAGACTGAGCAAGCGTTCACTTCAATTTGACCTGATATACTTTGTTGTATAATGTGATTTGGTTATGATTATGCTTTTTAAATTGCTTTCCCCCCTTTTATGATCTATTTTCCATGTGTATGGTTTCAGATACTTCAGTTTTTTTGTGGATCGCAAAT
Organism: Phtheirospermum japonicum; assembly: GCA_014905375.1. Classification (NCBI taxonomy): domain Eukaryota; kingdom Viridiplantae; phylum Streptophyta; class Magnoliopsida; order Lamiales; family Orobanchaceae; genus Phtheirospermum; species Phtheirospermum japonicum. The sequence continues at coordinate 2,027,307 of BMAC01000087.1, forward strand.
ATACAGTTTTGTGAAATTGGTGAATAAGTACCTTTGTACATTTGAAGATTTATTTTTCACAAGGTATATTATTGACTTTTTGGAATAGAGTGAAAATTGGATTCTATTTTTTGTCTCCTTAAATCAAGTCCAGGTAAATTAGTATATTGGTGACTTGTGGAGTCTGTACTTATTTGGTTTCCCTTGATGACTATTTTTTGTCCCTCCTGTTTTTGTAATGAAACTTTTGTTCATCTACTGTTTCTGTAAGGTTCATTTAGTTCTTTAAGAGTTTCTCTTAGTCTAGGTTGTGGGTTGTAAAACATATCATTGCACAAAGTTGGTCGCCTGATTTTTCATGATGATTTTTTTTGTTTGTTTTATTAAGTTGTTTTTGCCTCTGTAATATGTGAAAATATATTTTTCAATAATGTTAGATTAACATACTTGATTTGAAGTAATAAACATTGATTTTTTGTGTAACCAAAAACTTAATGACACATCATCATGGAAAACCCCTGAGTCCCCATCCTAAGTAGAAAATGGATTAAATATCACCGGTCTCTCTTTTTAGTTAACTTCAACCCATAGAGTCCTGAATGAAGAAAAGGAGGTTTGTAAGACTAGAGTAATTCATGAAGAGTCATGTTCTCTTTATTAGGATCTTCAACTCATTGACGGCCTAATTGATGAATAGGAGGTATGTACAAAATTGAATATTTATGAAGAGCAATATTTGGGTTTGGCTCTTTTTCAATGATGGCCATACTGGGCCCAGCTAAAGTGGCTGTCGAAGTAAGAGATTAAAAGCTTGTTCAATCGAGGTTGTGATTGAAGCATGAGGGTGCAAAAACTCCTGGCCACCTGGAGTCTCATTCAAGGGAGAAGTAAATTTAAATGATTCTTTGACAACTGGAGCTTCAATCGAGGTTTAATAGAGCTCAAGCCTTATGAGTAACTGGGGCCTCAAGTAAGGGATACTTCTCTTCAATTTTTTTCTAAAACAGTAATAGCGTGAGTTTGTTTTGGTTGGCTTGGCAATTTTCACATTTTCATTGTCCGTTCAATCTCTTCTAGTGAATTAGCCATTTGACCAAGTGTTATATCAAATGTTTTATGGTTTGCCTCCAAAACCACCATTTTCCCTTGGAATCTCATATAAACTATTGGGATGCTCATGTAAACACCCGTACATAACCTTAAAATGAGGATGAACTAAAAGCTTGAGCCATAGGAGTAGGTTGGTAAGAAACTTGAGCTTGTAAAGATGGGTGTGTTTTGCATGTAAGTGTTGTGTTTTTCCTGGTATTTTTAGTTAGAGTTTTATGTTGATTTTAGTAGTTTTTAATAGGATTTTATTAAGTTTTTATGTTGTTTTGTTGTTTTTCACTTGACTTGTTAATTTTATATTTTAATGGGATAATTGGTTCAATTACTTTGAGGTTTGGTCTAATTCTTGGGTTTTAATAATTAAAATTCTCTTTTAATATGTGTCTTAATGATTTTAAAATCAAGCTAAAGGCATGGAAACCAAAATTCAAGTCCAACCTTGCTTATTTGCATGCCCAAGTTGGTGTCAAAAGTAAGCTTAAAAGGGAGCAAACATTCTGGAATGGTGGCCCTAACCTTGCCCAGGCTTGCCCATTTTCACGCCTGAGGAGAAGCACCCCTAGGCAGATTTCTAGGCAGCATTTCGAAGCCCAGTGCAGATTCCAGCCCAGGCATGCCCAGAGTGGCGCCCAGCTTAGCCCAGATTTGCGCCCAGCTTAGCCCAGAGTGGCGCCCGAATTCTCGCCCAAAACGCAGCCCAAGCTCGCCCAGAATCGTGCCCAGGCCTCCAGCCACGCCCCAGCCAGCCCCATCACACCCAGGCTCGCCCAGACCGAGCCACCTTGAGCCAAACGGACTTAGCATCTGGTCAAAACTGGTCAATTTTGGTCAAATTCATGAAATTAAGCCTAAAAAGCCCAAATTGACCCATTTAAACCCAAATAAAAATTAGTATAAATAGGACACAACTCTCATT
>BMAC01000087.1:2030600-2043588 GCA_014905375.1 Phtheirospermum japonicum
TGGGATGTGGATGGTGTGGAACGGGTGATCATACTACCAGTTCTTGCCCTTTAACTTCCTCGTTGGAGGACACCAGCTCATTTGGTGTTCTCCGACTTCCCCTTTCAACCGCTAAAGATGATGAAGATTATGCTTTGTTTGGTGGTCCGAGCTCCAATGTGACAGGTGGCCCCCCCATCCGTACTATGAGGGATGTTAGCCGACCTTTTTTGGGATGTGGATGGTGTGGAACGAGTGATCATATTCTCGACTATTTCCCTTTAATGTCCTCGTTCGATTCCGTTGATATGTATGAAGGTCGTGGATATCGAGCGGGACTCGCTTGTACTACGCCTTCTCTTACTCCACCGCCGACTCCCGATCCTTATGAGTTATTTGGAGGTGGGAGCTACATATCCCAAGTGGCCCTCCCGAGCGAAAATCTTCTCCTCCGACGTATTCTCATGATTATGACGTGAACATGGCTTTATCCTCGAGGGAGCTTGAGTTGAATATGAAAATAGCGACATTAAAGGCTCAAATCGCTCAAATGTCTAGCCCGAGCCCGATTCCTCCTTGTGTGGGACCCGGTTGTACTACTCCATCTTTTGCCCCACCGCCGACTCACGATCCTCTTGTTACTCCTCACGTAGGCCCATTTCATCCGGCTACCCCGATGATTGCTCCTACTCCATCCCCCGATCCGGATATGTGGGCCATTGCACAACAAATCTCAATTCCGCCTTCACACAATCTTCCGGTCGAGTCCTTCGATAAGTGTGGGGTGGTTGGGGATTTGGTCATCTCGCCGTCGGAGGAGGAGTTATTTTCGATGCCGAGTATTTTTACCCCTCTTGACCCCTTACCTTTTACTTCAAAATAATCTTGCGAAGAATGGGTGTATATGGACTTCATCAAGGCCACGGTCGAACGAGTTTGTTTAGAAGAGTGGGGCAAAGAGGAGTAGGTTGGCCCATGTTGTCAATATATAGGGATGTTGTGAGGACGAGCCCCTTGTTCTTCTTGATGAGCCCGTTGTGCCTCTATTTGACCCCGTTTTGTGTGGAGATGATCCTCGATGTGTCGTTGAGGGCAACGATGACTTTTTAGAGGGGGAGGTGGGGGTTATTGATGATAAGATTAAAAAAATTGATGATTATATTGAGGAGGAAGAGGAGAGCAAGTCGATTATTATCCTTGCAAGCTCGCACCGAGAAGAAGAGGAGGAGAGGATGGTTGTAGGGTTTAAAATTCTTAAGGATGCCATTGAGTGGAGACCCGGAGTGGTTGAGAGAGTTAGCCCTTCGAATTTGATTCTTAGTGATATGATGAGAGCCGGGATGTGGAGGTTGTTGTTGGAGGGCTTGATGTTCGTACTCTCCGGGAATGAGTGGGTGAATCCCATTCACATGGTTCCCAAGACGAGCGGCTCGTTAGTTCTCGAAGATGGAGAAGGAGAATTATTGGCCATGAGGGCTACGACGAGATGGAGGATGTTGATCGATTCTAAGAAGTTTAATGCGGCTACCAAGAGAGATCATTTCCCTCCCTCGTTTGTCGATCAAAGGTTGAAGAAGCTAGCCGGACATTACTCCTATCGTTTCTTTGATGAGTCTTCGGATCATTTTAAAATCACCATTCCACCCGAGGACCTAGCCGAGACGAATGTCGATTGCCCTCTCGGAACGTTCACTTTTTGGCGGATCTTATATGAACTATGCAATACGCCAAGGACGTTCCAAGGAGTGGATCCTCCCGACAAGGAGGAGATTGTGTTGGTGGACACTCCCGTTATCTTCCCGCCTGACCAAAAAGGGAGTACGTCGAGCTAGTGACGTAAAACAAGCGCTTCTTTGGAGGCAACCCAAGTTCTTCTCGTTTATTCCTTTGTTATTTTCTTATTTAATGAAAATCCAAAAACATTTGAAAAATTGAAAAAAAAAAATACTTCGTTGAGATTCGTGTACATATTTCCTTGTGTTTTTAATTTCGTGTGATTTTCTTTTCTAGGTTTGGTTTTTCGACTTCAACCTTGGGCGATTGGATAAGTGAGTAGCGTTCATGAAGCCGGGAGATACTAGCCATGCTCGATTTTTGCTTGGATTGCTTAGATGCCTAGGTGGACCCTACCGAGCTCGACTCAAACTCGCTCGGTTAAGGAAGTTTCTATTCCCCCTCCTTTTACTTGGTTTTCATTAAAATGCGGGTATCGCATGATTTAAATGTGGGGTGGGTAGGTGGTTAGGGTCCGGGTGTCGAATAGCATGTTTTGTTGTTCTTAACTCGAGCCTTGGCGAAGTGACGTTTACTATTTGCGCATTTATATGGTTGAGTCGATTCTTGTGTCGTTTGTCCTTTTTTATTACATTGTTGAACAACTCCACGTGCTTGGAAGTTTGAATAGTTTACTTGTCGGGTTTTTTCATGTTTATGGCCTCTTGTGTGAGGGGTTGAATTTTTGTGCTTCGTCCAAAGAAAAATCGCACATATATATATATATATATATAATCAACATTTTCTCGTGAAAAGATTGCAACGTTCTAAAATCTCTTTTGATTTCGCTCTCAAATTCGGTGCAAACTAGTGAGTAGCCTTGTGTGATTTATCGGCTTGCTTGCATTTTTATGGAAATTGCATTGAGGAGGTTTGATTTTGCTCATATGACCTCGAGGCACATATATTACCCTTGTTCCGGCCATATTCATATATGTAAGCTACTTAATAATCCAAATGAGCCCCCTTGAGCCTTTATCTCGTTTCTTGTTAGCCGAGCTCGATTTTAGCTCTTGGATTTTTATAATTGTGAGGTGAGAGAGTTTATTGTTAGTTAACGAGAAATGAGAGGGAAATATTTTGTGGGTTTCGGTTTTTGAGTTGCTTATAAAAAAAAAGAAGAGAAAAGATAATACTCCAACACAAATCACGAAAAGTGATAAAGCGTGCGTTCGAGAGAAAAGCCTAATCCAAAAAGGGCTAAGTTTAGCAAAAAGAAGCGAATTCAAAAAGTTTCGAAGTGTTGTGAAATAAAGTTGGAAAGAGTGTGAGTATACGAAAGGGTTTCGAATGAGAGTTTGGTGAATTGGGAAAGGTGAAGCAATCATAAGCTTCGGGTTTTAGAAGATAGGATTTTTGTGTGTTATTGATCACGTTTGATCGTGTGTAAGCCACTCTATCCAAATATTCCATACCTTACAAAAGAGCCAACATTACAACCCATAATAAAGACCTCTTTCGATTCCTATAGTCATGTACCATGAGCAATTTTGAGCGTCCAATTTGTGAAATCTTGACGAGTGCATGCATTGTCCGATTCGAGCGTATACACGTCCTATATACACTTGAGAAAATTGAGCGAATACCCTCAAATTCCCATTTGTGAGGAAGTCATTTGAGAAAGAATAATACGAGCAATGCTTGATGATAGTGAGTCTATGTTGACAATCCCATCATATTAATAAGGATAAGCACAAGGATTTTTATTCTTACATAATGTTCATTGCATGTGCACTCTCGATTTTTTTCATTGTTCGAGGACGAACAAACCGATAAGTGTGGGGTAGTTGTTTTGCATGTAATTGTTGTATTTTTCCTGGTATTTTTAGTTAGAGTTTTATGTTGATTTTAGTAGTTTTTAATAGGATTTTATTAAGTTTTTATGTGGTTTTTCTTGTTTTGTTGTTTTTCACTTGACTTGTTAATTTTATATTTTAATGGGATAATTGGTTCAATTACTTTGAGGTTTGGTCTAATTCTTGGGTTTTAATAATTAAAATTCTCTTTTAATAGGTGGCTTAATGATTTTAAAATCAAGCTAAGGCATGGAGACCAAAATTCAAGCCCAACCTTGCCTATTTGCATGCCCAAGTTGGTGCCAAGAGCAAGCTTAAAAGGGAGCAAACATTCTGGAAATGGTGGCCTAGCCTTGCCCAGGCTTGCCCATTTTCACGCCTGAGGAGAAGCACCCCTAGGCAGATTTCTAGGCAGCATTTCGAGCCCAGTTTCGCGCCCAGATTCCAGCCCAGGCATGCCCAGAGTGGCGCCCAGCTTAGCCCAGATTTGCGCCCAGCTTAGCCCAGAGTGGTGCCCGAATTCTCGCCCAAAACGGAGCCCAAGCTCGCCCAGAAATCGTGCCCAGGCCTCCAGCCACGCCCCATCCAGCCCCATCACACCCAGGCTCGCCCAGACCCGAGCTACCTTAAGCCATCTTGGTCAAAACTGGTCAATTTTGGTCAAATTCATGAAAATTAAAGCCTAAAAAAGCCCAAATTGACCCATTTAAACCCAATAAGAAATTAGTATAAATAGAACACAACTCTCATTTTTTGTAAAAAACCTCTCATTTTCTCCCAACCCAAGCATGGGTTTGGGATTAAAAAATCCTCTCTCTAGTTTTTAAGATCTATTTTCTCTCTCTTAGGTTTTAGATTTAATTTCAAGTTTTGATATAATTTGTTTTCCTAGATTTAGATTTAATTTCAAGCACCTTCTTGGGTTTGTAAGCTTATAAAGAATCCAAATACTCCTTTGGATTGTTACTTTTGATTGCAATTACATTCAAGCTTTGCTTTTCTTTCTTAATTCAAGTAAGTTTCCTTTCAATTTCATGTTTTATGCTTTATTTCCATGCTTTGTTCTTCATTTCCGTGCTTGTTCTTCATTTTATGCTTTTTGTCTTAACACCTTGAATTCATGTTAGATCTTAAGAATTGGCTATGGAATCTAGATAAGTGGACACATCTTGATCATAGATCGGCTCTTGGATCGTCTTGATTTCGAGTTTTACACATGCTTTATTTTGAATTAGGTTCTTGTGCTTTTGTTTCATGCTTAATTTCAGATCTATTACTTGTTGCTTGTTATTTTTCATAAAGTTTTAAACTTTCCCCTCTATTTTCATTGCTTTATCCATTCATGCTTTCAATTTTTGCTTATTTGCATCATTTGAGTTTTTATGCATTGTTGTAACTTGTGCTTGCATGCTTGTACTTAGTGAAACATTGCTTGTTCTTGCTTATTACTTTTATTTCTTTGCATTTTCTATTCGAGGCACACGACCGAGGCATCCTACCCACTTGCATTTCAATTCATAGTTTAGTTTAGTTAGGTTAATTGCTTTATTTTCATTTTTCCTTAATTTTCTAAGCTTGAAACACCTTGAAACTCACAGTTGAATTGATTTCCGATAACACCAAGCCAATGAACCCGTTAATACTTTCAACACCACGAAAACTCTTCTAACTGGGTGGTAAGAGGATTTTTTTGGTATTGAGGCTTAGAATTGTAAGTAACTTAGGTTTATCTAATGTTCCCTGAATATCGGTTTGAGATTGAGCATTATTGGTGTTTGATCAACTAAAGTTGGAATGATTTCTCCACCTGGGATTATACGTTTGAGAGTAAGAATTATTATGGTGAGGAGGGAATCTACGGTACCCTTGTCCGACTTGATTAGATTGGCAAGAAAAGATTGCTCCACATAAACTTGCTCCTCAAAATCATCAATTGATCAAGAAAAGATTGGCAAAGATTCTCTCCATGACCATAAACACCAAAGTTTCTACAAGTCTTGACGGGGGCGTAGATCTTGAATAATTTTTACTAAGTCTTGCAACTTGATATTGAAAATAAGTCATTTGCCTTGTCAACTCAAAATTTGTATTAGGATTCTCACGGGTTGAAACCTCACTAACAATATCCCTTTTGCTCAGGAACTCTTTTGTTGGTTATTCTTGCTCGATGAAATAAAAGTGCCATGGACCTCTATGGTTAACCAGTCTGATATATTCCTATCAACCGCATTATCAACCGTGTATTGACATTGGAGTTAGAGACCATTGTATAAGAGTTGATTGATAATTTCTCTATTGTAGTAAAAGATTGGGGCATTTAGAAAGGCAATCCAAAACTACCATAAGCCTCATGGAAAGGCTCATCCTCGGATTGACTAAATAAAGATATCTTTATCTAGAGCTCGGCCATTTTCTCATGAGAATAGTACTTGTGTAAGAGGCTCTTGATCACCATATTATAATTTTATGAAAATCGGGAGGCAAATATATTAGCTAAATCCATGCTTTATCCTTCATCGAGTAGAGGAAGCATCATATTTTATCTGGTCTTCATAAAGACCTTCACTAAGAAGTCTCAAAATGATGTATTCAAACTCTCAAAGAAAAGTGAGAAGATCATCAAAGGAAAGGCCATAGAATGAGGGTAATTCATTGTAGTCCAATGTCCAAAGATCATAACTTTGGGTTGTAGGCCACAAAGCAATCCATGATGAATATGGGCTTACAATTGATTCAAAAACCTCTCTCATGCATGAGGAATGGTCCCTGTGTATATTGTAAGGAGCGTAAGGCTCATCTTGTGGAGCATAGGGCATATAAGGATTGTCATGGACTTGAGGTCGTGTATTTTATTGATGTTTAAAAGGGGATGAGCATTGTATGGAAATTGATTGATCGGGATGTTTTGAGGAGGTTTGTAAGGTGGTTAGTTGGGTTAAGGATGATTGCAGGGTAGTGGTGGTTCATAATGGTCTTGTGGAAGAGTATTATTATTAAGGTGGCAAAGGTACAAGTTGGTTAGCATAAGGAGCTTGATTACTCGGGTTGGGTTGAGGAAAGCAATTTTAAGAAGAAGTATAAGGTTCTCAGGTGTCGTTAGGAGCTTGAGGAACGTAGGGATCCTGAGATGAGAATAATGTTTTTGCTCGTCATGGTTATTAACTTGTAAAGGAGGGTTGTTGTTGTAAATATTAACCATCGGAGGCTCATCATGGTCCATCACAAGGGAATTAAGAGGGGAGATGTTCAAGTACTCACGATCATCTCTCATACGAGAATTCTATCTAATACCGTTAGGGCAGCCCATGTAAGGAGCTAATATCAAGAGCACGTCATCCTTGTATACACAACACTCAAAAAATAAATTAAATGTATCAAATGCAAAGATATGTAGAACTAAGTTCACAAGCTTGTCCTCGGGAGGGGATTTATCATCCAAATAGGAAAGCAGCAAAGGTAGGTCAAGCGAGCCTAGTGAGATGAAGGGCAAAGAGATGGAGAATGCCCCTCCAGAAAGAAAGAATATATCTTTTACTATAAATCAAGTAGCCTAGTTTATTACAAATGCAAACATAGGCTTGAAAAGTACATGGGAACCACTTAAACAGATGAATCAGTCAGAAAGGAGACAAGGCGACATCTCAAGGCGGGTGAAAGGATAAAAGGAGGAAGAAGAACACTCCTCAGTACCTGTAAGAGATCTATCACTCGAGCTATTGATACCATGCTAGAACAAATCAGGAACAGATGTCCCAAATAAAAGAGATGATAGCAGAGAAGTAGACCACCAAAAGAAGAGGCCACCCTTTCACTGACAACATTCTATATGGGGAGAATTACAAAGGTCTTAAAGACTTAAACCTAACATATGCAAGGCGGAGAGACCTGGATAAACACTTCCATCGATTCAAGAATCTGGTCATACTGCAGAGTTAAAATGATGCAACTTGATGTTGAGCATTCTTAGTTACATTGGTGGATGCAGGTCAGGACCGATCGCATTACTTTCTGCCATCCAGCATTACAGGATTCTTTGTGTTTGGAAAAATATCCAAACCGCACTTTGCTAGCAAGATGATGCATTAGAGAAATTATATGTCCTTATTCCATATTTGACAGAAGATGGGAGAGCCCTTGAAGGATTATGTAGTGAGGTGCAATAAAGACCGTTAGAGCCAGTGCTCTTGCTCAAGGATTAAATGTGGGACCCCGAACGACCTCACTCATAATAACGCGGGCTAAAACTTATTTAGAAGTGCTTACGAAAATCACTATGCATATACACGTAGAAGAAGCTGAAGAGAACTTCATGGGGAGAAAGAGGGAAGTAGATGATAAGGGATCAAAGAATAAATGAGAGTGCAAGAAGTACGAGGATGACTTTCCACGATAGATCTAGTGGAGAGATGAAATAAAGAGTGATATGTTCCTGTGGGAGCCTAAGTTTGATAGCTACACACCCTCCGACTAAGGTAGAAGAGGTTATTTGAAATAAAGGAGAAAGAGCTCAGAGGTAAAATGGCCAAAAACTTGTAGAAATAGGCTAAGTAAGACCACATCTAGATTGTTTTATCAGTTTCACAATGATTATGTCCACACAATAGAGACCTGCCACCACCTAAAAGATGAAATTGAGCGAATCATTCCAGAAGGTCATTTAAAAGAGCTTATATATCGAGATAGGAAGCCAGTTGGGGATGAAAGTGTGAGCCCCGTGTAGAGAAGGAGGATCATGTGGAGAGAGGGGAAGAGCTCCACCTCCCCAAATAGGTTTAATCCATATGATATATGGAGGGACTACGGATGGAGATTCCAATCATACTCAAAAAGCTCGGGTGAAAGAGATAAAATTAGGTAAGCTTCGTGCTTTAGGTATGTCAGATTAAGGAGGAGAGTTGATAGTATAGTTCGGCCCTAATGATATGAAGGGAACTCAGGTTTCCCACAATGATGCTTTGGTGATAACCATTGAGATCGTTGGATATGATGTACAGAGGGTTTTTGTAGACACGGGCAATTCAGTAAATGTACTTTTCTCTGATTTTCTTTAAGCAAATGAGATTAAGTGTACACCTCGTAGCAGAGAATACCCCCATTTATGAATTCAGTAGGGTGGAGATTTTCCCGGTGGGTGAAGTGGTGCTGCTAGTTGTGCTATGTGAGTACCCCATAAAGAAAGTTGTAATAATGAGGTTCATATTGGTGGATACCACATTGTTCTACAATGAAATGTGGGAGACCATCATAAAATTCTTGTAGAGTAATGATATCAACATATCACATGTGTCTTAAGTTTCCAGCAGACAGTGAGGTCGGATCAGTCATCGGAGATCAGTATCAGACACGCCCTTGTTGTCAAACATCCGTCCGTGAAGGCATATTAGATAATAAGAAAGGAACTGAGGCTTAGAGCGAAGTCCTAATGACTATGAAGGTTAAGATAGAGTCTCTAAAAGGAGGAGAGTGTGGAAATGAGAAGCAAGGTGAAACTGGAGGACGCGCTTTCCTAGAATGCAATCATAAAGATATATTATCCTTGTAACCTCTCTTATATTACTATTAGAGTTTTTCCATTTTCCAAAGAATTGATGATTATCGGACGAGTTGCACTCGAGCCATTCCTAGCTTTTCTTCTTTGCTACGAGTGACCCACCGAACTCTTTCTGATCAAATGATAATTGTAGATTAGGAAAGGGACTCCAGTTTATTCATCTTATGACTAGTATGGTTATGCTCCCCTTATTATAATGAAAATTTCATATTATAATCCAATTCGCCTCTCTATGTAACATTATAAGATCGTAAGAATTCAAATAGAAGAATTCTTGAGCATGCCTTGTTTCATGGAGGCAAAACCACCAAATCGCCTTCTTGTTAATAATTTATGTTCCTCCAAAAAGGCACTATCAATAAGTTTTGGACCACTAACCGTAATCCATCCTTCCGTAATTACACTGATACAAATATTATCGCTTTCTTCCATGGCTACTCTCCAGATTTTCAATGAATAATTACACAATGTTAATGTCCTCTTAATGAAGCATTCAATAGAGCACCTTTATCTTTCAAACGGTCACATTATCGATGTCAGAATGAGCGAAACGGTTATTTACTAAAATTGAGTACACATACCTCAAGATGGAATTTCTTATTAAAGTTGTTTCAGTTGACCATGGGCAATGATGACGTTTCTCTATATCCATTGGATTGGTTAAATATTGCAAGAACCCAACAGAATCTCTGATAAGTATGGCTTCTTCCTCTTCTTCCTCTATGTGTTGCGATTTGATCTCAGATATATCTCTACCCAATTACTCCACCGATAAGTAATGAGGCTCATTCCCAATAAGAAACAAATCCCAGCATCGTGTGTGGGTTCTCTTCTTCATATGATAAGCTACCTAAATATTTAATGATAAGCCCCATAAACATGTCCCAACTCTCAAACAAGAAAGATTTACATCCCAATGACTCAAATAAAATCTCCACCTCGCCAAAAATACCCAACTCTCCTAAGATATTTAGATCCCAAAATTGAGTGGGCACCATATTGCGATTACGTATCACCCAGCTATGTTTCCTTTGCTCTTGTTAACTAAATTTAAAGTCAAATTCAAGTCTTTTAAGATAATTTCCTCCAAGATAATCTTTCACCATGATTCGTAGAGATTCATCTGTAATTCTTCGATTCCTCGCGGTCTACTTTTGATTAATAACTTTTGGAATCCCACAAAGATTACGACTTGGATCAAGTCAACTCTTTTTTGAATCTCTATGCGGGCAATTCCCTTGGCACCAGAGGATATCCTCATATTCTTTTGTACATTATATTTGATGAAATCCCTTATATTTTGATCTTCTTGTAGACCCTCKGAATAATTTTGGGGTTGTGCAAACTAAAGGGAGTGATGACTCTGGGTTGTACCAAGTTAATTTAAAGCTCATTAGAAATTTATCCCGAAGAAACAAGGAATATTCCATACAAAAGCAACACCAAAACAGAATCATGTGATCATTACAAACCCATACAATATTCATGCATAAACGGTGAAAATAGTTCTTTAATGAAAAGATATAAGATAAAATAAATCATCAACCTTAATCATGCTTCTCATAATCTTCAAATCAAAAAGGAAGTTCTAGAAATTTAACATATAATAAGCATAAATATGGAATCCATAAATTCAAACCCTACTTTCAAAAACATACAAGTTTTTCTTCACTTCCCAAAACTTGAATCCTTTAACAGTATGATTTTATGTAAATGAAAGGTGTTTGATATGTAAAAACAAAGCCAAAGTATGTATTTTCATGTGTTGGAGACGTTTTGGGGGTCAAGAAATAGAGGAGTTCTAAAGAAAAAAGATTCCTTGTGAAAAACGCAACTTCCTTAAAAATACTTCGACACCCGACTTAAAAGTTAGGTGATAACTTGGCACTCCCAGGATTTTTATAAATATAACACACCCGACTTACCTTTCAGGTGTCAACTTGGGTACCGGACTGAGACTACACAGGACTTGTCACACGCCCTTATCATCATTTTTTTTCCTACCGCTTTCATCAAAAGTAAACTCATCATCATTGTCATCAAAAGAATCATAGAAAAGCTTGACACTACAAAAAAACTGCAATTTTTCGAGGGGAAAACCGAGGGTTTTCTTCCCCTCGGAAAAAACCGAGGTAAAAATCTAGGGAAAAGAGAAGCCCTCGGTTTTTTCCGAGGGAAAATAGGACCCCTCGGTTTTCCCCTCGGATATCAGGCGCCAATATTTACCGCCATAATTACCGAAGGTACTTCCGAGGGATTTCCGAGGGGAATAATTTCCGAGGGAAAATGACCCTCGGAAAAACCGAGGGTCCTTGGCTCCCCTCGGTTTTTTAATAATAAAAAATAAAAAAAATTCACCAAACAAAATCGAGGGTCGCATTTACCCTTGGAAAAAACCGAGGGTCCTTGGTTCCCCTCGGTTTTTTAATAATAAAAAATAAAAAGAAAATCGCCAAAAAAACCGAGGGTCTATTTCCCCTCGGAAAAAACCGAGGGTAAAATGCTCCTCGGAATTTTTAAAAAATAAAAAAATCGAAAAAAAAAGGAAAATCGTAAAAATGAAACAAATCCTACCATCTCGGGCACGTGGGGAGGTTTTGGCCCAATCTCGGTCGAAACATATGAACGAGCATGTGTGTATCCACACGTTTCGTGTAGTTCGACCAAACAACCAAGATACGATCGATCGATCAAGTCGTTCTGTTGGAAACGCGAATTGACGAGGCGTCGTGATCCTGACGAGGGGAGGGGTGCGTCTCGTGATCTCGGAACATCGAGGGTCAGTCGTGCCTTGTTTCGTGATCGTTTAGTATTTTTTTTGAATTTTTAAATAAAAAATCGAAAAAACCCCTAGAAAAATAGAAAATTAGTAAAAAAAAAAGGAAAAAACACAAAATTTTCACGAAAATTTTGGGATGGGTGCATCTCGGCCTCGTGGAGTAACGAGGGTCGGTCGGCGGTCGTTTCGTGCGCATTTTGTATTTTTTTCCGATTTTGTACTAAATAAAAAATTGAAGAAATACCCTAGAGAAAATAAAAAAAATAGTAGAAAATAGGAGAAAACCCCAAAAATTCACGAACGGGGCGGGGAGGGATGCTTCTCGGAGTCTTGGATCCAGGGGGGTCGGTTTCCGGTCGCTTCCTATTTTTTACCAAATTCTTTTTTATTTTTTTAAAAACCGAGGGTCTATTTCCCCTCAGAAATTTCCGAGGGTCGTTGACTCCCCTCGGAAAAAACCGAGGGGAAAATGCTCCTCGAAATTTTTAAAAAATAAAAAAATAGGAAAAAATTGAAAAAAATAGGAAAATCGTAAAAATGGAACAAATCCTATCATCTCGGGCACGTGGGGAGGTTTTGGCCTAATTCCGGTCAAAAAATATGAACGAGCATGTGCGTATCCACACGTTTTGTGCAATTCGACTATAAACAACCAAGATACGCTCGATCGATCAAGTCGTTCGGTTGGAAACCCGAAGCGACGAGATGTCGTGATCTCGACGAGGGGGCGGGGAGTGCATCTCGTGATCCCGGAACATCGAGGGGATTAATTACGTGATTGGGGTTCAATTTAGGATTAATTACATAATTGGGGTTCAATTTAGGATTAATTACAAAATTAGGGTTCAATTTAGGATTAATTACAAAATTAGAGTTCAATTTAGGATTAATCAAGTAATTAGGGTTCAATTTAGGATTAATTACGTGATTGTGGTTTAATTTAGGATTAATTACAAAATTAGGGTTCAATTTAGGATTAATCCCATAATTAGGGTTCAATTTAGGAATAATTAAGTAATCAGGGTCCAATTTAGGGTTAATTGCATAATTAGGGTTCAATTAGAAATAATTAATTAATTAGAGTTTAATTTAGGATTAATTACATAATTG
>BMAC01000088.1:0-59155 GCA_014905375.1 Phtheirospermum japonicum
AAAATATATGGATATGGCCGGAATAGGGTTTTATATGTGCCTTAACGTCATTTTCAAAGTCGATTACACACAGCGGTTTCAAAGAGATATCAAAACTGAAACTTATTCACGTACATGCAATGATGATAAACACTCAGGCTACTCACAGGCTTTTGCATGAAAGAGTTTTGAATTGACGCTATTTTTAAGGTTTTGCGAAATCAATTGCGTCCAAGTACCATTTTACAATATATAATAATAAATTTTGAAAAATTATGCACGCTCAAAGACGAAAACAAATAATCATACTTAGTCAACTTCGACAGGCATGCCATACAAACACAATTAAGCGTAGAAATAGCAATTAATCACGTTTAAGCATATAATTATTACAGGCCAAGTATCAAATAAAATTACACAATTAATCAATACAAATCACACTCGACCACCCCCCCTCTCTAAAAATCCCCGCAATCTCTGGATTGCCACAAATACATCCAAAAATCAAAAAGAGGAAGGAAAAAGAAAACATCCCTGAAATAATAGTAGTCGAGCCGCTATTCGTGATTTGTGTAATTGGCCACTTCTTCAACGTACGTGATATGAATTGCCCTAAAAGAAAAATAAAACACGCAAAAACAAAGAAAATAAAAATATTTTTGGATTTTATATTTTCCATTTTCTTTTATTTTTTAAAATTTTTTAAATAAATAAAGATACAAGATTTAGAACTCGCGGGACTCATCGTCCTCATTGGGGTTCTCGTCGACATCCATGCTCGGTGTGGGGTATGCAGCCTCAAATCGCTCTGCGAGCTCGCATCTTCTTCAAACTCCGACGGTTTTGGTCGTGGTTCGCATCAATCTTCTCGTCGATGATTTGGAGCTTATCGAACATCTTCACTTGAAATGCCCGGTTTTCTTCGAAAAATTGGCTCCAATCGGGACTCGGGCCCGAAGTAGAACGGCGGGCTTGCTCCATATCCGCATCGCCATCGTCGTCGTCATCGTGTAGTGGAGACGAAGATCCGCCTCTAGTCGATGACCTCACTCGGGGTGTCGGTGGACGCGTAAGAGGTAGTGAAGTGGTCCCGAGTGGGCTAAGTCCGTTTTTGGCTGGATCGAACCCGAAGTGACGGGCGATGCCGGTAACGTATGGGGCAAATGAGAGAAGTGGCGACTTTCTTCCTGGAGTACCCTTAGTGACGTTGCAAAGTCCTAGTAAAATTAGTTGGTACAACCGGACTTGACGACCATCGACGAGGCATTGTAGAACATAAAGCTCGGCTTTGGTCGCGTGGGTGGCCTCGTTCTTGCATAAAATAATGTGCCCGAGGATCTTGTAGGCAACATAAAGGGCGTCGTCTTGAATTTTCGAGCAAGGAAAATGCTTGCAATTGCCCGTATTTCCCCCGGTGATCATCCCCCAAAAAGAGGCTAAATCGAAGCCTTGAACTCCAACCGGGTGGTCCCCTATGGTCGGGAAACCGAAAATGTGGCCAAAAATCTCCTCGTCTACACTAACGTCATTCCCTCCTAGTCGACAAGTGAACGTCTCGTCATTCCGGATTGCCAAAGTGGAGAAAAACTCGAGCATAAGCTCTCGAAATCCGGGAAGGTGCATTTGGACGAAGTACCCACAACCAAGGCCATCTACATAACGCGAAAGTTCGGTGTGGTGTTCCGACCCATTCGAAGCCTCGTCCGCAAGTCCTTGGACGTTCCAAACCCTATGCGTAGCGAAACCCCACTTGCGAATATTCTTGAACATGTCCCCTTCCTTTTTGTCAAAAATTGGGAACGGTGCTCCATATTTCCCCGAGATATCTTTACGTTTACCCGCTCGAGACATTATCAAACAATACGAAAGCGAACGGGATTGAAAAACCTTGAAAATAAAACTTTTTACTTCTTTGGGGAATTTCGTCGAACACTTGGTGTGCGTGTTCAACCAACTAAAAACTCAAACAATCCTTGCACCAAAAACTTCCCAACACACAACCAATCAACAATATAATAATTCCAAGATGGTTTCAAGTGAAGTACCTCGTCGATTTCCCGTAGAAACGCAAGAATTTCCCGGAATTGCCCGAATTTGCTTCAAATCCACCTATCCCGTAACGGAGGTTTTGGCTTATAAGCAAGATAATGGATGGATGTGGTTGAGTTTTTGAAGTGTATGAATTTCTGGAATCTTTGAAAAACAAACGAGAAATTTTGAAAAAATAATAAGAAGAAAATTTTTGAAGAACAAGAAGAAATTAGAAGTTGAAAAGTGGGAGAAAAGGGGGGGTTTGGACGATTTTAAAATTATTTTTCTGGGCTATCCCCGTGGGTCATACGCGAACGGGTCGGTTCGGCGGGCCAAAACCGGATTAAAGCGCTTCTGGGCCGGGCGCGTGGCTCGCGTTGACGCCCACGTCAGTCGACGCGACAGAGATTGATTTCTCGGCATTTGGCGTCGACGCCGCGTCGACAGATGTGAGTAACCTCGGTGTCGACGCGGGCGGAATCCTGGGCGTCTTTTCTTCGCTTGGTCGATTAATTCTCCTCGTCCGAGTTCTTCTATCTGTTCTAAAAAGATAAAAACCAAAATAAAACAATAAATAAAATAAAAAATAAAATACAAAAGGATACAAAATGCTCGGGTTGCCTCCCGAGAAGCACAAATTTTTAACGTCGCTTGCTCGATGCTATTATTCTCGTTTAATTCCAAACGTACGGTGGATCTCCAAACTCCACCGAGTTATGATCGCGACTCTTCTTCCTTTCATCATGATAAAGCCTCAGTCTATGCTTGTGAACTTGAAAGGTTGATTTTTCGGCCTCATCATACAACGTGGCTACGCCGTACTCATCTAATTCTTTTATCGAGAACGGTCCGCTCCATGCAGCTCCAAAATCAGCTGGGTCATATTTACGCTCGTGATTATACAGTGCTAAGTTTCCAACCTCAAAATGCAAGTTTTTAACTTCCTTCGTGCGAACCTCTTTCGATTTCTTCTTCACCCTCGCCCAATCGTCGAAATATGCCTCGCCTTTGTTCTTTTTGCGTGAAAATTTAATTTTTTTGTTAGGGTCAAGGGAATCGTTACTTGGGCGACTTATTGGTGGTTTATGCGGTCGCTCCACATCGAGATCGTCTCCAAATTCTTCTACGATATCGCGTATGTTAATACCTAGTAACTCTATCAAGTCTTCTCCACTTAAGTGCATATGCTCCTCAAACTCGTCGTACTTCTTGCTTGAATCGAATCGTTTATCCCCTCCTCAGTAGAAAATCCGGCGTCGTCCCCGTCGCTTAGTTTGTTCAAAGTAAAAATTTCTCATAACTCGTTTACGCATGATGTAACGGGATCAACGAATGAATCATCCTCTTGCATGTAGGGGAGGGAGTGTGTTGAATATCTCTTAAAGAAAACGTCACTGTTTCGCCCAAAACAGTCATGGTCATCCTACCTTTGTGAACATCAATTAGCGTGTGGGAAGTAGATATAAACGGGCGTCCCAGTAAAATGATATGCTCAATACCTTCAGTCGGTACCTCGCCAACGTCCATAACCACAAAATCAACCGGAATTACGAGCTCTCCAACTTGTACTAAAACATCTTCGACTATTCCCAAGGGTCGTCGGGTCAAGCGATCGGCTAATTGTAGGCGCATGGTTGTCGGCTTTATCGGTCCAAGATCAAATGCTTGATAAAGTGAATATGGCAGTAAATTTATCCCTGCTCCAAGATCTAACATTCCTATTGCTTTTTGTCCATTGGCCAACGAAATAGTGATGCAGAAACTTCCAGGATCGCGTTCCTTGGGTGGCAATGGCTTCTTAAGAATCGCGCTAACCTCCTTTGGTAATGGTACGTATTGATTCGTCGCCATACGTCTATCTCTCGAAGCAATTTCCTTAAATAATTTTTCGTAGGCGGGCATTGTTTTGATTACCTCCAAAAGTGGTAGGTTGATGTTGACATTCTTCAAGAGGTTGTATATCTCCATGAACCTCTTGTTCTCTTTCGCCGGGCGCAACCAGCTTGGAAAAGGAACAACATCCTTAATTTTCGTCGTTGATTGCTTCGGCAGTGATGGTCCATCTTTGCCTAGGGTGTTGTTTGGAATCTTCCCTTGAATGGAACCAGGTACGTATCTATTGGTGGATTTATGTATCTTGTCTACTGGTTTAGGAACAAGCTCCTTATCTTGGTCTTCTATGCCATTGTCGATCTTCTTCCCACTGCAAAGGACGTGAACCGCCGATGCTTGCTCCGGTTGGCTTGGTAGCCTGTCCTTCTCTTTATTTGACCTTCCAAAGTCAGTTGCTAGTTGGCCCATAGTTCTTTCCATCCTATCCATGTTTTTAGCTAGATCATGCACAACACCTGAAAGATGGTCAATTCCGCTCACCTTCTTCGAGAGTTCATCAATCTCTGCATTCACCTTCGTAAGTCCCTCTCTATTGCTAATCGTCTCGGCCACTTGATTTTGCTGCCAAATAAACAGCTGATCATTTGGTTGAGTCGCATTAGATGCCTTCCCTTGCGTATGAAAATTATTTTGTTGTGGCGGCACTGGTGGTGCTTGAGCATATTGTGGTGGTGGATATTGTGGATCAGGTGGCATATGATTTGAATTTCCAGGACCCCACTTGAAAAGAGGATTATCACGTTGCGGTGTGTACTTCTTTTGATTCGAATAATTTTGGATTGCGTTAACATCCTCGTGTTGCTCAATGTTGTTTGAACACACATCCGCTGAATGCTGGGGGGATTCACACTGGTTACATGCTACGGCCGTCCTTTGCGCATTGGCCTTGCTAGCTCGCTCGGCTTTCCAAGCAGCTAATTTCTCGTCAAATATCTCCTCACATTTCGCCTTCACTAACTTGCCGTCATCTAAATCAGGATCAGGGATGGAAACTTCGTTAACCCTCATTTTACGAGGCTGAGAGTTGGTTTGTCTAGATTTTTCGCTTTGCTTTTCCAATACCCACCTCGCCCCGGTGGCTGTCGAATCTCCAAAATCTCCTCCCGCTGCTATCTCTACTTCTCGTTTCCCATGGTCCAATAAACCATCGAAAAAAAGCTGGTTAGTTATCTCCGGAGAATAGTTGTGGTGGGGGCAAGCTTGCAAAAGGGTCTTGTAACGCTCCCACGTTTCATGAAATAGCTCTCCATCCAACTGTTCAAAGGTAGCAATCTGCCTCCGAAGATGCCCCGTAGATTGGGCCGAATAGTATTGATTTAAGAATTTCTCGCTGATCATATCCCAATCAGTTAACGAGCCAGGCTCTGGTGATAGTAGCCATGACTTCGCCTTGTCCTTCAAGCTGTACGGGAAACAAATCATTTGTCCTTCCTCTTGGTGAAGTCCATGAACTACAAATCGCCCCACTTCATCAACAAAGTAGTTTAAAAATGCCCAAGGGGTCCTCATGGACATTTCTGTGAAAAGTCGGGAGTAATTTAAGTTGATGTGGTTTTATTTCGACTGCCCTTGCAGTAGGTCCAAGGACAATGGCAGACCTAAAAGGTACAACCTTGGGACGTGCTAAATCGCGCTGTCTTGGTGCTCGATCTCCCCTTGGTTCCCTAACTCGGTCATCAGCTCGTTCGTACTGGTCATCATGCGCGTGATGGTGCTCGCGCTCGTATCCCCTTCCGAAATTGTTCTGCTCGTAACCATGATCTTGATTCTACAACCACTCGTTCACGTGCCTTTGATTGTTAACATAAGCATTATGCTGCAGAAAATTTTCATTCCTAAATGCCATGTTCTCGATGTTGTGTTGATGCATGACATTGTTATTCACCTCTTCGTTTTGCCTCATATTTGCCATGTTGAGTTGGTGATTAACTATGTTGTGTTGCTGGTTAACTCCTTCGTTTCTCCCTTCGTCTCGTCTCATGTTCTCCATGTATTGCTGACAATGAGCCCAATAGGCTCGGGGTTGTGGTTGTCCATGCAAAATGATTGGTTCACTACCATACCCATTTCGAATGGGCGTTGTGGTGATCTCGGTGGTGAATTGCCGTTTCGAACCGAATGTGCTCCTAACATAATGTCGGGAACTTGATCGCAAGCAAAATCAGTTGCTGTCGAGGAATTGTCCTCGGGAATAAAAACGGGTCTTAGTCTTGGCGAATTTGAACGGTGAATGTTGTCAATGAATGGTACAAGGTCGTGTTGAAGTGATCGCCTTCCTTGCATAAACTCAACAACACGTCAACGTACCAAATGGCAAAAACCAAGTGCGAAAATATAAATAAAAACGAAAGTAAAAAGAAATTAAAGAATCAAAAAGAAAACAAAATGAAAAACATCTTAAATTCCTACTCGTTGCTTCCCCGGCAACGGCGCCAGAATTTTGACTCAAACTTTTGTGCAACCCTTTTTAATAAATTAATTTAAAACACGTCAGTTTGCTCGCAAGAGTACGAGGTAACTGTAGCGTGATGAGTTTGACTCGAGTCGTATCTCTCGAGGAAACAACTGTTCGGTCTTTCGGATGTTTTTCTCAAATTACGTACTAGAATAAAATACATGTACAATTGGGGTTTTAAAAGAAATTGAGTTGATCATTATAACTAAAGCAATAATTAAACTAAATCTGTTCAAACTAATTATTCTAACTAAATTATCAACTACGAGCAATAATTTAAACTATCAAAAATACGCAACCATAAATCAAATCTAATTAACGAATCTAAAAGCATGAGCATAAGAAATTACCACTAAGCAACGAATCATAAGAATCTAAAATTAACGAATAATTAAGCATAAATCAACTCGCGTAAATAAACTAAATTAAACCAATATCCAATACTCAAGCATAAAACGATTAAACTAATTGCCAAAACTAGAATTAACTACGAAATTAACTAAGAGTTTAGAGTACTTATTGTAACTAGGAAAAGCAGTAAAAAGCTCCAGCTATTCCGGAGTTTGAACGTTGATCTTGGGCGAAGAATGAATCCCGAACTCGAATTCGATGTTTTGGATGCATTGTTCTTCGATCCTTGATCTCCGTCTTCAAATCTCGTTATGAGATGTGGAATTATGTTTATTATAAGCTAAAATACCCTAGGGGGTCGTGTCTCTGGTGTCTTCCTTTTAAAAATCCGAAATATAGAGGGTTTATATAGATATTGCAAGTCTTGGCGCACAAGAAACCCTAAAATCCGAATTCTGGGCCGTCGCGTCGACGGTGCGTCGACTGACACGTGCTGGTGCTTGGCGTAGGTGCTACCTGGGCGTGTGCGTCGACTAGGTGCGTCGACATCGACGCTTCAGCAAGTTGCGTCGACATCGACGCTTCAGCAATTTGCGTCGACAGTGCGTCGACGCTGCGTCGACTGATGCGGATCATGGCTCGCGTCGACGGAGCATCGACGGTCGCATCAGTCAATGCGACTGCGCATCTGCCTACGTCTCTCTTTGTCTTTTGCTACTCGTTTCGCCGGAAAGCTCGTTCTCCTATTCTTGAACATCGAACTTCGTCTATTACGCGCTGAACTCTTCCGGTTACTTAGCTGTAAAGTGAAAACAATGAAATATCACCTATTTGCATCAATTACGATTAAAATATGGTAAAATAAGTCAGAACTATAAAAATACGGAATTATTCTTAAATCGTCCAACTTATACCGAAAATAAATAGAAAAACGAAATAAAAAGCTAATAAAAATAAGGACAAATCTACTCTAATCAGTTTCGAATGAAAGTTTCATGAATTGGGAAGGGTGGAGCGATCTTAAGTTTCGGGTTCTAGAAATTAGGGTTTTGTGTGTTATTTATCACGTTTGAATTTGTGTTAGCCACTATATCAAAATATTCGATACCTTACCAAAGAGCCAACATTACAATCCGAAATAAAGACCTCTTTCGATTCTTATTTGATCATGTCCAATGGGTGATTTTGAGTTCCCGATTTGTGAAATCTTGACGAGGTGCATGCATTGTCCGACTTGAGTGTATACACGTCCCTTATAAAACACACTTGAGTGAATTGAGTGAACACCTTCAAAAATTCCATTTGTGAGGAATTAATCGATTTGGTTTTCACTTGAGAAGGAGTAATACGAGCAATGCTTGGCGATACCGAGTTTATGTTGATACTTTCACCATATTAAGGAGGATAAGCAAAAGGATTTCTCTTTTTGCATAATGTTCATTGCATGTAAATTCTCGATTCTTTTCGTTGTTAGAGGACGAACATACCGATAAGTGTGGGGTGGTTATTTTGCATGTAATTGTGGTATTTTTCCCGTATTTTTAATTAGGGTTTAGGGTTTTGTTTAGTATTTTTGAGTCGTGTTTCGTTAGGTTTTTAAGTTATTTTCTCATTTTAATGTTTTGAGCCTTATTTATCCAATGTTTGTAATGTTTGTGCGATCCTTGTGCTTTTGAGCTCACAATTCTTATGTTGTAAGTGGCTCAAGGAACTAGACTTGCTCCAAGATGTGCCGGCATACGCCTAGGTTCAAATCAAAGCATTGAGGCCCAAAAACCGTGCCGAAATGAGAAAACCGAGTCGAAGGTAGCCCGGATCGACTGTAAAGCTCCCAATCGACTGCCCTATCGACTGGTGGTCGATTAACTGACCATGGATTGACTGAAAGCTCCAAAATTGACTGATCGGCAGTAGCCAACCTCATCAAAGCAGGGCAGTCGATCGACTGCAAGTCAAGGAATTATTGTGTTTTGACGATTTTGCCCCTACAAACAACTATATAAACCCCACATCTTGACCTTAAGGAGGCATCCATTCAACCCCCAACTCTTGCATGTGCTTGGGCTTGTTTTCCCTTAATTTCAAGATTAATTTTCTCTCTCTTAGGTTTTAGATTTAATTTCAAGCGTTTTCCTTGGTTTTGTAAGCTTAAGAAGAATTCAAGTACTCCCTTGGATTTTACTCTGTTGCAATTTAATTCAAGCTTGTTACTTCTTCCCTTTAATTCAAATAAGATTTCTTTTATTTTCATGCGTGTTCTTCAATTTCATGATTGTTATTCAATTTATGCTTTTTGCCTTAGCTCTTTGATTTCATGTTAGATCTTGTGAATTGTCCATGGAATCTAGATGAGTGACACGTCTAGATCATAGATCGAGTCTCGGACCGTTTTTATTTTGAGTTTTTCATATGCTTTATTTTGAATTAAGTTTCCATGCATAATTTTACGTTGAATCATAGATCTACTCATTATTTCAAACTTTATGTTCATGCAAGCATGGTTGTACTCTAGGCTTTCATGCTTGTACTTGGTGAAACATTGCATTTTCTTTCTTATTTTCATTATTGCTTTTCACATTCAATTTAGGCATACGACCGAGGCATCCTACCAACTTGCAATTTCATTTCCTAGTTTAGTTTAGTTAGTTATTTTCATAGTTTTTCATTATTTTCCTAAACTCTAAAGCTACAAACACATTGAATCCTTCAATTGAATCGAAATCCGATAATATCGAGCCACAGGAAGAACCCTCATTTTCAAAACCCACTAAAAAATACAAAACAGCTGGGATGTGTATACGCTCAAACCATATAAATGCATGAACTTTAGCATAAGCTTGCAAATAGTCTATTTCCTCAAACAAGATGTGTTCGAAAGATAAGAATCATAGTAGGTCTTTCTTTAGGTTAATGTATGATCTTTGGTTAGGTTTGGAATATTTGGATAAGTGACTATAATACGAACAAATGTACAATAATGACACAATTATCTTTTCATGATTTACCTTAACCCAAAAACCCAAGAATTTTGTAAAAGTAAGGCCTTTATAAAGTAGGCTCTCAACCAAACCCAAATATATTTTATTATTATTTTTATTATTTACACCCTTTAAGTAGGCTTTCGACCAACTCATAAACCACCAACTTATTGTATTTACTTGAAACTGTGGAGTTTGCTTCACTATATAAAATATTTAAAAAAAAAAATAGCCTTTAAGTGTAGGCCTAAAATCTTATCGTCAAAGTTCTTTTTTTTTTTTTTTTTTTTGGAACTTTACATTGACTAAAAGTACAAAAATAAAAGATAAATTCCCACACCCTAATCATTTCAATATACTCAACCACAAAATATTTTTCAACTCTCAAACTCATATAAATAAATAAAAAGTCAAAAAAGTTTATCGAGACCATATGATAAGCTATTGGCTAACAAAGAATATGAAATATAAGGCTTGATGGGGGCTAACTAGGGATAATTTTGTTTTATATTTTGTCATGGATATGGTCGGAATATAGTTTTCAAAAGTTTGCCTAAATCAGTTTCAAGTCTATTGTACACTGAGATAGAAACCATATCAAGTTCTAAAGAGATGCATACACAACATATAATCACACAAGGTTTCTCACAAGACATATCATTTTTCAAATCAAGAAGCAAAGGTTTCTCAATCATACGTTTTTATAATATATAAGTAGTTTTTAAACAAGACATATAAGTACTTTCATCAAATGAATAAAATATTTTTTTAAACCAAATTATTCACAAACCTCATTTGATTTCTAATAAAGCAATTAAATAAGAAAATAAAATAACAACTTATGCAATCTTTATATGCGATGCAAAATACATAACCAAAGTAAACAACACTCTATTGTGTAGTAAAACATAATATACTTTGGTCATGATTCACCGAGTTTACGGCGATTTGGATGAGTAGTGACAAGGTGTTGGCTCCCGTTCAGAGTGATTACGTCCTCGTTGATTCTTGGAGGGATTGCCTACTCGCTGGTTCGATGCGTGCATCGAAGCTGTTTCCTTTATCGTTGGGTTGCCTCTCAACTCGAGCTAACATTAACATCTTTAGCTAGACTCTTCCTTCCTTTGAGAGCTTGTTTTACAACTTGAAATCTAATAAATCTAAGCTCCAATTAAGAACAAAGTGTAACAGATGTTTAAATTAAAACTAATTTATTAATTACATTATTCTCAATTTTCAATCAATTGGTCCCTAACAATGACACTAAGAGCTTGACCATACTTTATTTATTGTGGTTAGTAATAAAAACTTGTTTGTTAATATACTCTATTTAACCGCAAGTTTACGGTGTAGATGTAGTTTACGACGACTAAGGTCGATTCTTACAAGGACAAAATCTAAAAAAATTGACAGGTAATATTATTGATAAATTAATTA
Source organism: Phtheirospermum japonicum (assembly GCA_014905375.1). NCBI lineage: Eukaryota > Viridiplantae > Streptophyta > Magnoliopsida > Lamiales > Orobanchaceae > Phtheirospermum > Phtheirospermum japonicum. The sequence continues at coordinate 11,125 of BMAC01000088.1, forward strand.
TTTTTAAAAATATGTAAAAGATGATTTTTGTTTTGTCTTTATAAGTGTCGGACATAAAATAAACTAATTAATCTAATTTACTAAGAACAAAGGCACAATAATAAGAAGAGAAGTTTTTGAACGAGACGAAGGGATCATGGAGTTTGGGATTTCAATGAACTTTCAATGTCTATCATATTTAATCATTCTAGTATTGTTGTGATTCCGTTTACTATAAGTCAATCGCCATTTTATTAAGACGTATTTGTGCTCATTTTTATTAGTAATTTAGTTAGTTTTTCCTATTGTTTTTTGTATAAGTTAGATAGTTTAAGCTTAAATTCTTATATTTATCTCCAGCTTGTTTTACCTCATCTTGATCTTAATTGATGCAAATAGGTGAATTATCTCTGATTTTCACATTATAGTTAAGTAACCGGAGAAGCTCAGCACGTAAAAGATGAATATTGATGATTAAGAGACAAGAATCGAGTGTTCTGGCGAAGAAGTAGCAAGTTTTTGAAGCTAAATGTTAGCTTTAGCGGTAGCCCTTACCTATAGTTACCACCGTTACACCTAGTAGTTACCACATCGTTACCCACACCGTTATCCTAATCGCTGAAGGTGGACAGAGAGCTTAGCGGCACGCCTAACGATTACACCTGTACCTCTACCTCTACCGTTAGGGAAGAACAGAGATGCTAAAAGAAGAGTTAACGGTAACTCTAGCGGTAACTCTTACCGCTAAGTGTTACCGCTATCGAGCCCAGTAACCGACTTACTTGACTTGTTCTCCAAGATTTCGAAATTCTATAAATACCACACCATTAATCCGACTTTGGGGCATGCAAGAGTCATTATAATCTTACCAAAAAGTATTCCTAGGGTTAGAAACATGTTTTCAACACTCATTAGCATAGATTAAAGTTCAAGATCAAGGATTTAAGGCTTGCAAGTTCTGAAGGCCGTTCGAGAGTGCACAGCCCGTTTTATGTCCGAGATCCATCATTTTCTTCAGAGTAGCTGGAGAATTTTCTGCATTCTTAGACTTAATAAGTACTCTAATCTTTTTATTGTTTTCTTAGTTTAAATTTTCGTAGTTCAAGCATTGGATAATTGTTTTTACTTGATATTCTTGAGTTGGTTTATGAACTTTGATTTTGTTGAACAAATCAAGCTAGTAGATTTCATTTTTGATTTAGTTTACTTGATTCATGATTAAGTATTGGAGTTTTGAATTCATTGATGTTATTCCTGCAAATTGATTTATGCTATTTAATTCCGAGATTGCTTAGACATTCATGATATTTGCTTGCTTCATGATTGAATATAAATATGTTCTTTTTGGATCCGTTAATGCAATTTGATTTCATTTACATTACTTGATCATCACTGCGTTTTAAGTCTCAATTAAGTTACTCTTAGATAACTACTTAGTTCTTAAGTTAGGTTTTTAAAATTGGTTAAACACATGCCTTTATATTCTAGTTGGTAAATTTAGTTAAGTTAATTAGGATTTAAGCTTATGTTCTTGCGTTTAATTTCTTAGTTGTTAATCAAAATCAAACAAAACCCCCACAAATATTCAAATTTACGTTTTAATTAATCAAACTTCTAAGACCCCGAATTTTGTTGTCCTTGAGAGACGACTTGAGGCAACTTTCCACCCTGCAAGTGTCCTCGTACTCTTGCGAGCAAGCTTGATTGTTTTAAGGGTAAATTCCCAATTGATACACATTAATCTCACTTAATTGTCATATAATCACCTAATTAAAATTCTTCCCATTTAAGTCAAATATTTGCCATTCAATCTAAAATCATAATATAAATTGTCTAGAATACCCCACTCTCTCTTCTCTTTTTCTCGCACATATTTAAACTTGTAGAACATCAGCTAGCTAGACAATCAACAAATAATTAATACCAAATACATGTATGCTGATTCTTTTAAATAGTATTTTCTAACCATAATGATTAATTAGAAAATCGTATAAGCTTAGTATTTTTTGCAGATATTATGCCATCCTATCTTATGTATTTGATTTAAAACATTTTTTAAACTTTAAAGAAGGTATCAACCTATAATAATATTAATGGTTGTATACTCTCGCCTCCAGTGACAATTCCAATAAAGAAAAACTAAATTTAAAAAGAAAATCAGAGAATCAAATGCAAGAATCTTCTTTGAAGAACAACCCAGAAAAAGTACAAAAAATTGTAAAAAAAGAAATAAAATATTAAAATACGAATAAAAAGATTCATTTTGATAACTAACCATAAATACCATTTAAGAAAATAAAAATATTATATTGAAGCATACAATATTTTCTCTCTCACTTTCGACTCTATTACAAAATAATGTTTGGATTTTCAAAACTCTGGATATTAAGAATTATGTAAATAGTAATAAGTAGTAATAATTTTGTAGTATGAAATTAATTAATAAGTAGTATGGATTTTGTAGTATGAAATTAAATAATAAGTAGTTTGGATTTTGTAGTATGAAATTAAATTAATATGGAGTAGTATGGATTTTGTAGTATGAAATTAATATGAAGTAGTATGGATTTTGGTTGAATAGTGTCGGGTATGGATTTTGGTTGAATGGTGGGTAGTATGAAATAAGTATAAAATAATATAAATTTTATGTTGAATTAAACTTGAAAGAAAAAAATATTAAACAAAGAAATTGGTTAATAAGGTTAAATTAGTAATCTCATTTAGTATTTTGGATTAAATGGTAAATTAAAATTCCAATGGGCTATTTGGTATGATATATTTACCTATAGGGGCATATGGTAAATGTCCCTTGTTTTAATTTTTATATATATATATATATATATATATATATATATATATATATATATATATATATAATTGGGGTGCATAAAAGCTTGGTTCACCATTTTAGTTTAATCCTTCTCTCGAAGTGAATGTGAGACTCATTGTCAAAATCACATTTAGAAATCCAGAAATATTTAAAGATTTAAACAACTTCACTACTAATCTCAAATCTCTCAATTTTATTGCGAGTGTCTCGTTTTTGAAACCCTGTTGATAAACCTCATCTCTCGAATCTTGGTTTATGTAACTATTAGTTACAAAAGGTTGTTAATCTATCATAATTTTAGAAGCACAAGCGGTTGTCAATCAAATATGCAACTATGAGTTACAAACATAAAAATAGTAAATGGATCACATGCCAATGTAAAACCTTTTCAATTAACCAAGTACTGATGCGATTCAATTCAATATATGTTAATTACAAATATAGTTTAACCCTTCTCTCAAAGTGATTAAACCGTGAGTTTTAAATGCGAGGCGCCTTGTCGATCGCATTTAGAACTCTAAAAAGTTTAAAAGATTTTAACGACATAAACAATATATGTTAATCATAAATATAGTTTAACACTTCTCTCGAAGTGATTAAACCGTGGGTTCTAAATGCGAGAGGCCTTGTCGATCGCATTTAGATCTCCAAAAAGTTTAAAATATTTTAACAACATAAACTCTAATCCAAGTCTCTCGATCTTATTGATTAGAGTGTTTTGAATTCATAGCTATTAACAAACATTCTCTCTCGTTTATGATTTATTAAGATTAATAAGCATAAAATGCTTGTCAAGCAATTATGAATATGTGTAAATCAAGAAAAAAAATATTGAATGAACAAAATGCTTGATTGAAAAAAATGTTCAAAACATTAATCGTTCATCGTTTACCAAACTGCTCAATACGATGAAATTAGCTAGACATGATTAAATATCCATCTAGGCATTTCATCGAACAAATAATACTCATAAGTAAAAATAAGAAAGGATAAATTATAGGATGATTTTTGGATATTTGCCCATTCTTCAATATTTCTCCTCCGAATCTCCTTCAATCTCTCTATCTCAAACTTTTGGAGTGATTTGGTGGTGAATAATGGTTCTCCCGATGAAAGATGTATCTAGCCAGCTTCTTAACTCCCCTTTTATAATCAAAAAATGAAATTCTAGAATTTAAACCTAATTTTATAACCTTTTTTGATGTTTCTGGACCACAAATGTCTCGGTTATCGAGCGTTAATGGGGTCGCTAATGGTCTTCTTGAAAATAACCAATAGTAGCGGGACAAGTATCGACCGCTAATGGGGTCACTAATGGTCTACTAGGCTCTGTTGACTTTTTGACTTCATTGACTTGGTCCACTCTTGGCCCTGTGCACTCTTCTCTTCACTTTCTTTAGCCAATTTCAACATTCTTTTTACACTTTAAAGCTCAATCCAACCAAAATGACTTCAAAATCCAATAAAAATAACATAAAACAATCAAACATATAATAATGTCAAGTAGTAGGAATTAAAGTAAAAGGACATTAAAAGCGTACAAATAGTAGTTGAAACCTAATTTAATAAGTTTTAATATGTACAAAAATACGTGTTATCAATTTGTATATATTTGTATGTGTTTTCATATGTTTTTGTGTCTCGTTTTTCATATTTTTCTTAAGTAGTTGTCTTCATATGAGTTATTCTGTATTGTTTCACATTTTTATAGTTTACTCGTATTATTTTCTTTGTATAGGTTTGTAATTATTTCATTATGTAGGGTCAAACATGGTTAACACGGGCCTGATTGAGGTCGGAAGATTGGTCAAGCCTGTCAATTTCCGTGATGAGTTGACGGTGTGAAGATCGAGTGGAAATAATGACTACTGAAAATCGAGAACGCATTTAGCAATGGCCGCACGGCATCAGCCGCATGCACACAAGTCCTGCACGCAAGGCCAAGGTGAATCTCTGAACAGCCTAGACTTGCGTGCCATTCTCGATTGTATCGTCCATCTTTAGTGCATCCTACCACACCATGGTTTCACCCTCACACACATTGGAAGCAATTGCACGCCACGCACATAATCATCTTAGCCGCCCTAACATAATTAGGTCAGTGAACCTCTGAATGGCCAATGACTCTCGCACACCTTCAGCACCCATCACTTGCATCATAAGCACAACCCCTTACACCCATTGCACACCACACGTACATTGCCTTAGGGAACCTTTGAAGTGCCCGCCACCATCAATAGTGGCCGCCCAGTACTTCTCGAAGTGTTTGGATACTCTTGGTAGACTTTGGCAGACGCAACCCCAATAAACCTCTGATGGCCTAGGCACCATCGTCCTGCCACGTGCGCACATCCTCTCGATATTTGTGCACTATGCCTAGCAATCACTCGGCTACGCCTAGACACTGTTACATCCTTTTAGTAGTTGGCTACTTGAGCACCTCCTCGAGGTGCTCCTCGAGCAAATCCTCTTAGTTACGCAGCCTTGCTCGAGAAGTCACAAACGTGCAACTACAACATGCGGCTCGAGAAGGTGCCTTGCCACTAGAGAAACCTTGACTAAGCTATGTTTTCTACTTGAGTAGGTAACTCGAGAAAACACCATGGCCGACACTTGCCAAGACATGGTGCCTATTCTGGCAAATTACCATTTTGCCCGTATGCCACCTAGTGTAGTATAAATATAACTTTGTGTACTCCCAAGGAAGAGATTTTATTTTCCCTAATTTCAACCAACAATTAGGTATGTTTCCCTTCAGACTTCCTACTTAGATCTACTCTTTTATTTATGGAATTAATTGCAAGACTTAAACATTCTTGTTAAGCGAGAACCAAGAGTTCAAGATCTTGTGGTTAATTTCATTAAGTTTTTAATTTTCATTTCCTTTGTTGCTTTGTAACTGTTACTAGCTTGTTTAATTAAATCATAGTTCTAGAATTCATGTTTAGGAGTTTTACTTAAAGTTTGCAAATTTTGTGATGATTTATGATTAGTATCAAGGTAGTTAGTTTGGTGTTGTTCACTTTTACTTAATTGCTCTTTAATATTTTTGACTTGTCTTCAATTTTTAGATCTAGAGTTCTCAAATAGATAAGCTTTCTTTCGAATTAATTCTGAACTTTCCTTTTAATGAAATTACTTTGATTGCTTGCATTAAATTCTCTTTAAAAACCATTTCAATTTCCTTCTTTCTATAATTCCTTGTTTTTGATGCTTGCTTTCAATTTCACTTTCAAACTTTAATCAAGTTAGTAGATCTAGAACCAAAAATCCAAACATTGTGCCCTTGTTTAGTGTAAATTTCATTTCCTTCACTCGTGTGAGCTATGACTTCTACTCCAACAGTCATTTATCGAGAGGCACGACTCGGGAAGATCTTGCAGCATTACAACCTAACTCATCCTAAAGTGGGGATATTTCAAGACTTTATAAATGAAGAGTACTGCACAAAATCACCGAGCACAAGTCAACTCAGTTGACCTAGGTTTTCAGTTATTTCCATCTCTTTGATTTGTTCATCTCTTTTCATATCCACTTATTATCTTTGATATAGTATAGACAATATGGGACAAAGATACAAATGTGTAAGTCTTTTTATGTTCTCTTCTTACTTCCATCTAGTTTTCTCTAAATAATTTATGACAATGATACTATTAAGAACCCTTTTTATATTAATTCACTTTTCTACTTGACTTATTTTACTTTATGTGAAACTGAAGATACCAAAGTAGTAACTACATAAACTTTAATGTTGAATTTATTTTGCTTTTTTTTTTGTGTGTGTGGCTTTTTTTAATTCTTTTGCTTTGTGATATTTGATTATTTAAATTTATTTATTAACATGTTCATATGTTTTCCATAAATTCATACAATATTATGAATGTTATCTTTTTTAAATATAAAATTTTGGTACACATTCCTTAAATGAAGCATTTTAAATGAAGAATAGTGCACATGTGTTTCGATTGCTTAAGTGTCATTCGATCCTAATATCTATCTAATAAAATATTTTCGATTGCTTAAGTGTCATTCGATCCTAATATCTATCTAATAAGATATTTTCATTTTATTATATTTTGCATAATTTAATATTCCTCTATTATTATTTTTTTTTAATTTAATATTTCTTTTGTATTATCATAATTTCAAAATATAAATATTATTAAAGAGATTTAAATTAATTATTTTAATTAAAAAGATAAATTACATATAGAGTAGATCCCCTATATGACCGTCACACGAATCATAATACGGATTCACCTTATCCATTAATATTGTAAACTTTATCTAAAAGTGTCACTTTTGCATTTAAAAATGCTAGTTTACATATTACTCAAGCATTTAACTAGAAGATAATTAGAGTCGTGTTTTCATTAATACTGTCACTTTTGGCCCTAAAAGTGTTAATTTATATTTTAAATAAAACCTAATCATTTTTATTTTATTCACAAGTATCACTTATGTCCTTAAAAGTCTTAATTTTCATATTAAATAAAAACCATCAAATTCTTTTTTCAAAGTGTCGCTCTTAGCTTTAAATGTATCACTTTGCAGTTTGCATCTTAAATTATTATATATTGACTTAATATTATATTATTTTATAATATAATATGCAAAAGTTATTATTTGCGAGTTCAATATAAACAATTAAATATAAGACTATTTAATAATAATAATCGGTAAATACATGATTTGATATTGGTACAAGACATGATTTGACATCTTTTGAATTTCTTAAGGGTTACACATGATTTTTAGATTTAAATCAATGTAATTACTGAAGTGCTCTCAAACGCACTACGTTTTTACAAACGTTTAAGGATCACCCACAAGAGAATGGGGTCGATCGTAGTACGGTGACGTGACTCAAGTCAAATCTGTCAGGTAAGACTAATCAGAAGCAACTTTTATGTTTGAATCACGAACGAGATAATACAGAAAAGTTACGCTAAACACACAATCAGTTTTTGGGGTTTTGAGTTCTAGCAACTAAGACAATAATTTAAATGATGAGAAATTAAATTTAATTTGAAAATATCAATAAAACGGGGGTCTAAGGTTCTAAACTCGTCCCCACGATCAATTGGCAATTTATCGAACACAATCTACAAAGTGAGGTTGCCAATCCCGAATCTCAATTAAACACCTTATAATTACCTTGATCCAAAATTTCTTGTCTAAACTCATCATAAATGCAATAACATAATTTAAGATCAAGTATAAACATAATTTAACCAATAAAGAAATATATAATCAAGTTTAGTGAAATCGTGAACAATTAACTAAAAGCAAAAATAGATTAACACAAGCATCCACTCTTCTAAGAGATAAACAAACTAGTTTCACACATCTACTAATCTAAGATTTTATCCTACACTACAAGTCAACTATAGCTAAATGTGGCTAAACTCACTTGCTCTACTCTACCAACTACCTAAAGTATGCCAAAAGAGGTAAAAAGCTTTAAAGGAAGCAAGAAGACAATAATGGTGTAAATTGTAAGGATCGTGAACAATACAAAATAAGCTAAAAAATCTAAAATACAACCCAAATATGAAAGAATACATTACTTCAAACATCCATAGCAATTACAAGAAAAAAGAGCAAGAGAACATGAATTAGAAATTGCCCTAAGTAGAATTATTCTTCAAATATTGAAAGCCAAAAGAGGGAATGTTACACCAAGTACATAAAACTTTTCCAAATTACAAACTAAGTTAACTAAGTTCTAAACTACAAATCTACAAGATAAACTAAACTAACTAGATATTTAAAGTAGCTAGGGATTATTCAAGCTTGAAGGTGAAAAGGATGAAAGGATATGGTTGGATCTCAAACCCTAAGGAGTTCAAAGGCTTTTCAAATGTAGTTGGGTATGTGGTTTATATAGGTGAAAGTGGGGCAAAATGATAAGTTTTTACAAAAAAAGCCCAAAAATGGTCTTCCATCAATCGACCGTCAATCGCATGTCTCTATTGTTGATATGGAGTCAATCGAAGCTTGCTACCGACGCTAGAAAAATAGTTGTGTATCGATGGTGCATCGATCGAGAGTCGATCGATGGTGTCGGGTGATCCTCGACTGGTCAGACGATGCAGGCGCACAGCGGCGCATCGATTGGTCATCAGTTGCACGTCGATCGACGGTTGTGCTTCATGGGTCATGGTCATCTTTTCATCAAATAGCCGGTTGTGATCATCGGAAATGCGCTTGAGCTCGCTTGACTATCATAAAACCAAGAAAAGCAAAATAACATGAAAAATATACACGAATACTGAAAAACACTAAAAACACTAAAAAGATGACAAAAGCTATGAAAATACAAAACAAGGGAAAACGAGGCAAAACACGACTCAATCCTAACTAAAGCACACAAAACAAGATAAAGAAATATATGAAAAACACACACAAGTATTTACAAATCAACTCCCACGCACTTAGCTTTTTGCTTGTTCTCAAGCAAAATCGAGCCTAGGCATAGACAAGAAAAGTCTAACTTTCGGATGGACCTAAGACTAATACACAAAAATGAATAGAGAAATAATGCATCTCGTCACTCGAAACCCAAAAGTGAAGGACGCCTACAAAATTTTGTTGTAAGAGATTTAGACACTAATCCGGATGACTAGTACAATAAGTTGCCCTTCATGCAAGTCTCTCATCCATGCACCGGCCAAGGTCTATCCACGCTTAAAACCACTAAATCGGCACTACTAGCCCCATCATCTATGCACGCTTTAAAAGTTTTCTAAAAAAACGAAAATACGTACACAAGGGTTGTACGACTTATTATATACATAACACTTGTACAAGGACTTATCTTCTTGTACTATACTTTTTTTTAATTTTGATTTTTTATTACCCAATTGAAAATGTACTTAAACGGGCACATATTTACAATACAATCAAAATTGGATGTGTTTTCGACTCTGGAACTCATTTCTAAATGCAACTAGTAATTTTTTCGATTAAGTGCGAGGAGTGGAGTTTGACATCTCCAAAAATAAAAAGAAAAAACACAAAAGATCCTATATAGGGCAACTGAGAACAAGGCCAGTAAAAAGTATTGATTTTCACGGAAAACTAAATAAATAGAACGAAGCTAATTCACTTACGTAAGATTCCTACACTACATGCCCCAAAATTATAAAAGTGTCAGTTGAAGTATAAACAATCTATCCAAAATAACAAAACTGCGTCACTTCGTCAATGTTACGAGCAAGATCAACACACCAAAACTCAAATCATATCCACAAACAAGCATACGAAAAGAAATTATTAAACAAGCCCCCACCTCCCACAAACAAACATAAACCATGCAATGCCCACATTGCACATAAAACAAAAATAAAATGCGGTAAGAAGTTAATGGAGAGAGATATGTCCTTATAATCACACTCGGGATGACGAGTCGAGTGTGAAGCGAAATCAACATGGTGGTCGAGACGAAAGGAACCTACATAAAGGGTAAGTGGGGAAAAACAAATAAAAAAGACTCGAACATAAAAGAAAACTATCGAAATGTACAAAAGAAAAATAATTTTGTGATTTTTGAAAATTTCTATTTTTTTAATAAATAAAATGAACGCAAGAGACTAAAAGACTCGAGCATAAATAAATAAAAATAAAAATGTATAAAAGAAAAATATATTTGTAAGTTTTGAAATTTTCTATATTTAATGGGTTTTTGAATTTATTTAAATTTTTTTGTAATTTTCATTTGGAAGAAAAAAGGTAAGAAGAAGGAAGAAAAAGTTTTTGAGAATTTTGAAATATTTATTCTTTTTACTTTTGGGCCAAGCCAGTTTAAGGAAATGGGCCAAGCAGAATTGTGTCGGGCAGACAGGACATGGTGGACCTGTCGATCAGGTGTTGATCAACAGGCCATCGACGGGGAGGAAGGGATGTTTTTGTCGATTGACCGTCAATCGATGGGCTATCGACGAAGCCCTTGCATTGATATATAGTCGATCGACAGGCAGTCGATGTGGCCCTTGCATATGGATAAGCAGTTGAGGAGGCTCGTTTTTGCTCCTTTTTCTGCTGGTTCTCAAGCAAAACTTCTTATTCTTCAAAATTATCACGAGGCATGCAAACAGACCTCTAACCTCAACCAATTCTCAAAAAATATCAAGAGGAATGAAAGACAAGAACTTGTATAACGTCTAAAGCTCTTGTATAACATCTAAAGCAATTCCCAAGAAGCTCTTGTATAACGTCTAAAGCTCGATGACCCATACGAGCGATGTCATCCGGGATCCAAGAAAAGATGACGATTGTGCCATGCCTTCGTGTATTCTAAAAGAAGAAGTAGGCTACGAAGGAAAGCAAAGAAAGCAAGTGTGAAGAAGGGAGAAAGAAGAGCTCTACCTTGCTTCGGAGGTTAAGAACGCGAGTAATCGATCACAGAGAAAAGGTCCGCACATCGAGTGGATAAAAGAAAAATGCTCGACTATAGGACGACAAGAACATCCATTGAGCAAAAGAATCATCGGGCTGCTTGCATGTCGAGATCGATTTTACCAAAACTACGGGCTCACATTTTGGAATGATAGGCAAAGAAAAGTCGTGAGCCAATACATGAGCATCAACGGACTTAAGAGGCCTAAACTTAGAGTGATCGACCATGGACACTAAATCACCACACAACGAGAGTGAACCACAAGTCTTGGCGAATATGAAACGACCTCCAGGCAAGCCTAAGTTTTTAGAAATGGAATTAGTCAAGGCTCTCAATTTCAAAAATGGGTTGATAAGCTCTTCCACCCCCACTAACACCAACTCATCATCCTCAAAACCAAGCAATAAATCATCCGAGCACCAAAGAATGGAATCGGACTCAACCTCAACAACCTCAACAACCTCATCCACTACCTCAAAGTCAAGTGTCAACAATGCATCAAGCGTTTGTCCATACTCGAAGACTCTAAAATGAAGGGACGAATGAGAATAATAGCAGCAGCCGTGGTAGTTCTTTGAGTAAAAAAGGAGAGTGTTGTGAAGATGCCAAATAACCCAAACCACATATATGAACACTGCCCGCCATATAAACGGGTTTGAGGACTAAAGCTCTAAGTCCTAACAAACATACGAAGATTATTGAAACCGTCGTCGAGAAGAAGTTTCAGATTGAAAATATGTTTGAGCCAATTCCGAATTACTCGTGAAAACCTACAATCACTAAGAATAAGGCCAATATTCTCAAAAGTATAATAACAAAAAAAAAAACGAAGGTCATGTGAACCCTCGATGCTGAATAATATCAAAACTCAACAAATGATCAAAGAGCGCCCGCTAAACTGTTACGATTGCTTAGCCGGAACACAGGAAGACCAAATACACGAGCTCTCATTTACATAATTATAACAACAGCATAAATGATCATAGGCTAGCTTGATCGTGACCGTGCCCTTGTTTGATAGACTTGGAACTCGTGTGTCTGGCATGTTCAGTACAAGAGTGTATTACAAAACATTAATCACAATAGTTGTGTAGGCTGTAAAGAACTCCTAAATGAAGTGCCACACTCCCGAGAAAAAGCAATTGGAAATGGTTTGATTAAAAAACCGCTTCGTCCAAATAGGAAGGTGGAGTTGAGATGCTATGGAATAACTTTTCCAATTATCCCACCAAAATCTTACCTTCGAATTCCAACCCGGAACCCAATGAGTGTTTTGTGTCAAATTATGCACGTAAGAACGGATGCCCAACTAAAGAGATGAAGCAACATGACACTTAGAGCTTTCCATGCGATTAAAGAAAAGCCCGCAGAGAAACCAAAACATCACCGTATCTGTGTTGATCACTCGGAAGGCAAATTTCATTAAAAACACAGCATTGGCTATGAAGATTGAACGCACCCCAAGCCCGATTTTGTTTGTAAACGCACAACTCCTATCACAAGCAATTGTGAGCGAGCATTTTTTGTTGATGTCATCGAACCAAACAAAATTACAAATTGCATTATCAAGATCCTTTAAAAGATATACTGGCCACCTAAGAAGCGACATAATATGAACCGTCGAACTAGTAATCACGGAATTAGCAAGGCAAATGCAGCCAGCCATGGAAAGCTAAGTGCCTTTCCAATTGGATATTGTTTTATCGAATGTGGGACGAAAATAGGAGAACCTTTGAAAATTGGAACCCCCAAGTAAGACATAGGAAGCAAGCCGCAATGGGTTGAGGTTATGGCCCGAATACTCCGAACCGTAATCTAGAAACATCGCTGCCCATAATTAGATAATTTCAGGCTGAGAACTTGACTCGTCAAATCCCATAACAATGAAAAACCTCCATAACCATACAAGCATCAGAGGATGATGTTCGACGAAGCAAAAGTATGTCGTTGACATATACTAGACACGGTGAATGAGTGCACATCCATCTTTAAATGGAGTGATGGCACTGCCAATACTAGCACGAATCAAAGTCTTAAAGCGCATCCTCGGTAAGGCAGAACAAAGGAGGTGAAGGAGGGTCTCGTTGATGCACCACCTAGAACAACCAAAAATGTCAGTTGGGCTGCCATTAAAAAGCAAGAAGATACGAGCCGACCGGAGAATGAGTTAAAGCCGCTCAAGAAGAATGTCCCCAAAACCAAACTTCTTAAGAATCCCAACCAAACCGTAACAAAAGCTTTGCGAATATCGTTCTTCAAATCATGTTCCCCTAAACAAGTTTGTTAACCGCTTCCGGGCCAACACGGTACACTTGTGAATTTGCCGCCCCAAGATAAAGACAAGTTGGGTTTTTGTAAATAAATCCACCTACGATCAACCCCGGCCGGGTCACTAAAACCTTTGTGATGATTTTAAAAGCAAAATTGGTAAGAGCAATAGAATGAAAATCCCCAACCCGTAAGCACCTTTAATCAAGAACCAAAAAAATGGCACTAAAACCAATTGGGATGTCCCGAGGAGAGAAGAAGTCTATTAATGAATTGAGTATCGAGGTTTTACTGTACAGTGTACTCCACGACAATGTATTTGGTAGAGGAATTGAACGAGTTAAAAGGACAAGCCGATCTGTACTGATTAAATAATTACACAATGGCTGAAGCCTTTGCCATTTCCTTGAAAGAATCTTTTTTGTCTCGACATGTTCAGTTCTATCTGTTAAACTCCTGTGCAAGACAATAATTGATATACAAAAACCCACAAAACACAAGATAGCCAAAAGTTCTGTACTCTGTATTATTCTATATAAATAGATAGGGAGGTTACTCGATGATGATAATACAAGTCCAAAGATACTTCGACAAACTTATCACACACATGGTGTACCAAATCAATTGGATCACCAATCCTGCACCCAGCAATAAGAAATCTTACGCCGACTTGAAGAACACGCCTCGATCACTCCAGATGCTGGGTTAATATACAACAGAATGGTGCTATAAATTTCCCATGAATGAGCCTACAGACTCAAAAACACAAGTAGAATGCGAATGCACATCAAACACACGACGGAAACTCAGCTATTACAACACCAGAATGCAAAATGTTCCTCCTTGCGATGATTGCTAACGAGACCCCCACACCGCAAACAGACGAAGCTGCTCCCGTCCGAGAACGCATCGAGCACGACCTGCTTTCTGCCTGTCTCAGCAAGAATCGACGTTCCTCGAGGATCGGGTTCGATTGGGTGGTCATCGATCTTGTGTTGTAGTGATAGTCCAGGTTGCAATGGTATGGCCTCAGCAATTGCACATTCAGCAAACAGTGAAGCTAACTCTTCAGCAGCAGAGTTAGCTTGAACTTTATTAATGTACATCTCACGAGCACGATTTAGAGCTAGAGATACAGCTTCTTCCCCACCTTGCATTTTCATTGCCATCACCACCTTTTAAAATTACAATAAATTAACAATGATCTTCAATATGACGAATAATTAAATACAAATATTATTTTTCTCTCATTCCACTAATGAGCAATGTGCAAGTACAGAAATTAGGAAAATTCAGCACTACATCAAAACTGGACAAAATACAAACCAAAAATACAGACATGAGATAGTGCATGTTCAAGTGTACAATTTTCTGAAGCTGTATGAAGCAGAGTTGCAGATGATTTTGTAATAAGGGGATTGTACAAGTAAACGTATCAGCTGAATTAAAGCAACACTGATACAACACAGTATGAAAAAGAAAATAACCAATATTATTTAAAGTTAATTTTCTCATAATCATATAAGTCAATCAATAGTACCCAAAATGATCGAGGATTTACGTAGCAAGGAGAAATTAATTGTTGTCAATACAAAATCAGGATCTTAATAGGTGTTCAAGTGGCATTAATATTAATGCCTTACAATCCATTAATGACATTCAATAAAAAAGGTCAAGAATAGACATTCAAAAAACCAAGAAAAATGTTTTCCAAGATATCAAGATTGACACTACTAAAAGAAGACCGACACTCTATAAAAGCACCACGAAACAAATTATAAAAGCATATCAGTCAGAGGAAGCTTCAGTAAGAATCCCATCATTTAATTCCCTTTCACCTGGAGTAATAACATAACATCCTGGATTTCCGAACTCAAAACATAGCATATATCTATTTTTCTCTCATTACAATGCAAAAGCAAGTGGTGATTTTGTTAGCAGTACGTGAATACAAACAGAAGCCAGGCTATAAGGTTCAATTACAAACAAGATCATTGTGCTACACTTAAATTACTACAAATTAATGTTAGTCTTATTAAAGTGCTATTAGTTGACAACAAGAATTTTTAAATTAATTGGCACTACCAATACAAGTCTGTCAATAGATATAAGCTAAATTGAACAAATAAATTCATATCACTCATTCTTCAATGTTTGGGTGTTAAGATAATTTATAGATCAACTTCAAACATTTTACACACATTATGTACCCCAGCAGTAGTTAAGCATAAAAAGAAATTTAATTGTTAGAACAATTGCCATAGATATAGAAAATACTGAAAATAAAATATTCGCAGAACACAAGTATTTCTCAGATTCTCTTTTTCTCGTTTTTTTTAAGGATTTGATTAAACAAAGTTTGACATTGTTTAGCATTTTTGTATTTCAATAATGTGTACTCCCCTCAGTGTTTTAAAGCATTCTGCCCAATAAGTGAATTTGCCTCTAAAATACTCCTCAATGGACAACTCATAAAAATTAACTACCTGTCTATCAATAAATTAGCTACCTTTTTTCTTTAGAAACTGGTATTTCATGATGAATGGTGGACTTGTATGTAGCAGGATATAGATACCCTTGCACTTACATGAATACTGCTTACATTATTAATTAGTATGTTGGCAAGTTACCTTGGTCTACAGGTTTTTTCTACAAGAGTTGCAATCTTAAGAAAGTAAACGTGCATTTTTTGGGCACTAAATAGCAGTTATACTGACTGAAAAAAAAAAATTTGCAGCATTGACCACACAATCAAATTCATGCAAAATTTACTGTAAAAGTTATAGTTACAAATTCACTAGGAAGAGCATAAAAAAAGATGACAACACGTGTCATTATTACTTATGCGGAATAAGTTTTAAGACATTGCACATTTTTGTTGTTTGGCACGTACAAGTTGCATTAGTCAACCAAGATAGATCATTTTCCTTAAACGCGCATTAAAACTTTATTAACGGTTTCATTTAAAAACAAGGATTCCTCTCGTAATCTATCTATGTGTAATTACAGATCAACGCCATCAAGTACCAACCATAAATTTTAAACTGATTCTTAAACTTCGTTCATGCTTATGCTATATCAAAGAGCTGTAGAAGGAAAAGAAAAGTAAAAATATCAATTTAAGTTTGCCGCAATTAATGAGTTAGCAAAGCTATTACATACCAAACTTAAAATTAAACTGATTCTTAAATCCTTATCATGCTCATGCCACGTGCCAGAAGGAAAAGGAAAAAAGAAATATCGATATAAACTTGCTTTAATTGATTAGTTAACACATTAATTAACTATGGCAAGAAAGAAGACTCATCGCCTTAACAAACATCTGTAGACCCTTTCAGAAATAATAATCTTTCACAACAACTAAAGAGAATTGTTAGACACTAGTCCATTATCAGTAAATTACTTTACAGATTAACAAACCAAGAACCTCAGACAATCTGGACAACGCAGAACATAAGAACTCAGAAAATTTAAAAAATAAATAAATAATGATGCCTTGCAAGTTCAGTATCTTCGGCATCAAACTGGACTCCAGCAATAACATTAAATTTACAACCATCACGAAATCCAAGAAATCGTAAAAGAAATAACTCAAGACGCCATACAAGAAGACACTTGAATTAGAAAGGCAATAAAATTTACTGATCACAACTACAATCAAACACTTCGGGATATAACAGCTCGCATTCGGAATTAAAAAAACAAACACAACATTAAAGCAAGAAAATAAAACTAAAACTCGGCCGGAATAAAGTTACCGCTTGGAGAGCCTGAGAAGGCTTTCCTTGATCAATTAATTGGCGAGCCATTGTCAGCAAATTCCTGACATCGTTAGGGTCAGCACTCGAGGCAACCGGCTGCGGAGTAGCCTCCGCCTCCATCATATCGGCGTCACTACAGTTCATGGCATTACAGTTTCTATTATTTTTTCTCGGTTTTTTCCCTTTTCTTGTGCTTGAACTGAAATGAATAGGACCAGATGCTTCCGGCAAATTCTGGAGCAATTGTATTCTGAACATTTCGCATATTATTATTAATAGTATATATTAATATTTGGGCTTCCTGATCCGTTAAATTGGGCTGGGCTGTTTTGGGTTAGATAAACACTTTTTTAAGCTTATGCAACGTTTGATCAACATTTGGTCATATTTTAGAGTCCAACTGAAGTGCCAACATTATTCCGAATGGAATTTCTAATCAAGTGACCTAGTTCTAGAAGGGTGTGCAATCGGTCCAGACTGAACCGGAATTTATGGTCTCGATTCGGATTGGTAGACCAGAATTTCGGAAATCTTTTCCGGTCTAATTACGGCCCGGTCCGATCAAAATTGGTTTGGCCTGATTTTTTTATTTTTTTTTAACAAACTAGTTTTATGTAATTTAATTTTAAAAATGATGGAAGGCTTCAAATTAATATGATCAAATAGTAAATAGTAGCAAATATATTTTTTTGTATTACTATTAATATTATAATATAATTATAAACAGTAGTACATAACACTGCACACACTAAACATTTAATTGTACCGAAAACTTACATTGTGATATAAAGTTTTCTTTAATTAAAAATACACACTAAACATTAAATTGTACCGTAAATTTATATAGTAAAAGGAAAGATTTTTTAATTAAATAATCAAGTATACTATAGTATAAAATTACAAACAACTCATTCTCTTAATTGATATGGACAATATAAACAACTAACAATATTTTTTCTTTAAATTTGACAAATGAATAAAAAAAGGAAAACCGGTCCAATTCCTATTCGGACCAAAAATTTACGGGTTTGGACCAATTTTTATGGACCGAAAAAAGGAAATTCGGACCAATTTTTATGGACAGTACGCTCCGGTCCGATCCAGGTTTTCGGTCTGGGCTATTTTTGCACACCTCTAATTCTAATTTAAATTTCGAAACCAACGTCTAAAACCTTAATTAATAAGAACCTACCTATCAACGACCAGCAGTGATGAGAGGCGAATTAAAGTCGTCAACGCGAGAAATTTAGGTTGTCAAAGACAATTTTTATTTTAAAAGAATAATATAAGTCTATTATTCTTCAAGTCCATTTATCCCGACAAATTATTATGTAAACCCGTATGTACATTACATTATATACTCATATAAAAAGTTCATTTTAAATGTGATAAATGTCTATTTCCATCAAAATAAATTTTTATATTTGTTGTGATATGTATTTATTTTACTATGATAAACGTGCATTTATAAACACATAATACGCATAAAAATATTCATATTTCCTGTGATAAAATGTTCATGTATGTTCTGATAAAAATTCGCCTCCATGGTGTAAAAGTTCATATCTTTTATAATAAATATCAGTAAATATTTTAATGAATGTATATATATGTTAATCATCTGCAATGTGATAAATATGAATCTCAATGTAATAAATGTACAACTTTTCATAATATAGAGGAACGCATAATGATATTATGATCAATCGTGAAAATGTACATCTTTGTTGTATTAAATGTTCATTTTCGTTGTATTAAATATTCATTTGTGGGTGTACGGTACAATGTACACCTTCGTGTATGTAATGATGGATGATTCGTCCCATTGTGGGCAAATTATTAGGTGCACTTGGATGTACGTTGTACCATACATCTAAGTGGTATGTGTCCTACGTGTGACTGCCGTCATTTAACGTTCGTTTATAGCTATTTTGCCATATATAAATTAGTTGTTTTAGATTTTTATTTATTTGGAATCTTTTTTCTTTTTCTGTTGAACCAACTGCCGTTTTTTCGCGATTTTGTCACTGATTCTTCGACTTTTGCTTGAAGAAACAATGGAGGAATATATTGCAGCTCATGGTTCGATTGCAGAGGATGTTGTTGCTGTCGAATCAAGTGATGATTAGTGATTTTTTTCTACTTATTTAGGGTTATTTAGGTTTATTGATTTCGTTATTTGGTTCGATTCTTTTTTTTTTTTTGGCAAGTTTATAAGTGATGATGGTGATTTATGGTTCTTTAGGATTGTTTAGGTTTTATTGCTTTTGTTTTAGGGGTCTTTTACTTCGATTTTGTATGTTATATGATTTTAGTCGAGTGATTTTTATGTTTTATAATTTTCTTCGTGTATGCATCTCAATTTTTAATAATTCCTGTTAGCTGAAAGTTGTTATGTCTCTATCTAAAGTACATATTTATTAGCCTATTTGTTCATTGTTGGGATGCTGAAAGTACATGCTTGTTAGCCTAAATGTTCATCATTAGAGAGTTGAAAGTACATGCTTGTTAGCATAAAATGTTCATCACAGGGGAGCTGAAAGTACATCTTTGTTAGAAAAAATGTTCATCATTGCACAGTTGTAAGTACATGTTTGTTAGTATAAAAATTCATTATTGGTAGCTGAAAGTACATGCTTGTTAGCGTGAATGTTTATCATTGAGGAGCTGAAAGTATATTCTTGTTAGGCTTAATGTCCACCGCAGGGGAGCTGAATGTAAATGCTTGTTAGCATAAATCTTCATTATTTTGAGGAGCTGGAAGTACATTTTTGTTAGCCTAAATGTTCATTATTAATATGCTGAAAGTATATGCTTGTTATCCTAAATGTTTATCATTGTGGAGATGAAAGTACATGCTTGGTAGCCTAGTTACTGGTGTGCTGACAGTGTATTATATGTATTTAAAACTTTTCTTCCTTTCTTCTTTTTTTATTTCTATTTAACTGGTGAGGATTTGGTTATTATGAGTGTTAATTCAGTGGAGACGTTTTGTATTTGAGTTGTGATAATTTCGATGACGAGGATATAATGGGATTGACAGTTAATTCACTCAAAGAGGCATTTGATTTGTACAACCGGTATGCATTTAGAACCAGATTCAATGTTAGAAAAGAGAAGCAGCGGTATAAAGTTGGTACTGAAATATTAGTGATGAAGAGGTTTCTTTTGCCATACACTACAAAAAAAACCGGCAATACTGACGGATTACTGACGGATAATGGCCACCAGCATTTTTGTGGTCAGGATTCCAGTATCCTGACGGGAAAATGTTCCCGTCAGCATTCCGTGACGGCTTTAACCGCCAGCATATGCCCGTCAGCATTCCTGGCGGGTTGACCCGCCAGGAACATCTGATGCTTTCTTGGCGGGTGAGCCGTCAAGCATTCCTGGCGGGTTGGGCCGTCAGCATTCCTGTCGGGTACTTCCGTCAGGATTTCCTGGCGGGTTGAACGTCAGCATTCCTGGCAGGTTTTGCCGTCAGCATTACGCTGGTTTCCTGGCAAAAATTTGCTGTAATTTTCTTCAAAAAAGTCTACTAATAAATTTTTTGATATATTAATTAATAATTAAATTAAAAATAATAAACAAATAAAATTTTAGATAATCCAAAATAAACTATCCACTAATAAAAATAATCAAAACAAATCATTCACAAATCATTCAATAACTAAAAATCAATTCATCAATCGAATGTATAAAAAAAATCCTGAACTATCCATCCATATCTAAATCTGCCCACCATCTGGATCACGGGGAGGCCGACGAGCCATGGCCTGAGCAACAGCTTCTTCAATCTGCTGTTGGAGCCTCAACTACGAACGCTCCTGCTCCTCACGGATCCGCTGAATTTCCAGCGTCTGCTCGTCACGGATCCGCTGAAGCTGCTCAAGCTGCTCCTGCTGGGACTGCACCTGCGTCTGGAGCTGACGAACATCAGCGGTGGAGGTGGAAGAAGTACTGCAGCCCTTCTGAGTCTTCCCAAAGCATCCAAGTCCATAGCGTCGACCTTTCCTATTCCCGACAACCTGTAGGTAGACCTCGTTCGGGTCTACCTGAGGGCTGCTATCATCAGACGACGCGACACGCCTCTCCTCCAAAGCCCTCTCATAGTCCTCCTGATATCAAAATTTTCAGCTATTATTACTAAACAACTTTTATCAGATTTTATAATAAATCAGATATATATAACATATAAAACTTACAGCTATCCTCTGGGCTTTGGGATCCGTAAATGTGCCGTCGGGATTTCGATGATACCTCAGCAGAAGCTCGTAGTTACTGGACTGCGTGCCCATCTGTGCATCCTGTATTTAAAGATACATTTATAATATTTAATATAATGAATTAATTAAAACATAAAATTATACATGTGTTCAATAATATAATTAATTACTTAAAATATTATTATCGACTTACAATCTCGGCTGCCTGTCGATTAGCCGGCATAGACCCGCCTCGATGCTTCACTGTACCAGTCGAAGGGCCTCCGGGCTCGCTCATTCTGTTCCGTCTGGCCTTCTCAGACTTCTACACCTCCTCAGGCCGCTGAAACTCCACCAGCCATCTGTTCAAAATTGACTCCCCTATGCAGGCAGTTATCGTCCCACTCCGTCGATACGCCTTCTTCCACTCGTATATACGACTGTTATAATTATCTCGCATCGCTATGTAGAATGCCGCCTTGATGGCATTCTCGTCGTATATACTCCTGTCCCACCACACCAATCCCTACAAAAGAAATACAATTAGACAAAATAATCAATCAATTTACTTAACACAAATCAGCATAAATAAAAAGAAATTACCCTAAAACGAGGCCACCACGTCCGACGATGGTTGTCCTGGATGTGCTCGAATTTCCACCCGTCTAGGTGGATACGAGACTCGTGTATAGTCCTGACATAGGTCGGCAAGTCCTTCGATGGAATTCGTAACCTAAAACTTAATAAGTTTATTTCAACATATGTCAAATAATTAAATTATATATTGAACACATAACAAAAATGATTAAAATGTTACTTACCTATTTCCGATCACGAGTACCTCGATCCCGGTAGTCCTGACCTCTGATGAATCGGGCGTGCTTCCCGCCTCATCAGATGGGGTGGCTGGAACAGTATCATCCAAATCCATGTCGGTGGCATCATCCTCATGGGGTCCCGGGGACGATGAGCCGAGAGAAATCCGACGATTATGAGTGTTGGTATTTTTAGATGCGGAAGTGTGGTGTTAATAGAAGAACACCAAAGAATTGATGTAACAATTCAAGAAAAGAGAGGTTTTAGTTACTAGAAATGCTTAGTTTTTATTAAGATCTTTTTGTTTTTACTTGCTTACAAAAAATGATCAAGAACCTCTTATTTATAGGTACCAAGCCTATACAAATAATTTAATGTAGGCTATTTTCAATACTATGGAAATTAGAAAAAACTCCTTGTTCTACAAAAAAGACTCCTCTTATTCTTCAAAGTCAAGTCTTCATCTTGAAACCAAGAAGTGGTGTTCCAAATTCCTTTATTGAAAATATGAATTATTATTTTCAACACCCCCTCTTAATTCATAATTTTCAACATCCTTTTGAACTTCTCAAACTTCTCGATTGTCACCGCTTTGGTAAGAAAATCAGCTGCTTGATCATTGGTGTTTACAAACTCTATTAAGATTCCACCTTTACTAACAAGATCACGAATGAAATGATGTCGTAGCTCGATGTGCTTGGACCTTGCATGAAAGACTGGATTTATAGTCATTGCAATGGTCGACATGTTGTCACAGAAGATTGTAGTAGCGTGTACTTGTTCTTCTTGCAAATCAAAGAGAATTCTTCTAAGCCAAACAGCTTCACAAGCAGCTTCCGAAGCTGCAATATATTCGGCTTCGCTTGAGGATAAAGCAACCGTTTTTTGCTTCTTAGAACTCCATACAATCACTTTAGAACCAAGAGAGAAAACATAGCCTGAAGTGCTTTTTCTATCATCTAGCGAACCTGCCCAATCACTATCCGTAAAGCCAATTAAAGCATTATTTTCTTCTTTTTCATACTTCAAACCATGCTTCTTTGTTCCCTAGAGGTATCGAAGGATCCTCTTTGCTGCAGCAAAATGAATCTTGCTCGGCTCACTCATAAACCGCGAAACATAGCTAACAGAATGTACTATGTCGGGTCTTGTGTTTGTGAGATAAATTAGCGAACCAACAAGACTTCTATATATTTTTGAATCCATTTTTTCAGCACCATCTTCTTGTTGCAGCTTCTCATTCACCGCCAAAGGAGTTGCCACCGGTTTGCAATTATCCATGTGGAATTTTTTCAGCAAATCATCCACATACTTTTCTTGTGAGATAAATATTTCCCCCACAGATTGCTTCACTTGAATAACAAGAAAATATTTCATGAGTCCCAAATCGGACATCTCAAATTCTTGCATCATACTCTTCTTGAAATCCTCCACCATTTTCGGGTTAGTACCAAGATAAATAAGATCATCAACATATAAGCAAATGATCAAAAAATCTTTTGTACCTTCCTTTTTGATGTAAAGAGATGGCTCACTTGGACTTTAAAAAAAACCATTCTTGCAAAAAGTTCCATCAATCTTGCTATTCCAAGCTCGAGGTGCCTGTTTTAGTCCGTAAAGAGCTTTCTTCAACCAATACACTTTATCCTCCTTTTCAGCAACTTCATACCCTTGAGGTTGATGAACAAAAACTTCTTCTTCAAGCTCTCCATTTAGGAATGCGGACTTAACATCTAATTGATAGATATTCAGTCCCATTTGAGCTCCAATTGCAAGAACACACCGAATCGTCTCCATTCGTGCTACCGGTGCAAATGTTTCATTAAAGTCTATCCCGGGRTGCTGCGAATATCCTTTTGCAACCAATCTCGCCTTGTGTTTTTGGATAGAACCGTCTTCATTGAGTTTAGTTTTGAAAACCCATTTCAATCCAATTACATCTTTTCCTTCCGGCAAGTCCACAAGCTCCCAAGTTTTATTTTTTTTCTATGGTTTCAATCTCATCATCCATAGCTCTCCTCCAAACTTCTTCTTTTGTTGCTTCTACAAAGTCTTGAGGTTCACATCCAAAAAGGGAAACATCACAACTTTCATAAATATCTCTCAAAGACCGTACCTTCCTTGGAGGTGATTCAGAATTCGAATTGAAGAACTTGGAGAACTTCTTTGAGGACTTGGTGATGGAGTTTCAATCCTATTTTGCTGCTGCTCATTTGGTACAAATGATGTCTCCAAAGATTCATTTGACACCAGATTTTGAGAAGACTTCACCTCCGAATTCCACGAAGCCATTTTATCAAAAACCACATCTCTTGATATGACGAGTTTATTGGTTTCTGGGTTATAAAGTCTGTAACCCTTTGACTCATCACTATAACTAATAAAGATCAGCTTCTCACCTTTTTTGTCATACTTGTCACGATTCGGAGCTGAAATATGAGAGTAAGCAACACAACCAAAAACCTTCAAGTGATCGACCGTTGGTTTCTTCTCATGCCAAGCCTCAAAAGGTGTTTTATTCTGCACTGCCTTTGTCGGGGATCGATTGAGTATGTAAATAGCCGTGTGAATAGCTTCAGCCCAGAATTTCTTATCCATACTTTTGCCTTGAAGCATACTCCTTGCCATCTTGACAATGGTTCTATTCTTTCTCTCAGCTACACCATTTTATTGTGGACTTCTACAAACTGGGAGCTGCCTTTGGATCCCGTTTTCCTTGCAAAACTCCATGAAAGGGGTGTAGAGAAACTCACCACCATGATCGGTCCTCAACGTCTTGATTTTAAACCCACTTTGTTTTTCTACAAGAGCTTTAAATTGCAGAAAAACAGAAAAAGCTTCTGATTTTTCATGCAAAAAATATAACCACATCATTCTTGTAAAGTCATCGACAAAAAAAATGAAATATCTTTTGTTACTGAGAGTTGGAGTCCGTGTAGGTCCACAGATGTCCGAGTGCACCAGCTCAAGTGGACTTTTGGCCCTCAAAGAAGTTTTAGGAAAAGGTAGTCGATGAATTTTTCCGAAAATGCAACCTTCACAAACTTGCTCCTTTCTTTCGATTGATGGAAGACCAACAACCATATTCTTTTGCTTGAGCAGTTGTAACCCATTGCTATGCAGATGGCCATATCTCAAATGCCACAACTGAAATTTATCAACACTCTCTCCACTGAAAACAACTTCCTTTTCAAAAGGCATAACAAAGGGAAAAACTTTGTTCGAAGTCATTTGGATTGTAACCACTGGAGTGTTGTTCTTTTTGTCAAAGATTCTACACTTTTCATTATCAAAAAACACCGAATATCCTTTTTGCAAGAATTTTCCAATGCTCAATAAATTTTGAGTGAGATTCGGAACATAAAGAACATAACTTATGAGCTTTTGATGACCTCCTTTAGTGTTGACAGCAATTACGCCTTTTCCTTTAGCTACTTGAATCTTTCCATCTCCAAGTTTCACTTGAGAAGAGTGGCTAGTATCCATCTCCACAAAGATATTTCGATCTCCACACATGTGGTTGCTGCAGCCGCTATCAACATACCACACGTTTTCAAACTCCTTTTGTTCATTTATGAACAAAAGAGTTGATCACGTTCATGCTTTGTGAAGTTGGCTTCTTCCTTGTCGTTTCTACTATTCTTTGGACACTTAGAGTAGGAATGATCTGAACCCTTGTAGTTCTTGCATCTAAAGAAACAATCTTTAGTTTCATGGTTGATTTTTTTACAAATACGGCAACCTGAAGAAGAGTTTTCAAATTGTTGTTGTCTTCCTCCTTTGAAAAATTTTCTTTGTTACTTTTCTTTGAAGCCTCCCTTTCCTCCTTGCCATTTTGAGTTTTTCTTGTCCGAAATTTGAAGTTTGGACTGAAAAGCTTGATCAATGGGTTGTTTTGCGGACCTATTCATCCTTTCTTCATGAACTTGAAGAGAACTCATCAATTCATTGAAAGTGTAGGTGGAAAGGTTCTTGGACTCCTCGATGGCAGCGACGACATAATCGAACTTAGTTGGAAGACTCCTTAGAACCTTTTGGACAATCCTTTTATCTTCAATAACATCTCCTAGGCTACGAATTTCATTCACAATTTTAGCAACGCTTGATAGGAAAGATTGCATCCCTTCATCTTCTTTCATTCCCATGTTGTCAAAATCTCTCCAAAAAGCTTGAAGTTTCAAAGAGGTGACTTTTTCATCTTCTTTGAAACTCTCCTTTAAAATATCCCATGCTTCTTTTGCCTTTTTTGCTCCAAAGATTCTTGGAAAGATGGTTTTGCTTACGCCTTGTTGAATAAATCTCAAGGCACTTGCATCTCTACGAACATTCTCCTTGTAGAGCTTTTGTTTTTCGTCACTCCACATTGCACTAGCTCCTTCTTTTGGTGGCTCCTCGTACGAATTCTCCACTATATCCCAAAGATCCATTGAGATATAAAATGTTTGCATTTGACTACTCCAATAGTCATAGAGTTCTCCATCAAAGATGGGTACTTGGTTAGGAGTAAGAGCAAACATGGTAATTTTTTTTATTATATATATATATATATATATTTTATTTTATTTTATTTTATTTTTTTTGTGATGAGGGTAGGAAAAAGGTAGAGACACCAGCCAAAAACTTGGCTCTGATGCCAAATTTGTTGGTATTTTTAGATGCGGAAGTGTGGTGTTAATAGAAGAACACCAAAGAATTGATGTAGATATAATTTGATAAAACAACAATTCAAGAAAAGAGAGGTTTTAGTTACTAGAAATGCTTAGTTTTTATTAAGATCTTTTTGTTTTTACTTGCTTACAAAAAATGATCAAGAACCTCTTATTTAAAGGTACCAAGCCTATACAAATAATTTAATGTAGGCTATTTTCAATACTATGCAAATTAGAAAAAACTCCTTGTTCTACATAAAAGACTCCTCTTATTCTTCAAAGTCAAGTCTTCATCTTGAAACCAAGAAGTGGTGTTCCAAATTCCTTTATTGAAAATATGAATTATTATTTTCAACAATGGAGGACCCCTGCCAAGCATCTAAACATACAACATTGTTTTATTAATAATTAAAATTATATATATATATATATATATATATATATGTATATATATATAATATATATATATATATATGTGTGTGTGTGTGTGTGTGTGTTGTGTTGTGTGATTGTTCAGATTATACACCGGCCACGAACGCTGGATTTAGAAATTCGGAAATATTCCGTTTGTACATCCAACTACGATCATCAGCCATCCTAAGATTTTTGAGTGTTAAGCGTGTTCAAGAATTAAAAAAGGTGGCAAAATTTTGGCAGCATTACGAGAAGAATGAGTAGTTCGAGTTGTAATTGGTAAGGCTTTTATCCCATTCAAGAACGTGATGTTTAGTAGTATGTATTATCTTAAAATATGCATTTTTCTTAGATTCGAAATTTCGGCAGCATCTCCCCTCAGTTCTCGTAGTGCACGTATATTTCAGTGCACCCGAGAACAATTAGAGAGATGCAGAAACTGAAATTTCAAAACTAAAAAAAAAACATACACATAAGATAACCATACTACAAGTCACATTCTCAAACTGTCCAAAAATGGGACAATTCGAAATTTAGTATCAAACTCTATATTTGATACTAAATCTCAAACGGGTCTAAGGAATATTGGAATAACTCAAAACTTAGTTTCAAAATTTTCTATTCGATATTAATTCTCAAACAAGTGATCTATATGCATCGCGTCACTTCGCTAAGTTTCCAAATAAGCAATTACCACCGTCACATTTTTAAAAAAATATTTTGAAAACTTAAATAAAACCACGTGACACCCTATCACGTTTTTAGAAAAAAAAAATTGAAAACCCGCTATTGGAGGGACAACACCTCCCGGCCGGCGCCGTAACCCACGTCAACATCCGACGGTATACAACCAACAACACCAATTACAATAATATATATAAACAAAATTAAACCCCGACCGATCACCACCGGCTCCCATGCATGAACATTATATATACAATTTTTTTAAAATACCGGCATATCACCACGGCCTCCCATGCATAAACAATATATATACAATATAATGGGTGAATACATGCATATATCACAATATAATTTGCCCCTAAAGTTTATCTAAATTCGAAAGCAAACCCTAATAATCTAAATTAATACAATGATAAACCCTAATACAAGATTGCTTCTAGCTAGGTAGATTCTGAAGTAGACACGTTGTCTATAAAGAGCCACACAACATTCGAATACAGGTCATCGCTTTCCTCGACCACCCTCACCATGTCTGCTCTAAAAATCAAACGGCTCCTTGCTAGCATGGTCACTAAAAACAGACGCCTTCATCGACTGTATCTACTGCTGAATTATAGATGTTTGGAGCCGACATATGGAGGGCGTTTGAGGAGGACAATCTCTGTACGAATGCTGTATGCGCTCTTTATAGACACGTCTACTTCAGAATCTACCCAAGCTTAATTATTCCTAAATTAAACCCTAATTCGGTGATTATTTCTAAATTTGACCCTAATTATGAAATTATTCCTAAATTGAGCCCTAATTATATAATTATTCATAAATTGAACCCTAATTATGTGATTATTCCTAATTTGAACCCTAATTATATAATTATTCGTAAATAGAAACCTAATCAGGGATTTTCCTAAATTTAACCCTAATTATTAAAAAATTTTAATTTATACACTAAATGAAACACTAATTTCAAATTAAACCTAAATTAAACTATAATTATAAATTATCCCCTAATTAAAAAAAAGAAAACATATTTTTATTTTATAAAAAAATAGATTTTTATTTCTAAAAAAAGTTATTTTAAAGAAAAACAGATTTTTAGACTATAATTATAAAATATACCCTATATTATTACATAATTTTAATTTATACACTAAATAAACTCTAATTTCAAATTAAACCTAAATTAAACTATAATTATAAATTATACCCTAAATTACTACATAATTTTAATTTATACTATATTAAACCCAAATTTTAAATTAAACTTAAATTAAACTAGAATTATAAATTATCCCCTAAATTATTATATAATTTTAATTTATACCCTAAATGAAACCCTAATTTCAAATTAAATTTAAATTAAACCCTAATTGAAGAACAATTATATAATTATCCCCTAATTAATCCATACTAAACTCATACTTTAGCCCTAATTTTATAATTAATTCCTAATTAACCCAAATTTCAACCCTAATCTCTAAACAAACACTAAACCCAACATTTAAAACAAATTATATAATAATTAATATACAAATAAATATAAAAAGAAATATACAAAAATATAAAATTGAAATTGAAAAAAAAAATACCTTAGAGCAGCGGCGGGCAGACGGTGGTTGGACCTTGGAGATGGCGGCGGTGGTTGGACCTTGGAGCGGCGGGGGAAGTGGCAGCTGGGCCTTGGCCAGGCGCGGCGGCGATGGAGGCTAGGCCTTCGAGCGGCGGTGGAGCCTGGGCTTTGGAGCGGCGCGGCGGACGGTGGAGGCTCGACCTTCGAGCGACGGCCACTATCTTTACGGCGGGCGGACGGCGCAGAGCAGGGATGACAGCGATGGGGAAGGAGCAGCGATGGAAGGTTTTTTTTTTTTTTACTCTGGACAGAAGTGAGGCGGTGAAGGAGCTAGTCCCGATTTTTAGGTTAAAATACTGAGGGCCATTGGCCGTCAGGAGCCGTCAGCGTATATATTATTACTTTTTTTTTTTATTCAAAATGGTATCTTGACGGTCATGACCATCAGGATCCTGACAGCCTTGACCGTCAGCGTGTATATTATTATTTCTTTTTTAATACAAATTATATCCTGACGGGCAGTGCCGTCAGGATGCTGACGGCCATACCCGTCAGCGAGGCCAATACTTATACACTTACGGGCATGGCCGTCAATATAATTAAACTGGATAAACTCCCGCTCTTTCCCTGACGCGTTACTGGCGGCCTTAGTCGTCAGCATATCCGCCAGCAAAATCTGCCGCCAGTAAAGCCGTCAGCATTACTGACGGAGTTATGGCCGTCAGGATACCCGTCAGTATCGCCGGATTTTTTTTGTAGTGATAGGGCTAGTCCAAATGAAAGGGAGGTGATGTGATTTTAGAAAGATCAATACTCGTTGTAATTGTAAGGTTTCGATACAATTTGATATATATGAAGCTTAGATCTGACTGTAACAAGACAAGGTATGGCACATAATCCCATGTTAGTTAGATCGGACAAAGCCACCTCCTTCGTTCACAAAGAAAAGTGACAAAAATCAACTAATATACCTTAAGCATTTGAATGAAAGTGGTGTCAATATTTTAGATGGAATCCATTTGCTTAAAAAGCAATCTAGTGGTTCGCCATATTTGGGTTTTGCTTCGAGGATGCATATAATTCTCTAGCAAAATAGGAGTTGAAGACATTAGATGGGTCTGATTCTAATGCATTGATTTGGATTTTCAGAAAAAGTCAATTAAATGAGAAGGATTTGTTTTTTGACTCTAAGCTTGATAATGAGGGAAGATTGTGTAGCTTCTTTTATATATATTCTCCAATGAAAGAAGATTACAAGCTGGTTTAGAGATTTATTAGTGCATGACATAACCTACTGCACGAACAAATATGATAGATTTTTGCCCATTTTCTCCAAGTTCTGTAATTTCTTGGATCTTCATAAAGATGACTTTCAAAGTTTCAGTATGTGTATATGAATTCTGTTATATTTTTTATGTAGAATATAAATTATATATAAGTTATTTTTTTTAATAAGTTGGGTCAAGTGGTTGGAAAGTAGAAGATAAATCTCAATTAGTTTGAGAGGTGTAGGGTTCGAACCCTTGTCAACACTCTTTTAAAGGGTTAGTGATACCACTTGAGCTACAAGCTCGTGGTATATTTAAGTTGTTTTTAATTGTAGAAATTCTGTGTTCGTTTTGTTTTGCAAGCATGAATCATCATTGCGTGAACATGATTTTTGGATGTGGTTGTTTGTGAAACGAGACAGTTGAGTCCTTTGTTTGGGTTTTAACAGTTTTTGTGATCTATGGAAGTTAAACATTCTGTAACAATAATGATCATTCAATATACTGCCATGTCTGCTGTTATTATCCAGATGTTTCAAAATTCTAGGCATAGGCTATGTCTGTGGCATATTGGAGAGAATTCAAAGAAAATATCAAGTCCTTAAGGAGCAAAAACGTTTTTACTGATTTTTTTAATTACTTTCTGAAGTATAGTGATTCGGAGGCTGAGTATAAGGTTCACTAGACTAGGTATGTGTAATTTTTATATTTTTGATTGTTTGCATTTCTTTTATAGTGTTTAGTGTGTGTATTTTTTATTTTTAGTTTTTGTGAGATTTATTTTTATTTAAGGAGACTTTTGTTGTTCTTATAGGTTAGAAAGAGATTATGGTTCCAACAATAGTTCTTGGGTGCAAAAGATTTTTAATATTTGAGAGAAATGGGGTCCAGTATTTAATAAAGACTTTTTTTTGGTAGTATTTTATCATCCCAATGAAGTGAGGCTACCCATTTTTCTATCTCTGGAAGGCTTGCTCGGACTGCTGGCCTATGCGACTTTTATAATTGTTTTGCTAATGTAGTTTTGGAATGGAGGAGCAAGAAAAATGGAGAAGACTTTCATTGCGTGTAATGGGAACCTAGCATGGTATTGGATGGTGTGAAATTGTTGTGCCATCCTAAATAAGTATACACATCAGAGATATATAAAATGTTCGAGGAGTAGTATATGAAGGGATGCTCGTGTCATCAAGTTTGTGCACAATCTGATGGGGATTCTACCAAATATCATGTTTGGAGGCCATATCTTATATAATTCGGCATGAGGTTATCATTGATTTTAGAAACATGATTATTTCCTGCACTTGCAAGTTTTTTTTCTAAGGAATGTGTTTTTTTTTTATTGAGCTTCTTAGTAAATTTTATTTTTGCTGAACTTTTTTAGTATTTGTATGAATGAATGTGCAATATTTTTTATTGATGAACTTTTATATATGTTAGACATGAACATGCAGTATATATTAGATGGACTTTTTTAGAATGTTATGAATGAGCCTAAATATGTCGTATTTTTTATTTGATAATTTTTTTAGTATATGGTTAGACATGTGGTTTTAGGGTCTAAGTTTTAGTATTATTAGGGTTTAGGGCTTCTGGTATAATGTTTAGATTTTAGAGGTTAGGCATGAATATGTTGGGTTTTATTGATGAAATTTTAGTATATTAGATATTAACGTTTGTGTGTTTGTTATTAAAATTTAGATTTTTTATTTTAGTGTGTATGATATTTGTGCTCTATATTTTTTAACAGGTAGGTATTCTTTGTGGGTACTACCTGAGTGTATTCAATGTGCATTGTGTTGAGAAAATTTCCAAGAAATATGTTATGAAGAGATGGTGTAAAGGATTGATTAGTAGAAGGAAAACTGATGTTCGAAAAAGTGGTTCATGATACGACATCAAATTTCCACGTCGACAGACATGCAGGTATTATACGGATTTAGTAAGCGACCTCCTCCTCTAGAAAGTACAATCCTTTTGCGAGGTGGGCGAGCTGTTTTTGGGGCCGGCAACCTCTCGTATAAGAGTGGCGAGGTCTTATGTCAGGTGGCAAGCTCTAATGAATATATGGTATTATGATAGCTCGATACTAAGTGGTAGCTCGGTATGGAGAGCTGGGTTTTATGGTTAATATGATTTTGGGCCCTATGGGGCTAAATGGATTATAGTAAGGGGTCCCAGCGAACTAAGGTTATGGCCATGGTTATTAGCCCATGGCTATTACAGTGATTTAGCGAGAGTTCTAACATCTATGGAAACTTAGCATACAAGAAGAATCATAATTCTAAGTCGGTCGCTATTTATGGAATTATAGTTCCAATAGGAGAGGGGAACCATAGATTGAGAATACTTCTCTTATCTATATAAAGAGGATTCAGGCCTCATTATTTTCTCTCTAAGTTTATTTTATCCTACGTTTAAACTCTCGCATAACTATCTCAAAATACTATCTGACTTAAGCATCGGAGGGCCTACGCCGGAGTTGTCCACCCCCTGGCTTGGATTTTGTTTAGCAAGTTCGATTAGGTTATCAGGAGCGTTGTGGAGAATTATCAGGTCGCTGATCACACATTCAAGGTTAGCACTTTCTCTTCTTGGTGAACTAATCTTTTTGGTCACATCAAGTGGCACCGTCTGTGGAAAAGAGGGACATCGAGTCCTTGAGCAAAAGACGTGAGAATCTTAACAAGCGCGATATGAAGGGAAGGACTATCACGCCTCAAAATTTGAATCTTGATGGGGAGGCAAGTAAGACGAAAGAAGTAGACAAAGGGAAAGAGACCGAGGAGGAACAAACAACACCTCAAGGGCAAACAACTAATCAAACAACCGCAACAACAACAACACCCTCACCGGGGAAACAAAAGATGAAAAAAATAGAAGAAGGAAGTAAGAAAACAACTCTAGAGATAATCAAACAAAAGTCTGTTCATATAGGAACAAAATAATGGAAGGAGTTATCAATGGGGAGGACTTGTCACGTTGATAAGGGACTCATTGACCGATTGTTAGTATTGATACCTCCAAGCAAACTGGATAAATTGGATGAGATCTTGGCAGGCGAAGGTGACAGCGAAGAGGACCAAGATAAGGAGAAAGATGAGGAATATAGGCCAGCGCCATTGACCTCGAGCCAACGGAAGAGTAGAGAAAGGGAACCATGGAGGCCAAGTCCCGAGTTAACTTGGAGTGCAAATGGGGGCGATATCCTATTGAGTACCCGTCATCATCCGATAATGATGTTGATGATTATCTATAATTCTTGGATGGAAGGTCGCAAAAGAGGCCTTATAAACCACAAGCTCAACGATATATCGAAGAAGACAAAGATGAGGCAGCACCAGCCTCTCGCGCGATGAGAGATATGTAAGAGGTCGTGCGAGATTTACAAAGGCAAGTCGCTGGAGAAGGACGTGAAGAGTCAAAAGGGCATCCTTTTCCAGAGAGAATATTGAGAGCAGTACTACCTCGCGGGTACAAAGGATTAGATTTATAATATGACAGGTTGTTAGACCCCACGCGTCATGTGCAGGGTTTTGAAAATGAGGCGGTGCTCAGACATTATACGGATGTTGTAGCATGTCGAGCCTTTTTATCTATGTTGAGGGGAATAGCATAGGACTGGTTCCATCAGTTAGCACCGGAAAGGATCACTAGCTTCCAAGTCATGAAAGCAGCTTTTATGAAGCATTTTGCTAGCGCCAAGATACGCACAAAAACCGCATAGTCTCTCTTTACAATGGTGCAACGTCCGGAAGAAAGTTTGAAGAATTATATAACCCGATTTACCCAAGCTACCTTAGAGGTGACTGCGGCCACAGGTGAGATGAAGGCAAGAGGGTTGCACCAAGGATTGAGAAGGGAGGATTTGCACAAATCATTATCTAAGCGATCTGCATACACATATGAAGAGGTTTTGGATAAGTGCGCGAAATACATACATGTAGAGGGGACGGAAGAAGAACACAGGTTACGCTTTGGGCAGGAGATTGCGGAACCAGAGAGAGTTACTTCCAGGAGGTCGAAACCTAGGAGAGAGCCAAGGCGAGATGCTCGTGCACTCTTAACCACTGGAGCAGAAGGCAGAGGGGAAGCTTGAGGTGGAGGAAAGGTTTGGAGAGAAGAAGACTTTACACCCTTAGCGTTTCCACAAGCAAGGGTGTTCAAAATTATGCAGCGACAAGTACCTGATGATATCAGGTAGCCGAAGGGCTACACCCCAATACCTACTAACCCAAGATCTGAGTTCTTTTGCAAGTTTCACAATAACTACGACCATTAAACTGAACGATGCAGGCATTTAGGAGTGGAGATTAAGAGGTTAATTAAAGCGGGGAACTTGAAAGAAGTAATATACAAAGATACGGAACCTCGAGATCAAAGGCAGAAATTGCCCCCACCACCTCCAGGAGGACCTCCACCCACGCAGGCGGAGGGACAAACACGACAAGAGGGGCAAAAATGGCCGGAATGAGGAAGAGCCACGGGGAACAATAGGGGAAGAATAAACATGATATCTGAGGGGCCAACAGATGGGGACACAAATAATGCACGAAAAAGACATGCGAAGGCAGCCCGCCCAGGACCATGTGAGGTCGTCGCCATCAACAGGCGACCTCCAGCGTCAGGACCAGTAATTTCTTTCAGCCTAGAGGAATGATGTGGATTGCAGGTCGAGCATAATGACGCGCTTGTGATTGAAACTGAGGTAGCAGGGTATGAGGTCGGACGGGTGTTTGTAGATAATGGAAGCTCAGTTAACATCATATACTGGGAATGCCTGGACCAGATGAGCTTAAAGACAAAGGTATGGCCTATAAAATCTCTAATTTATGCTTCCAATGCGCGCAGGTTATCATTAAAGGCGAGTTAGCACTCCCAGTGGCATGGGGAAAAGGCAAACTAAGAGTGAAGAAGGATCTAAAATTTTTGATCACCAAAGGGAACTCGGCATACATCGTTATATTGGGGCGACCTGCCCTTAACGCATTCCAAGCGGTTACTTCCACCTACCATATGAGCATAAAGTATCCCACAGGAGACGAGGTAGGCAAAATAGTATCTGAACAACAGGTTGCCCGGTCATGCTATCAGATGACCGTGACAAAAGGGATGAGCGAGGGAAAATGAGAAAGGATGGGTGACGTACAGGAAGGGGTACTTATATCTAAAAGGATGAGGTAAGAGGAGAATTTTGTCCACCCTCATGAGGAGCTCTTGGAAATTTCATTAGAAGAAGGCAGGCCAGAATACATTACCAGGATAGGGACTCAAATGACGGAAAATGTGGTGCAGGAGCTAATAGATTTACTAAGGGAATTCTGGGATATTTTTGCTTTTAGAGATGGGGAGCTTCCAGGA
The DNA here is from genome assembly GCA_014905375.1 of Phtheirospermum japonicum. Taxonomy (NCBI): domain Eukaryota; kingdom Viridiplantae; phylum Streptophyta; class Magnoliopsida; order Lamiales; family Orobanchaceae; genus Phtheirospermum; species Phtheirospermum japonicum. The sequence goes on from BMAC01000088.1 coordinate 47,331, forward strand.
GTGTCCCCCGAGGTTGCCCAACATCATTTAAAGGCTGACCCAGAGGCGCGACCTGTGTGACAGAAGAGGCGACATTTTGGAGCAGAACTGGACAAGGTGATCGAGGAGGAAGTGCAAAAACTACTAAAAGATGGTCACATCCAGGTAATCTAATTCCCAGAATATTTGTCCAATGTTGTGATGGTGCCAAAACCCAGACAGAAGTTGAGGATGTGAGTGGATTTCCACGAGTTAAACAAGGCCTGCCCAAAGGATAATTATCCTTTACCGCGTATCGACCCATTGGTTGATTCAATCTCAGGCTGTGAGCTCTTGAGCATGATGGACGCATCGCAGGGATACCACAAGATTCCACTGGGTAAAGAAGACCAACCCAAGGTGAGCTTTGTCACCTCAATAGGTACATGTTATTTTGTCCCTATGCCACTTGGGTTGAATAATGCAGGGTGACCTATCAGAGGTTGGTGGACAAGATGTTCAAAGATCTGCGGGGGTCCACCATGGAGTTCTATGAGGATGATATATTGGTAAAAAGAAAAAAAGGCGGACTCAGATGTAGAGGATTTGTGAAAGGCCTTTATCATACTGAGGTAATACGGCAGGCGCTTTAACCCAAAGAAGTGCGCATTTGGGGTACGATCAGGTAATGTTTTGGGGTATATGGTGACAGAGCGAGGTATTGAGGTGAACCCTGAGAAGGTGCGAGCTATTATGGAGATGACCCATCCCAGAACAGTACGAGATGTGCAGGTATTAACTAGTCGTACTGCAGGTCTTGGTCGTTTTATTTTCAGGTCGGCGGAGAAGGGTGTCCCCTTTTTCAGAATGTTGAGGAAGGGATCCAAGTTCGAGTGGAAAAAGGAGGTGACAAAAGCTTTTGATAATCTTAAGGAGTATCTGGCTGAAATCCCATTATTAACTAAACCAATGCCGGGTGAAGATCTAATTCTATACATATCTATTGGTGAGGTCGCGGTAAGCTCAGTACTCATCAGGGAGGATGAAGGTGTACAGAAACTTGTTTATTATATCATCAGGATGTTAAGGGGAGCTGATTTGAATTACTCAGAGCTAAACAAAGGTGTATTTGCATTGATCTATACTGCGAGGAAGCTTGACCTTATTTTTTGGGCTACAAGGTTAAGGTACGCACCAACTTTGCCCTCAAGTAATTCTTGAGTAATCCGAACATATCTGGATGATTGGTGAAGTGTGCAGTTGAGCTCAGCAAATACGATGTGGTGTATAAGTTGAGGACGGCTATTAAAGCGCAGGTGTTAGCGGATTTCCTGCAGGATATGGTGCGCTCGGCAGAGCATGAGGAGGGATATAAGACATGGCTGCTACATATAGATGGATCAACTATGACAACAAGCGATGGACTTGGAATCGCTTTAACTATTCTAGAAGAGGAGAACCTCGATCTCACGATCAAATTTGGATTTAAGTCCTCTAACAACAAAGCAGAGTATGAGGCATTACTACAGGGCATAAAAATGTCAAGCGACTTGGGAGCGCGGTGAATTACAGCTTACACTGACTCACAACTAGTAGCTCACCAGTATGACGGGTCTTTTGAAGCAAGAGAAGAACGCATGCAGGAATACTTAAAGAAGCTCAAGGAAGGGGTAACTCAGTTCGACGAGTTTAAACTAGAACATTTACCTCTAGCTGATAACGTCACGGCCGATCAGCTTGCTAAGATGACTGGAACATTTAGCATGTGTAACACAAGAAAGGTCATATTGATGGAGTTAGTACATAGCAGTGTGGAGAAAGGGAAAGAGATCATGGAAATAGACGAACGAGAGGATTGACGAACACTAATATGGGAGATTCTGGATAAGGTGGTCACTAGAAACACACAATTATCCACTAAGGAGGCTAGAACGGCGGCATGGTTTTGCTTGATGAATGGATATTTATACAAGAGATCGCACTTTGGCCCATACTTGAAGTGATTGCCAATGGAGGAATATCTGGAAGTGTTACGAGAAATACACAAAGGGTATTGTGGCAATCATGCAAAAAGCAGAGCACTGGTTGGAATAGCTTTGCAAGTTGGGTTTATGAAGAGTATGGCGGGCGAGCTCGTTAAGACTTGCAGAAAGTACCAAATGCACGCCCCTATCATACACGTGCCCGGAGAGGATATGATGGTGATGAGCTTGGTCTGCCCATTTGCGCAATGGGGAATCAACATTGTGGGGTCATTTCCAAGGACGCCCTGCAAGAAACTCCACTTGGTAGTCGCAGTGGACTATTTTACAAAGTGGGTGGAGGCCGAGGCTGTGATGGGCATTGGCAAATAGAACATCATTGATTTTATTTTTAACAGTATTTTTTGCAGGTATGGCATTCCGCGGGTGTTGGTCTCCGACAATGGAACACAATTCAATGGTCGCATGATCCAGGATTGGTGCAAAACAATTAGGATGAAATAATAATTTTCTTCTGTGGCACATCACCAAGCTAATGGACAGGTTGAGGTTTCGTATCATTGTCGAGGTAATTAAGCTGCGATTGAAAAAAGCAGGGGGACTTTGGCTTGAGGAGCTCTCCTCTGTCTTATGGGCTTATCGTACCACGGGCGAATCACCCTCCAGCTTGTCTATGGTATGGAAGTTGTTATTCCAGCAGAGATAGTCGGAGGACCTCATCCATTAGATACATTCAAGAAGGAGAAAAATGAGCGACTGACTAGGGAAGCTTTGGAAACAATTGATGAAATACGTGATAAAGCTACAACCCACGTGGAGAGGTACAAATAGAGAATTCAGGCCGCTTTTAATAAACGGGTAAAGTAAAGATATTTCCAGGCCGGTGACCTAGTTTAGAAATGAGCCAACGCCATCTATACTTCGAAGAAGCTGGATCCTAATTGGATAGGACCATTCAAGGTCATCAAAGTATTAAGGGGAGGAGCATGTGTGCTCGCGGATGAAAAGGGGAAGTTTTACAAAGGATCCGGAACATCTGCAACTTAAAGAAGTATTACGCCTAGCTCTCTAGGCGATGGATGATATTTATATCTTTTATTACTTCTATCATAGGCTGACGCTTCTTTAGGTCAGCAATGGACTCGTACTTTTACGCACTTTTCACAAACTATGGGCTGATGCTTATTTAGATCAGCGATAAATAAAGGGTTATTATTATGGCATTCTATGAGTTTTATGGTTTTTATGGATATTTTCATAGATCGACGCTTTTATTAGGCCGATGATGGATTTTATGGATATGGCAATGGATGGATGGATGGTTTTATGTAAGAACATATTTGATTTACATATTTTTGCATGTCCTTGAATATGTTTGACTTACATATTCTAGGTTGTTTGGAAAGGAGCATGTTTGATTTACATATTTCTTTCAATTTGTGAGTATGTTTGACTTACACACTGTTTTGCTATTTGATTTAAAGAACATGTTTGATTTACATGTTCTTAACACCTCTTTTTATAAGTATTTTGGGTTTATATACCATTTGCTGTGATGAGCATGTTTGATTTACATTCTCTTTGCGATCTTTTTGCTTTTTATTCTGGCTAATTGGTTTTGCAATGTATGTGGAAAGCAGGTTTACCTGACATCTCCTTTCTCAAAATTGTGGAAAGGCTATGTGATATATGTTACTCATCTTGTCCTGATTATTGGTCTTTACTGCTCGCATCACAGGGACTTGGGGGACTTAACGTTTTGATGGAAGATAATATGGTTGTACTACTTGGTTGCATTAACCTGGGGGACTAAGTATTTTCTTGTTTACCTTTAGTTTATCTTCATTATGTTTATGGGACCTGATTAATTTCTGATCTACATTGTTTGTGATCTATTATGGTTCTCTTTACATGGTGTTTTCTTATACCTATCTTATGTTAGGTCGGCACATGTATGGCATCACGGGCTGCATGGTTGTATTACAGAATGAATCATAGAGTTCATAAATAAAGGAGAAAATTCAGCAATGATAAGTTATAAAGCATACTACATCAGTTCGCACATGGCAGATTAAAATCTTGAAGGGACAGAAATTTTATTACAAGAAAACCTCGAAAGCTATGCCAGGGTATAATCAGAGACCAATTCGTCAAGAGGGGCATCAAGCTCGTTGGCAAGGCTAGCCTTTTGGATTGCTTCGCCCATACAGGTGGTCCACCAATCGACATAGAAGGGCTGATTTTCATCACCACGCCAAATGGTGAAGGCAGGGAGATCATTTTGTATTTTCTCCACATCTGGCTCAAAGTCAATACTGGCTAAGTCGAGATGAGCCTTAACTCTCTCCATGGAGATGTTGAACCAGTATTTGGCCCCTTTCCCTACCTTCTTCAGGAAGGCCGTCGTATGCCGATAAGTATTGATCAACTGGGTCCTATATGTTTTCATGAATTTCTTACCCACTTCGATGTTGAGAAATGTTCGACGACCTTCGACCACTCCTTCATCTTTTACCTCAGTGATCCCCTACTGGAGGGCTGTGCAAGCTACATCCTGTATTTGTTTCTCTTTCCAGCAGGAATCCCTCTAACTCCATTTGTCGCTCCATCAGTCAAATGGTCTCATCTTTCAATGTCTTCAGTTGACTTTTGGTGATATTCAATTCCTTTCCTTGGGTCGCCAACTAGCGACAAACTTCATCAAGCTCTCCCTGCGTCAAGAATAGCTGTAGTGTTTATTTTTCAGGATGAGCTGTCAGCTCCTCACATGCCTTTTTCCATTCATCCTTGGAGGTTGTCGTGAACAAATGGCTGGAGAGAGAGAATCCACTAGAGGGTCCAGCTATATCAAAGGACATCGTAAGAACGGGTTATGAGTCAGAAGGATATTAAGATGTATTATTTCGAGATGGTAAATTACATGGGTTCTCATGTGATTATGGATGAAAGATTTGAGTTGTTCGGCATTCGCGCACTGGGATAGGCTCTTTTCCAGATTTGGGAAGCTTGAGCTAGACGCCTTCTGGTGACGTCCACTCTTTTCTCTTTGCCTTTGCCTTTACCAATCGAGGTGCGCAATGACATCTAGTCGTCGGAGTCTGCGACCTCCGCTCATGTATCTTTAGCATCCAGAGCGAGATCCACTTCTTACTCAATATTCACAATGGAAGTTGGATCTACGGAGGTTACAGATGGGTTTGAGTCTGGCCCGACTGTGGCCCCTTCTTCGGAGCCGGAAGACTTGGAGTAAAAAATGATGCACTCTATAAAGAGAACGAAGTGGATTATTATTTGTTTTTATACAAGTCCAGAATTAAAGGGAATTATGATATGATAAGACTACCGAATTCAGATCTTGTTAGTTGTAGAGGTTTTTGGCTAAGTCCCACAAAAGAATATACTCTCTCCGACTCTGTGAGTTTCATCACATCGTAGGGGCATTTTCTCCACTCAGAGATCAAGTTAGAATATTATTGGTGAAAGACAGGTTATTTTTTGTGCGAGGGTGCCTTCTCTTGGGTAAGGGTCGCCTCAAACGTCCAAGGCTCGGTAGAGTGAAGGAAGAAGAACCTAGATAGCCATTCATGGAATTTGGACGAGGGGTTCACTAGGAAGCGCATCTTTTGACGCGAAGAAAGGTAGAATGAGCCTTTCTACTTTTTTATGTGGAAACAAAAATGGAAGAAGTCTTCATCGGGATCGACGTTATAATATTTACACAAAATTATGTACCTAAACATAAACCTAATAGAGTTAGGGGTCATTTGCAAATGGGAGACCCTATACTTTTCAAATATGGCGACCAAGAAGGGATGTAGAGGGAACCTGATGCCCGCCCTTAAGTGTTCATCGAAAAGGGTGTTGTGGTTTGGTGGCTGGTGATCAGGGTCGGTTTTTCCGACTTCAGGAAAGATGGGTTTGATAGTTTCTTGGAGATTGAAGTTTTTTATAAACTCGGTAAGATTGCTCCTGTCAGAGAGCACCCAAGGATTGTCAATAGTCTTCCGGGTAGCTCGCAAAATAGGTGGCAGGTCGGCGTAAGCCGATGGCACTACTACAGTTACAGGGTTATTAAACAAAAAATCAGGGTCTGAGGTTGTGGGCATTTTTGGTTGATCTAAGGGGATGCCCTCTAGGATATTTTTATTGAAGGCTCTGGTTTCAGCCTCGCTCTGACCAAGAAGAGCTTCCAGCCGGTTCATAAACCAAGCTAGGTTTGGGAGTGTCTTTTCTTTTACTTTGACATTTGAGAGGAATCTCTATAGACTCCATCTCAAATGGCATATCTTGCGGGGGTGAGTTAGGGTTTTGAGAATCAGATGCAGATGAAGCTAAATTTGCCATATGATTACAGTAATTATATAATGGGGAAGGGGAGAAAAGGAAATATGTTCAGGAACGAAAAATCGCAGTAAATAAGATAGACAAAATTGAAATGATAAATTAAGGGGACATACTTATCATGTTGTCGAGATGGAACGGGCTTGTTGTCTTAAAATTTCTGGGTCATGGGATGACTATAATTCTTGCTACAGAGCTCTGAAGGTATTTTTTATAGAGAGAAATGGTCGATATTTTTTGACTTTGTTTTCTTGAAATGGGGAGATATGAAGGTGAAAAGGAATTTTGAACGACGTAAAGTTGAAAGGACAAAAGGGATTTTTTGGTCGGCAGGAAAAGTTTGTTGGGTTTATTGTGGGCCTTTCATTTCTTGGCCCATATGATTAAATAAATTACGAGAAAATAGACTGGAGTGTCCAACACGATGTCTGAGAGCATTTAATGTTTTTAAGTTTGAAGTGATGGCTGATGGTTTTGCGCTTTTACCAAAAGGTGTGTCAATTTGACTCTTGGGGCTAACTCATGATTACATTCCACTTGGTTTCCTACCTCAACCAAGTAGAATGTGAGGGATTATCTGATACGACATCAAATATCCACGTCGGCAAACATGTAGGTATTATACGGATTTAGTAAGCGACCTCCTCCTCTAGAAGGTGCAATCCTATTGTGAGGTGGGCGAGATATTTTTGGGGCTAGCGACCTCTCGTATAAGAGTGGTGAGATCTTATGTGAGGTGGCGAGCTCTTATGAAAAATATGGTATTATGACAGCTCGATACTGAGTGGTAGGTTAGTATGGAGAGCTGAGTTTTATGGTTAATATGGTTTTAGGCTCTATTGGGCTATTATGGATTATGGTATGGGGTCCCGACGGATTAAGGTTATGGACATGGTTATTGGCCCATGGCTATTACAGTAATTTAGCGTGAGTTCTAACATCGATAGAAACTTAGCATACAGGAGAAATCCTAATTCTAAGTCGGTCGCTATTTATAGAATTATAGTTCTAATAGAAGAAGGGAATCCTAAATTAAGAATACTTCTCTCATCTATATAAAGAGGACTCAGGCCTCATTCTTTTCTCTCTAAGTTAATTTTATCCTACGTTTAAACTCTCGCATAACTCTCTCAAAACTCTATCTAACTTAAGCATCGGAGGGCCTATGCCAGGGCTGTCCACCACCTGGCCTGGGTTTGTTTTGCTAGTTTGATCAGGTCGCTAGGATCTTTCTGGAGATCTATCAAGTCGCTGATCACACATTGAAGGTTAGCCCTTTCTATTCTTGGTAAACCAATATTTTTGGTCGCATCATTTCACGTGATGTTATTGGCTCTGCTTGTTCTCTTTGGAGATTACAAATGGTTAGAAATTTTAATCAATTATTTTTTTCTAGTGAACTTAACTTGAAGGCTCGACAGCGTTGTGAGGAAGCTTTTGATATTGCCAAAAAAAGTTATCAGGGAAGTTGGTTATGTGTATATGGAAGAAGAATCTGATACAATGTCTTGCTCTAGTAGTATAATATAATATCCATCTTCCACGAAGCCATTAGGTGCTCGAAACAGGAGATTTAAGAGAGTAGTTGAGAATAATTCAAATGTAGTATATAGTAGGAGGAAACTTGCTAAATTAGTAGCATTGAAAAGGGTGCTTTAAAAAGCTCAATGCAAGTAAATTTTTTATGATAGGTTTTTGCATTGGACTGTTTTCTTTTGTAAATTTTTTATTCATCTTTTATTTGTCAATTTTTTTTATTTGTAGCGATTTGCTGCAAAAGTTGTTCAAATGGGTATGTTGTGCATCCTAGTTCAGGGGGTTTGGATTTGACGTCCGTGCTTGTAGATTCGAGTGCGAATTATCCTACAACTATAAATTCGAAAATGTTGTAGTGATGATGGAATGATTTATTTTCAAATGGTATATATGTTTTTTTTAATTCTACGAACGATTTAGATTTTGTCTTGCGAACTTTTCAGCTGGAATTAAATGATTTTATTTGTTTGAACTTTTAATTTTGAGTTCAAAGTTTTTTATTCTTTTGAGTGTTGTTGGTGTGAATTTTTGTAGTAGTTGGTATTTTTTATTTTTAGAAGGTCAAGATGAACTTTTAGCTTAGCAATGATGAACTATTAGTTCAACATTGATGAACTTTTAGAATATATATGCGTACGAACGTTTAGGTCTACACTGATGAACTATTATATCAACAATGATGAACTTTTTTAAAAAGCAGTATGCGCATGAACTTTCAGTGTAGTTTCAATAATGAGAAACTATTGTGTATATGTACGCACATAAATTACAAAGTTTTAGTTTTTTTTATAGTGTGTTGTTATTTTATTTTTTTAGTTTTTGAAATTATGCTCGAGCATTTTAAATTATGATCTTTTTGTTGTGTTGTGTCCACTATGTCGTATCATATTTTTTATTATAATATGCATGTTATAACCTTTTTTTTCAATTTGTCGTGTCCTTCTTTTACATTATAATATGTGCCCCGTTAGCGTATCCCTGTGTTCGATCACTGATATGGCAATATAGAGGTCAGACTTAAATTGGGATAGACCTGGTTAAGAGATAATCGAAACAGCTCGGTTTCAAGGAAGGTCTGGTTAGGCCTCTTGGGGAAAATAGGACATCAAGAAAGGATGGTCACAGCTCGGGATTTCTCATGACCTGACAATTTTAAAGAGAGATCCTACAGCCCGGGGATCATACTGAGCTGACGAAAGTGCTCTTCCTGAAGACCCTGGGGCTAGAGTCGGACCTGATGCTGATACCGAGGCAATATTGACCTGGAACAGGGAAGACCTATTTTCCCTGTTCCCAGTAAAGGGACAAATGGGACCACTTGTCAGAATTGGTTACGTAACGGCCCGTGATTCACGGCATGTGCTCCTGAGATCCCGACTGGGGTCCCCACTAGGAGAAACTATAAATATCTCAGCCCCAAGGCTGAGAGAGGTATGTCATTCTTTGTGCATTCCTTATTTGCTTGCTAAGAGAAACCTCGTACGCTTTACTGACTTAAGCATCGGAGAGGTTTCCACCGGAAAACCACTGGTGGTCCTTTCTAACGTGTTTCTGAGCACAGGTCAAGAAGGTATTCAAGGTTTCAGGCGTTGTTCTTGACATCGGTAATATTTTGGGTCGAAACAATCACAATGTCGGTGCAATGATGAACCTTTTAACGCAAGAATGATGAACCTTTTTTAGTTCAGTAATGATGAACCTTTTAATTTAGTAAAGATGAACTATTAGTTTAGCAATGATGAGCTTTTAGTTAAATAATGATGAACTTGTTAACTTATGATGAAGAAACGTATTTGGTGCAATGAGACTTATTACTTATGATGAAGAAAATGTGTTTTAGTGTATTTAATATATAAAAACGATGTTACTATTCAATGTTGAACCCTAGATTAACTAGAAGTTAACCCAAGATACTAAAAAATTAACCCAAAATACTAAGTTTCTAATTAACCTTAAATACTAAGTAACCAACCGTAAATTAACCCTAACATTGTTTGAAGTAACCAGAAGACATTAGCAAAATATTGTTTTTATAGTAGCAACACTTATCATCATGGATTAATTAACCATACACACTGTCATTGACAAATCGAGTCTTTGATGCTTTCTTCACGACATATTCCTGTGTATTGAACAACAACATGACTATGTTTGAATAGTAATTTGCCCTAAGAGTTGGTAGCAGAGGGTCCTAGATAAGATTATTTAATCAAATTAGTAATAAGGTATTTTTACTTAGAAATTTGGTATAATTCCTTAATATAACTTATTTATGCAATTACTTGAATCACGATCTCCAGTTTTTACAGACCCTGTGTACATCTCCATGTGCTGCATACAATAGATTGCAAAATCAATATGATTCTAGCCACTTCTCAGGGGAAAATGCAGCACCTCGACTTTAAATGTCCTTGTTCTGCCGAATGGAGGGTTTTTCTTTGTTTGGAGATAGTTGCAAAATACATTTATCTGTATACAATTAAAGCAATTAATATTTTTTTCCAGCACAAAGTGAGTTAATAATTATTAAAAAGTAATGAATAATGTTTCAATGTACCAATTAATACAAATACTATATACAAATATAGCTGACCAGTTTACTTGGGCGATCGTGGTATTTATCTTCATTTTTTATTACTTTTGGCAGTGTCTTGTTGTCAATGATTTCTACCTTGTTGGTATTGAAGTTAAAACAGAGGATGAAGTAGTGGTCACTACGAAGAATGGAAAAGGAAACCTAAATACATATTCAATTATTAGTAATTATTTACATAATAATATATGGGATAATGGGGATGAACATTCAATATAGTGCACATGGACATTCAGTACAATGGAGATGCACATTAATCAAAAAAAAGATTTATATCTTTTTATCAGACCACATATTAAAAATAATTGACTTAAAACTGATGGTAATTCTTACAAGGTTATCATCATTTAACTTTCAAGACTTCAATTCATTGTCCATCATTGATGTTTTGTTGACGCTTTTGTGGTGGTAATGACTTCATATATGCAAGAGTTGGTTCTAATTGAAGCTGATAAAAAAGGTAAATAAATATATTTTTATTTTTATTGGTTATGTAAATGAATATTATGTTGTTTTTATCTTTATGCTTATATACAGATTGGTGGGGGTGGACCATCTTCGTCTGATCAACTACATGTTTGATATTCAACATGTTCATTCGTTTGCACCATATGCTCACCATCACATAATCAACTTCACCCTCCCTTAATATGAGAAATTGTTCTCTAGTTGCAATGAAGTCATCATCATTAAACAACATCTTACTATAAAATGTAGTAAAGTCCAGTTAAAGAAGAGATGGTTATTGTATAAGGGATATATAATGAACAAATATTTCTTATTCAAAATGAACACACACACACACACACACACACACACACACACACATATATATATATATATATATATATATATATATATATATGGGACTAGGATCATGTGAGAATCAAATCCCTGTGTGGAAACTTTAGGAACCGCTATATTACATAATATGTGATGCTAATTTAAATAATGCAAAATGCTACTTATATTTTCACATTGCTATATTTTGTATTCCCTTGATTTTTACTATTATCTTATTAGCATGTACATGATTCATAAATAGCATCACATACTATGTAATTTAGCAGGTTCCTAGTTCCCACACAGGGATTGGTTCCCATGTGAACCCATCCCTATATATATAGGGGTAGGTTCAAATGGAACCGTGTCATTATATGCGAACCTGCGAATTAATGCTTTTATTATATACCAACAGTGCTTTTATTAAACAATCATAGTGCTTTATTAAAATTTTCAGTTATATACACCTATAGTGCTTTTATTATAGAATCCTAATGCTTTTAATTAAATAAGAAAATACATAAAAAAATCTGATCCATCCATTTAATTAGATCTAAGGCCTATAATTGACCCTAGGTTCACATATATGAACATGGTTCTCATTTGAACCTAATCATATATATATATATATA
>BMAC01000088.1:59180-76907 GCA_014905375.1 Phtheirospermum japonicum
TTTGAAATTATGCTCGAGCATTTTAAATTATGATCTTTTTGTTGTGTTGTGTCCACTATGTCGTATCATATTTTTTATTATAATATGCATGTTATAACCTTTTTTTTCAATTTGTCGTGTCCTTCTTTTACATTATAATATGTGGCCCGTTAGCGTATCCCTGTGTTCGATCACTGATATGGCAATATAGAGGTCAGACTTAAATTGGGATAGACCTGGTTAAGAGATAATCGAAACAGCTCGGTTTCAAGGAAGGTCTGGTTAGGCCTCTTGGGGAAAATAGGACATCAAGAAAGGATGGTCACAGCTCGGGATTTCTCATGACCTGACAATTTTAAAGAGAGATCCTACAGCCCGGGGATCATACTGAGCTGACGAAAGTGCTCTTCCTGAAGACCCTGGGGCTAGAGTCGGACCTGATGCTGATACCGAGGCAATATTGACCTGGAACAGGGAAGACCTATTTTCCCTGTTCCCAGTAAAGGGACAAATGGGACCACTTGTCAGAATTGGTTACGTAACGGCCCGTGATTCACGGCATGTGCTCCTGAGATCCCGGCTGGGGTCCCCACTAGGAGAAACTATAAATGTCTCAGCCCCAAGGCTGAGAAAGGTATCTCATTCTTTGTTCATTCCTTCTTTGCTTGCTAAGAGAAACCTCATACTCTTTACTGACTTAATCATCAGAGAGGTTTCCACCGGAAAACCACCGGTGGTCCTTTCTAACGTGTTTCTGAGCGCAGGTCAAGAAGGTATTCAAGGTTTCAGGCATTGATCTTAACGTCGGTAATATTTTGGGTCGAAATAATTGGCGCCGTCTATGGGAAAGAGATCAAGCTAAGACGTGAGGGTTTTCTATGGCTTCAGACGGTTTACGAAGAAACTTGGTCGGAGAGCTCGGCGAAACTCCCAGCTCTGCCGCGCCGTGGGGTATGCCACGGTTAGCAGAAACGTCCACGGCGAGGCCCGAAGGAGCAAAGCCATCAGTGGTAGTGGGATCAGGCACCGCACCGCCCCCCTCTAGCAGATCAATGCCTACCGCCGGTGGATTGTTCAATGAATCACTCCTTACGCAGTTGTCGGAGCTCATAGGCAAAGCTGTGGAGGCAGCAGTTGAAAAGAAGTTCGTGGAAATGACACCGCCGCTGTCCAACGCACCACCGACAAGAACGGCTCCGGTAACGGAGATGGAGCCATTACGCTGCCAGCGTGTTGATCGGACTCCCCTTTAGGATAGAGAGGAGCATCTCTCTACTTCGGATAGCGAGACCTCAAGCAGACTAATCCAGGTCTGGCTGAGCAGATGCACAGCCTGCAGAAGAAGGTGTGGGAGTTCAAATAGAAACTGACGAATACTGGCGCAGTGCCAGCACGACGGGGTACTCCATTCACGGAGGAGGTCATGTGTGACGATGTGCCGACCTCATATCATTCTCTAGGCTTCGAGTATAGTGGGACCACGGATCTGTGGGACCATCTCAGCCGCTTTGAGATCGCAGCGACTCTGCATAAGTTCTCAGATGCTGTTATGTGCCGGGTCTTTCCGATGACCTTCACAAAAAATTAGCACAACTTTGGTTTAGCCAATTGCCGCCTCAATCTATTAGCAATTTTGATGAATTCAGCTCGGTCTTCCTGCACCAGTTCACAAGTTGCAGGAAATATCAGAAGATGCCACTAGAGCTATTCAGCCTTAAGCAGAAAGAGGTGAGAGTCTGCGTGCCTATATCAATCATTTAACCACTACAAAACTTGAAGTGTCGTCCGCATCAGAAGAGCTGTTGGTGAACGCCCTGGCACATGGCCTTCGGAGGGGTGAGTTCTTTCAATCGCTTGTTGTCAAACTAGCTCTGAAATTTGGAGAACTCTTGGAAAGAGCTGAGAAATATATCCACCTGGAAGAGGCCTTGAAAATTAAGGACGAAGGGGAAAAGAAGCGGGAAAGGTATGATAGAGACGACAGGGCAGCCGTGAAGAAGCCCAGGCCAGACCTGTCTGGAGGGAGACCTCGCTTTGACAGGTATACCCCTCTGGCAACTCCGAAGGGTGAAATCTTACAGGCAATAGAGAGACACCCAGAGCTGAAATGGCCCAAGAACTACTCGCAAAAGCCAGGAAGGAAAGGTCTGACCGTTTCTGTCGCTTTCATAATGAGTATGGGCATGATACCGATCAATGCACTCATTTGAAAGACGAGCTGGAGAGAATGGTTCAGGCAGGGCACCTGAAAGAGTATGTTTGCATGAGGAGAGAGGAAGCCAGACCTGGTAATAGGGGCTATGACCGGTCTCAGCAGGATAAGAGAGACCAGGATAGGGGTCGTTCCGAAGGAAAATGAACTAATCAGGCCCAGGTCATCCATGGAGAAATCCAGATGATTACTGGTGGAGAGTGAAAAGAACATTCTAAGCGGACGCAGCATAGCTACGTTAGAGATGCAAGGGATTTAGTTCGGAAATCGCGTGAAGTGGCATAAATGGCCTCCATCCCGAATATTTGTTTTGGGTCAGAAGATGGTGATGGCATTCTGGCCCCTCACATGGACGCCTTAGTTATAACGGCTACCATTGCCAATTATAACGTGAGGAGATTTTTTGTGGACACAGGAAGTTCTGTTGACATTCTATTTTACGAGTTTTTTCAATAGTTGAAGCTGGATATCGAGTTGGAAGAGGTGACCACCTCTCTGGTCGGGTTTGCAGGAGGAGCCTTAAAGCCTTTGGGAGTGGTCAGGCTCCTCGTAACATTGGGCGAAGAGCCATGCAGAGTGACTAGAGCGGTACGTTTTCTAGTAGTGGATGCGCCATCCTCTTACAATGTTATGCTTGGCCGACCATCCCTGAGCCAATTCCAGGCCGTGATATCGGTTTTTCATATGAAAATGAAATTTTCGGCGGAGGACGGAACAGGCGAGGTAAGGGGTGATCAGTATGCGTCACGACAGACGTATGTTGAGTGCGTCAGAAGAAATAGTGAAGAGGAAAGACAGAGCAAGAGGGCTCGGGTGGAGCAACCAAGGACAGACCTGACCCGACGAGAGGAAGGGCTGATGTTAGTGGAGGTGATCCCGAGGAACGAAAGCTAAGTCCTTCGCGTAGGCACGACTCTCAACCCGGAGGTCTTGACAGACCTGGTTTTTTTGTTAAGAGAAAGCGCGGATGTTTTCGCTTGGTCCCCCCAAGACCTGGTAGGGATCGACCCAGAGTTCACCGAACATCGCCTTAATATCAGTCCGGGGGTGAAACCAGTCAAGTAGAAGAAGCGCAATTTTGGGCCAGAAAAGGAGGCCATCATAGAGGCAGAGGTAGATAAGCTCTTGAAGGCTGGGCATATCCAGGAGATACAATTTCCGGAATGGCTTTCCAACACAGTGCTGGTCCCAAAGGTAGATGATTGGCGGATGCGTATAGATTTCCGTGATCTCAACCGCGCCTGTCCGAAAGACCACTACCCCTTGCCAAGGATTGACCAGCTCGTCGATTCCACCTCTGGATGTGAGCTCCTGAACATGATGGATGCCTCGCAAGGGTATCACCAGATCAGGTTAGCGAAAGAGGATTGGAAGCGTGTCAGCTTTATAACCCCGAAAGGGACGTATTGCTATGTGGTTATGCCTTTTGGGCTTAAGAACGCGGGTGCTACATATCAGCGATTGGTAGATAAAATGTTCAAGAGCCAGCTCGGCCGAAATATGGAGGTTTATGTGGACGATATGCTAGTCAAGAGAATGAAAGCAACGTCGCATGTGGATGACCTGAGGGAGACCTTTGATACTCTAAGAAAGTATAGGATGAAGTTTAACCCTAAGAAATGTATGTTTGGGGTCAGAGCTGGAAAATTCCTGGGCTACATGGTGACAGAAAAGGGTATCGAGGCTAATCCCGAGAAGATAAGGGCCATTATGGATATGCAAGCGCCCAGAAATGTTAGAGAAATGCAATGCTTAGCGGGACGGATCAACGCCTTGAGTCGATTCGTCTCACATTCAGCAGAGAAGAGCTTACCATTTTTTTGGGCATTGCACAAGAAAGCAAGGTTTCAGTGGAGCTATGAGTGTGAGGAAGCCTTTAGATTATTAAAAGAGCACCTGGCCAGCATGACTTTGCTTACAAAGCCTGTCCAGGGGGACCCCTTAATCCTATATCTATCTGTGGGGCAGCACGCAGTCAGCTCTATTTTTCTTCAGGAAGAGGGAAAAGTGCAGCGACTGGTCTACTACTGGAGAAGGTCTTGCGCAATGCCGAGGAGAGATATGTTGAAGTAGAAAGGGCGATGTTAGCTCTGGTCGGAACTGCTCGCAAGTTGCGGTCGTACTTCCTCTCTCATAGCATAGTTGTACGAACCAACCTGCCACTAGGAGCTATAATGGACAAGCCAGAGGCGTCGGGAAGGTTGGTCAAGTGGATAATAGAGCTTAGTGAATTTGACGTTACATTCGAGGCCAGAACAGCAATCAAAGCCCAGGCATTGGCCGACTTCATGCAAGAGATGGCTTACCTCCCGGATGAGCAGAAAGATTGGACAATCTTCACGGATGGCTCTGTCGGTAACCAGGGCTATGGAGCTGGAATCGTCTTGATAGACCCGACAGGAATGTCTACTGAGTTTGCTGTACGTTTGAATTATGTATTATCTAATAATGTAGCTGAGTACGAGGCCCTCTTAAGAGGAGTGCAGATGGCAAAGGATCTGGGTGCAAAGCAAGTAAACGCTAAGGTAGACTCCCAGCTCGTCTGCAAACAAATTAGCGGCAAATTTGAGACCAGGGAGGAAAGCATGCAGAGATATTTGACTAAGTTCAGAAAACTTGCTAGGGATATGAAAGGCTTGACGGTCCACCAAATCCCTAGAGAAGAGAACAAAAGACCTGATTACCTAGCGAAGATAGCTAGCTCGGCTGTAGATTATCGGGAAAGGACAATAACACTGCTGAGAGTGGACGCAGAATTTGATACAGAACAGATCTGTTCGGTAAGTGAAAAGGACAATTGGCGTACTCCTATCATTTCTTACTTAGAAAATGGAGAGCTGCCGGAAGATAAGAGAGAAAGAGCTAGAGTGAAAATCAGATCTGCCCGTTTTTGCCTGGTTAAAGGGACTCTATTTCGGCGTGGGTTTGGAAGACCCTTATTACGATGTCTGAGTTTGGAGGAAGGCACCCACGTCCTTAGAGAAATTCATGGAGGCTGTTGTGGTAATCATATGGGGGCAAGGGTCCTGGCTAGCAAAATATTAAGAGCTGACTACTTTTGGCCATCGCTGAGAAGAGAAGCCGAGGTTTTCGTAAAAGAGTGCGAAAAATGCCAGAAGATGTCCCCTTTGATTCACCAACCAGCGGAAGAACTGATGACAATGAGCTCCCCTTGTCCTTTTGTGAAATGGGTGATAGACCTGGTTGGTCCATTCCCAATAGCCCCGGCTCAAAAAAGGTTCCTAATTGTAGCCTAGACTATTTTAGCAAGTGGGTCGAGGCGGAAGCTCTGGAAAAAATAACGGAAGAGGCTGTGATGGGTTTCATCTGGAAGAATATTGTCTGTCGTTTTGGTGTGCCAAGGGTGATGATATCAGACAATGGTACCCAGTTCATGGGGGCCAAAATAAAAGCTTGGTGTGCCAAGATGAAAATTCAACAGCATTTCACATCCATTTATCACCCACAAGCAAATGGCCAGGTCGAGGTGACTAATCGCATTCTTGTCCAAGGGCTCAAATCACGGTTGGAGAGATCTGGAGGAAAATGGGTAGAAGAGCTGAATGCAACACTTTGGGCGTATCGCACAAACCCTAAGGAAAGTACTGGTGAAACCCCCTTTAGCCTAGTATATGGCATGGACGTCGTTGTTCCTGCAGAGATTAGCTTGGAAACTCATCGAGTGCAGAGTTATGATGAAACCCAGAATGATGCACTGATCCAGGATGCTCTGGGCTTGATCGAGGAGAAAAGGGATCGAGCTGCTGTCAAAATGGCGCATATCAAAGGAAGAATAAAAGCGACATACGATAAGTCTGTGGTAAAAAGGCAGTTCCAGGTGGGAGACCTGGTCTTGAGAAGAGCTGATTTGGGAAAGACGAAAGGAAAACTTGATGTTGCGTGGCAAGGACCACTTCGGGTCACCCAAATCTTAGCAGGAGGCGCTTATAAGTTGGAAGAGCTCGATGGGACCGAGATCCCCCATGTTTGGAATATTGCTAATTTACGAAAATTTTATGCATACATTGTAATTTCTTAATAATCATTTGCCTCATTGAATAAAATTGCAGGTTTATTCTCGTTCATCAGTTTAAGTACGCGTTCATAATTAAGCCAGGATTGGCTAAGGGCGGCTGCCCATGATTTTGCCTGACCTGATTGTCAGCTTTCAGCCAGGATTGGCTAAGGGCGGCTGCCCATGATTTTGCCTGACCTAATGGTTAGTTTAGGCCAGGATTGGCTAAGGGTGGCTGCCCATGATTTTGCCTGACCTGATTGTCAGTTTGAGCTAGGATTGGCTAAGGGCGGCTGCCCATGATTTTGCCTGACCTGATTGTCAGTTTAAGCCAGGATTGGCTAAGGGCGGCTGCCCATAATTCTGACCTGATGGTCAGTTTAAGCCAGGATTGGCTAAGGGCGGATGCCCTCAATTTTGCCTGACCTGATTTTCAGTTTAAGCCATGATTGGCTAAGGGCGGATGCCCTCGATTTCTCCTGACCTGATTATCAGTTTAAGCCAAGATTGGCTAAGGGCGGATGCCCTCGATTTTGCCTGACCTGATTGTCAGTTTAAAGCCAGGATTGGCTAAGGGCGGATGCCCTCGATTTTGCCTGACCTGATTGTCAGTTTAAGCCATGACTGGCTAAGGGTGGATGCCCTCGACTTCCTGACCTGATTGTCAGTTTAAGCCAGGAACGGCCAAGGGCGGATGCCCCAAATTACTGAGATGATTGTCAGTATGAGCTCCAATTACTTAAGGACGGACGTCCCATGAATCCAAGCTGATTGGAGCAATATGCCAGACTTGGTGGTAAGTTAAGCCTGGAGAAAGCTGGAAAAGCCCCTAATTTGATTGAAATAATTAATGAGCAATGAGAAAATCAAAAACATTCTCAAAGAAAAAGATACAACGTTTTGATAAAATTACTCAAAGCTTGACGCATAAGCTTGCAAAAAAGTGATTACAATGCAGGGGAAATGAAAAAAAAGCAGGAACAAGGGCAAGTCCAGCATGAAGGCCCAGAAACATCTATCCATGTGAGCCTGAAGCTCTCCGATCTGCAGCTAGAGCTCGGCGAACACGCCAGAGTTCATGCTCAGTCTCGTGATAGCGTTGACGGTACTAATTGGCTCGCTCAGAAAGATCATGGGCCTCGCCGGCGGCGATAGTCAGGCTATTCACCGACTCGACCAGATCCGCCTTCTCCTCCTGCAAATGGCGGTTAACTTGCCGGAGCTCAGCCCATTCTCTCTTGTAGTGGCGCTTCTTTTGCCTTTTTCTATCCAGAAGATGATAAAGGTAGCTTACTTTTTCTCCAAGTATGACCAGCTTATCAGAAAGTTTGAAGTTTTCGACAACTAGAGAGATGTTTTTTTGCTTGGCGATATCAAGTTCTTGGAGAAGAGGGGAAGAAGCCATTACAGAAAATTGAAAAGAAAATAATAAACACAGGCACATACTTAAGGAATCAATGGCGCGTGGAAAAGGAATCAAAAGGTACTAGGGTTTCCGGAAAATCAGGAAACCCTAAAAACCCAAAAGCCACAACAAGACAAACTAGAGTATCATTAATACAAAAATTGTAATACAAACTTCAAAATAAACCGAAATTAGACCAGCCACACAGGCAATAACATCAGGTCTGTTTAATTACAAAGAAGGCATAGAAAGCTAAAGCTCTGCATCCAGCTCTGTGGCTAGCTGCTCCACCGCATCTTCAGCCAAGGCGCCAGGGGACGCTCCCCCGGGCAGCTCACCCAGACCGGCGAAGGTTGGGGATGGAGAAGAGTCAGGGACAGCCAAGACGAGAGCCTGGTCTGGCTAAGACACGGCAGGCGGAGGAGAGCGAAAAAGAGAAAGAACATGCTCAGCAAACTCCGCGTCCTCAGCAAGATGCAAGCAGTCTTGCTCCTTGGCGTAAACAAAAGAGGCGGGCTCAGGAGGAGTCCGCAGTGGAAGATCCCGATCGAAGATAGCATTGGGATCGGTTGCGTTGGCTGCACTCCACTTAGCTTGCTTGTCCAAAGCAAAGTAGTAATAGCTCATGGCCTCGGGGACGAGCAAGGAGTAGAGCTCTTTGGACCCCAAGAAAGCTTTCCTGGTCTCCTCTTTGGCCAGTTGAACTAACTTGAGGCCCTCTTCGGAGCCTAGAAATTCCATCCTCCGCTCCGCCTTGGCCTTGACCAGGGCCTCATCCGCCAGACTGCGAGCCTCAGCCAGGGCTTCATCCCTTGCTTCAGCACGAGCAGTCTCAATCATCTTTGCCTGGGCCTTGCCCATCTCTGTAGTTTTGGCCTTTGCCTTGTTGAGCTTCTCTATCAGTTCCCCCAGCTCTTCCTCTTGCCTCTTCAGTTTCACCCCTCTTTCCTTGGCAAGAGCCCTGATACGCTCCATCTTCACGACAAGTTCCTTATTCTCTTTGACCGCATCAAACTGGATCAACGATCTGGTAATACGAGCGGCCAGAAGAGACTTTTTGGAGGAAGCCTAATCAATGAAGGCAAAGAGAAATTAGCATTAGAGCAAATGATACGTCACAAGTATGAAAAATAAGAAATTTACCCGTGCTTCGTCCTGGCACCAGGACTCCAGTAACTGCCGGTCTGTCATTTTTTCCAAGTCCGGTTGGTCCGCAAGCAGCATTTGCCGGAGCACGTATTGGGCGGCAGTCTCCCCCGAGGAATTGGCGATTGAGTTAATTGGAGGTGGGCCACTGCGAGTAATGGGGGGAGGAGCAGCGTGAGGTAAAGAGGGGGCCACGAGGGCACGGCTGCTGGAGGTTGTGCGCGGCCTCTTAGAAAGAGGGAGTGTATCTTCCTCGAAATCAGAAGAAGAGTGCCTGGTAAGAGCAGGACGGGGAGGCAACTGGGTAGGATTGGAGCTGCTCTCTGGAAGAGGGTCTTGAGCTGGCTTAGAAGAAGAAGGGCCTGCTCCGTGCTTGGTGGACCTTGAGGCTCCGCCTGCTTTCTTCTTGGTCGCTTCGATCATCTCACGCATCATCTTGGCTGAAAACAGAAGAAAAAAGGGGTAAGGATAAAATAAACAAGCAAAACAAACCTAGAATAAAAGAAACTATACCAATTTCTTTGGTCAAAGGGGCTGTTTCTGACCAATCATTGAAAAAATCCAAGACAAAGGGAAGGAGAAGGTCAGTGACGTGGAGAGGGTTCTCATTCAAGGTAGAGATGATCTTTTTTATACGGACAAACCTGTTGGTAGAGGATAGAGGTGGATACGAAGGTAGCCCTTCAATGGGCTTAGGATTAAAACCTCAGTCCTCACTACAATAAACGAAAAAGAATTTTTTCCTCCAATCCTTGTTGGAGGTAGGGAGTTTAAACAAAAAGCGAACTCCGGGTCTGGCTGTTAAGTAAAAACAACCCGGAAAAGAGCTCTTCGCTTGGAAGAGCTGGAAGAAGGTGTGAGTAAAAGGGTCTAGGCCAGCATAGCGCATGGCCAGACTGTAACAAACCATGATGCGAAAGGAATTAGGGGTGAATTGGAAAATGGGTATCTAGTATATTTTGGCTATTTTCAGCATTAAAAGGTGTACGGGGAGGCGTAGACCTGCCTGAAACTGGTCTCGGTAAAAGGTTAACCAGCCTGCCAGCGATTGACAGGCTAAAATACCCGCCGGAGGGTAATAGGCGTCATAAGGGTCGGAGATTTTATGTTTATGACAGATTTCTTCCACCGTCCTTTTACTCAGTATGGACATGACCTTGGGGTGGTCGGCGACGGATGGGGGATATTCCAGGACACCAGAGGAAGAGGAAATGGCAGCCACCTCGACGGCTGTCGAAGAAGAAAGGGACAAAGAATCGGATTCCAATACGGGGGCACTAGATGGGGAAGGAGAAGAGGCTCTCGCCATTGTAAGATTGTCCGACAGCGAGGAGGAAGACAGCGAGGAGGAAGTCAGCTCTACCCCAATCACTTGCGGGGGGAGGAGTTGATATGGCAATATAGAGGTCAGAGTTAAATTGGGTTAGACCTGGTTTAGAGATAATCGAAACAGCTCGGTTTCAAGGAAGGTTTGGTTAGGCCTGTTGGGGAAAATAGGACATCAAGAAAGGATGGTCACAGCTCGGGATTTCTCATGACCTGATAATTTTAAAGAAAGATCACTACAACCCGGGGATCATACTGAGCTAACGAAAGTGCTCTGCCAAAAGACCCTGGGGCTAGAGTCGGACCTGATGCTGATACCGAGGCAATATAAACCTGGAAAAGGGAAGACCTGACTAGGGTCAAGTCCGATATTGATATTAAGAGGAAGACCTGGAACAGGGAAGACCTATTTTCCCTGTTCCCAGTAAAGGGACAAATGGGACCACTTGTCAGAATTGGTTAACGGCCCGTGATTCGCGGCATGTGCTCCTGAGATCCCGACTGGGGTCCCCACTAGGAGAAACTATAAATATCTCAGCCCCAAGGCTGAGAGAGGTATGTCATTCTTTGTGCATTCCTTATTTGCTTGCTAAGAGAAACCTCGTACGCTTTACTGACTTAAGCATCGGAGAGGTTTCCACCGGAAAACCACTGGTGGTCCTTTCTAACGTGTTTCTGAGCACAGGTCAAGAAGGTATTCAAGGTTTCAGGCGTTGTTCTTGACATCGGTAATATTTTGGGTCGAAACAATCACAATGTCGGTGCAATGATGAACCTTTTAACGCAAGAATGATGAACCTTTTTTAGTTCAGTAATGATGAACCTTTTAATTTAGTAAAGATGAACTATTAGTTTAGCAATGATGAGCTTTTAGTTAAATAATGATGAACTTGTTAACTTATGATGAAGAAACGTATTTGGTGCAATGAGACTTATTACTTATGATGAAGAAAATGTGTTTTAGTGTATTTAATATATAAAAACGATGTTACTATTCAATGTTGAACCCTAGATTAACTAGAAGTTAACCCAAGATACTAAAAAATTAACCCAAAATACTAAGTTTCTAATTAACCTTAAATACTAAGTAACCAACCGTAAATTAACCCTAACATTGTTTGAAGTAACCAGAAGACATTAGCAAAATATTGTTTTTATAGTAGCAACACTTATCATCATGGATTAATTAACCATACACACTGTCATTGACAAATCGAGTCTTTGATGCTTTCTTCACGACATATTCCTGTGTATTGAACAACAACATGACTATGTTTGAATAGTAATTTGCCCTAAGAGTTGGTAGCAGAGGGTCCTAGATAAGATTATTTAATCAAATTAGTAATAAGGTATTTTTACTTAGAAATTTGGTATAATTCCTTAATATAACTTATTTATGCAATTACTTGAATCACGATCTCCAGTTTTTACAGACCCTGTGTACATCTCCATGTGCTGCATACAATAGATTGCAAAATCAATATGATTCTAGCCACTTCTCAGGGGAAAATGCAGCACCTCGACTTTAAATGTCCTTGTTCTGCCGAATGGAGGGTTTTTCTTTGTTTGGAGATAGTTGCAAAATACATTTATCTGTATACAATTAAAGCAATTAATATTTTTTTCCAGCACAAAGTGAGTTAATAATTATTAAAAAGTAATGAATAATGTTTCAATGTACCAATTAATACAAATACTATATACAAATATAGCTGACCAGTTTACTTGGGCGATCGTGGTATTTATCTTCATTTTTTATTACTTTTGGCAGTGTCTTGTTGTCAATGATTTCTACCTTGTTGGTATTGAAGTTAAAACAGAGGATGAAGTAGTGGTCACTACGAAGAATGGAAAAGGAAACCTAAATACATATTCAATTATTAGTAATTATTTACATAATAATATATGGGATAATGGGGATGAACATTCAATATAGTGCACATGGACATTCAGTACAATGGAGATGCACATTAATCAAAAAAAAGATTTATATCTTTTTATCAGACCACATATTAAAAATAATTGACTTAAAACTGATGGTAATTCTTACAAGGTTATCATCATTTAACTTTCAAGACTTCAATTCATTGTCCATCATTGATGTTTTGTTGACGCTTTTGTGGTGGTAATGACTTCATATATGCAAGAGTTGGTTCTAATTGAAGCTGATAAAAAAGGTAAATAAATATATTTTTATTTTTATTGGTTATGTAAATGAATATTATGTTGTTTTTATCTTTATGCTTATATACAGATTGGTGGGGGTGGACCATCTTCGTCTGATCAACTACATGTTTGATATTCAACATGTTCATTCGTTTGCACCATATGCTCACCATCACATAATCAACTTCACCCTCCCTTAATATGAGAAATTGTTCTCTAGTTGCAATGAAGTCATCATCATTAAACAACATCTTACTATAAAATGTAGTAAAGTCCAGTTAAAGAAGAGATGGTTATTGTATAAGGGATATATAATGAACAAATATTTCTTATTCAAAATGAACACACACACACACACACACACACACACACACACACATATATATATATATATATATATATATATATATATATATGGGACTAGGATCATGTGAGAATCAAATCCCTGTGTGGAAACTTTAGGAACCGCTATATTACATAATATGTGATGCTAATTTAAATAATGCAAAATGCTACTTATATTTTCACATTGCTATATTTTGTATTCCCTTGATTTTTACTATTATCTTATTAGCATGTACATGATTCATAAATAGCATCACATACTATGTAATTTAGCAGGTTCCTAGTTCCCACACAGGGATTGGTTCCCATGTGAACCCATCCCTATATATATAGGGGTAGGTTCAAATGGAACCGTGTCATTATATGCGAACCTGCGAATTAATGCTTTTATTATATACCAACAGTGCTTTTATTAAACAATCATAGTGCTTTATTAAAATTTTCAGTTATATACACCTATAGTGCTTTTATTATAGAATCCTAATGCTTTTAATTAAATAAGAAAATACATAAAAAAATCTGATCCATCCATTTAATTAGATCTAAGGCCTATAATTGACCCTAGGTTCACATATATGAACATGGTTCTCATTTGAACCTAATCATATATATATATATATATATATATATATATATATATATATATATATATATATATATATATAGGATTGGGTTCAAATGAAACCCGCGTCAATATATGCGAACCTAGGGACCAATCCAGGACGTAGATCTAATAAACTGTGTGGAACAGATTTTTTTTATTTTTTAAATTCATTAAATTATATATATGGAAGGAAAATGGCTTTTATGTAAACTTACAAAACTCTTAATCACATTAAATACCTTCCCCAAATCCCAACCCTAGAACCCAACCTATTTTCAAACCCATCTGCACCATTTCTTCATTTTCTTTCTTCTCCAAGACTCGCAACCAAATCAGCGCAGCAACGGTGATGGCGAATCGGCCGGCCACACGACGACGGAGCGGCACCAACTGAACAGGGACGAAACCTCCTCCCCCAAATTCCCAGAATTCGTCCGGCCAAAATAAATCGCCGCCGGGGCGACGAAGGTCTCATCTCGATTGGAACGCTCGGCAAAATGGGCGGCGGCGTTTGCAGGTGAGGCGACTCCAACAGCGGCGATTGTGCGGAGGATGCTGGGTGGCGCGGCCATGGTTGGATCCGGTGGTGAGGGGTTGATGTGGTGTGGTGCTGTTTGGGTTTTGGACAGGGTCCGTTGACGGCGGCGATGTTGAAACCGTGGGTCCACTGGGGTTGCGATTCGGCCGGTGAATTTTAGATCGGCAGTTTGGGGTGACGATTTGGGACGGGCCCCGACGTCCAAAAAGCTATTCACCTCACTGTCTTCCTCACCGCGACAAAGTTGCAGAAAGTGTAAAGAAATATGAGAAATTCAATTGCTGGTAGGATTTATTGCTGCTCACAGTACAGACGAGGTTTAACGAAAACATCTTCTTCTTCTTCATCTCTTTTTTCTCATATTCACGWCATTCCAATCTCAACTCCCCCTAAACCTGGCTCATATCGCACCATTGTCAGCTTCAAAACTAGCTGCATATCTCTGAAACCCACATCTTATTTTTCTTCTATTACCCCTATTTGCCATTTACACGCTGGTTCGTCTATTGCTGAGCAAACCCGCCAGGTGTCAGTTGATGGTAAGCTCCATATTTCATTCTCTTTTGCTTTCGTAGTAAGTTGCGCACTAGTTGTTTGATAAATTGTCTCACTGAATGTCCGATCCCAAGATAGAGTTTTTTTAATTTATTTTTTAAATACTGGAAAATGAATGGTTTGATTCCATTATCATGCAGAACTGAATGATTTTTTGTTATTCTTACATCCAATTGGGGTTTAAGTACATATATGTAAGATTATATGAATGGTTGAGTGTAAATGAAAATAAAAAAATCCAATTCTGTAAATAAATAAAAACATAAGTCTGTAAAAATAAATTAACCCCATTTCAGTTTCATTTTGCTTGAATTTTTATGTGTACGTAAATCTTTAGATGATCCCGATGAAGAAGTTGAGCCAGCCGCTGCCGAAAAACGATGCGCCGCTCCAGTCGATTCCGGTGCTTCTGGGAGAAATCCCCTGGTGCTTTGGGGAGAAATCGGCAGGGGCACTGGGTGGCGACCAAAGGGCTTTTTGAATGGGGCCCCGGTGCTTTTTAGAGGAATACCCCGGTGCTTCTGAGAGAAATTGGCAGGGGCACCGGGTGGCGACGGTGATGGGGTTGTTGATTGGTTGTTTGGGGTTTTTGGTTGTGTAGTAAAAAAAGCGCTGTAACAATATTAATAAAAGCACTCCAAAAAAACTAGCACTGCCAACATAAAAAAAAAAAAAGCACTGCTGAAGACTTGTGTAGTGCTATAAATAGTCATATACAATGCTTTGAATATTCAGATTTTTAAATTTAATTGTATTTGTTTATTTTTACATTTTTAAATATGCAAGTATGTATCTTAAATCGTAGATCTTGAGAATGTGATTAACTTGATATATATTTCATTAAAAATGAATAAAAATTAAAAAAGTGGTTCGTTGAAGATTTGATTTTTATTATAAATTTTTGAATTTACAGATATATTCGTTGTGCTTTCTAAAAAGCTAATTTAGTGCCTCTTCATAAACGTCGTTATATGTCCAAAAATACCATTTTTAATTATTTAATGAATTTTTTAAATTATTACCATGCCTGACATGTCATAATCTCAAATCCATCAAGATTATCCAATCTAATGGTCAAGATGAGTCCCTAGGTTCGCATATATTGACATGGTTCCATTTGAACCCAACCCATATATATATATATATATATATATATATATATATATATATATATATATATATATATATCGTACTCTATGGGACGATACGATGTAGCATCCATGAATGCAAAATCAAATATTAATTTCATTTTTGTTGTGATAGTCTCCAATTTTTCATGATATCGCGTCCAGAATGGAGATCTAAGTCTAACAGGAAGTTGCTTGTGTTTCCTTTGAGGCCTCTTTCTCTTCTCGACATCCTCAATATTCGACTCTGATTCATCAAGAACACTAAGAATACCGAGTTTTTATCATATAACTATTTATAGATAGGATATATTTTTTAATATGAAAATTAATTTTTTTTTATTTAATCATTGGGTATACTTATCAAACAAATTTGCACAATCATAATTTCTAGCAATCGACAAAATTGTCAATGTCGGTGCTTGAGGGATGTGATGTTGTTCATTGCAATCATTAAAATCATATTTTCAATTGGACGAAAGTGAATAATTTTCAATGAATGAATATATATTAAACATATAAGGAAATGGAATATATACCGACCTAGACATTGAATTGCAGGCAATTCCGACACTAGTTTCTCCTTCCCTCGATCAGAGCTCTTCTGATGCCATCTATCAATCTCTCTAGAATTATATATTTGTTCATTAGTAACAATAATGAAGGAAGATGTGTACTAATAACTATTGATGAAAATAAAAGCAACATACTAGTTCAATATGTTTATCGCAGTCTGACGTGTATCATGTCCATGCACCTCCACCTCCACAGTCTTTTCTGAAGCTTGTTGTTCAACAATCAGAGCATGGGTTGATGGCATGCTGTTCAGATGTAAAGTTTATACCCAAGTGATATGATCAAGTCTCAAACTGATTGCTCAGTTTTCAAGCTCTGTCAAGCTTTTCCATCACTTCTAAGAAGTCTGGATTATCAAATAAGTCATCTTCAGTTGATTCCAGAATATGGGTAGTTGGTTGTGGTGCTTGGGGAGTTGTTCGCACTAACATGGTGTTGAAGTGGTTGGACATTGTTCAAAACACCTTCTTAAGTGTTTCGGTCACCTGTTTAGGCTGTTTCTAGCTGATCTCTAACAGTATTTCTCCAAGTTCAACAACATTGGAACCCAGTTTGTGAAGTACTACACTACAAAAAAATAGCAAATTTTCGAGGGATTTTCCGAGGGAAAACCGAGGGAACTAAAAATCCCTCGGTTTTTTCCGAGGGAATTACATTCCCTCGGAAAATCCCTCGGATATCAGGGCGCCAAATGTTCCCACCATATTTACTGAACGAAAAACCGAGGGATGACCGACGGGTGGTTTTCCGAGGGAAGTAGTCCCTCGGAAAACCGAGGGATATTTGATTCTCTCGGTTTCATTATTATTTTTTTTAAAAAAATTAATTAAATTTCCGAGGGAATATAATTTCCCTCGGAATTATTCCGAGGGAAATTGTATTCCCTCGGAAATTTAATTAATTTTTTTAAAAAAATTAAAAAAAAAATTAAAATCGTAAAAAATAGAAAAAAATAATAAAAATAGGATTTATTTCTGGGACGCTTAGGCACACCCCTACCCGTCCCGGTCGTGATTTTTTGGGTTTTGTTTCTATTTTTTACTATTTTTTGGATTTTTTTCTATTTTGTTATTTAACAAATAGGCATGGTAATTTTATATGCTTCTCCTCACCGTCCGTACAAGTTTGGACACTTCTCTCTCCTCAAAACTGCTTCTCCACCAATCAACTCAACGTAAGTTTGCATGCTTTCATTTTCGGTTCAATATTATTGCAACTATATAGGGTTAAATTATTATTATTAGTCATGTGAAAATCACAAATTGCCAAAAAAAATAAAAAACAGAATAGCATATTTTGTATATAAATAAATAAATCTTATTTTAGCCTCTTAAATTATTAAAGATCGATTTTCTATAATGAATAATGAAAAATCCGAAAAAATAGTAAAAATAGAAACAAAACTCGAGAAATTACGACCGGGGCGGGAGGGGTGCGCCTCGGCGACCCGGAAATAAACCCTATTTTTTTCTAGTTTTTTCTCTTTTTTCTATTTATTTGATTTTTTTTATTTTTTGAAATTTTCGAGGGAATTAAAATCCCTCGGAATTCCGAGGGATTTTGAATTCCCTCGGAAATGTCAAAAAAATAAAAAAAATCAAATAAATAGAAAAAAATAGAAAAATCGTAAAAACGAAACCGATCCTATCATCTTAGGCACGTGGGTTGTTTTGACCCCAAATTCGATCTTAAAATACCAACGAGCATGTGCGTGCCCTCACGTGTCGTGGGGT